>JBBBDQ010000187.1:522500-915000 GCA_037127315.1 Ascarosepion bandense
CGGACATGACACGTTACATTGCATTTGAATACATGATTTTGTTGTCATTTCGCGCTATCACACGCTGTGACGTCATAGAACCGCATTGCAAATTTGAGAACTGCGTTTGTTATTTTTGGTAACTATCGTCGTTGCCTAGCGGCGTTTTATGTCAACAGAAAATAAAAACGTCGCTGATGGTGGATGTTATTGTATTACTGTCTAAATAACCTCTCTGAAGATGACTCATGTGAGCCTAAAGCTTAGAAGCAAATTAATAAAAAATTATCCAAATGTTGGAGAATTTTTGTTTTATTTTCAACTGAAATTAAAGCCAAAATACGACGTTTAGAACGGCTCATGATTAAACATAATAGACATTCATTGTCTCTTATATTTAACAGTATATGTTTACAAAATTATTTGCTGCCTCGATACACTATATATATATATATATATGTGTGTGTGTGTGTGTGTGTGTGTGTGTGTGTGTGTGTGTGTGTGTGTGTGTGTGTGTGTGTGAGCTTGCGCCTTTGTGTGCGTGTTTATATTTATGCATGTATGTGTTTTTATATTTTAATGACTGAATTGATTTTCCAGAAACGAGTTTCGATTCGACAACCTGTGTTTCGTTTAACAATGTTTCGCATTCCAAGTTTGTTTGCAGTCACGTTCTGCACAGATAAAACGGAAGAAATATTTTTTTTTTTAGGAACAATGAGAATGCATATTAACAGAATGTGTATAAATATAAGAAAGACGTTATAACGAAACAAGTAATTAGCGCCTGCAATTTTTCTTCCCGTGAATAAAATCGTAACCTGGCTTTACTCGAATTACACGGAGTAAAAGAACAATACCGGCTTAGAATTCTAGAATAAATGGTTGAATGAAGATTAAATTTTACTTATTTCTCTTTGCAATTTTATCAAATACGGATTAAGATTCTCTTCGGAAAAGTTAGCGATGAAAATAAATATAAATAAATCTAAAAATACTTAAACAATAACATTTATAAAAAATATCCTTGAAACAATATGAAATAAAGAAACAAATGTTTACTCATTTTAAAAACTCCAGAATCAACATTCTCGCATAACAATTAAGGGTCGTATACACGACAGCAACACATGCTCATTTAGTTTATTCTGATAGCTATCGCTCTGTGTTTTCTATCACAATACGAGCCTGCAGTTTCAAACTGAAGGACGCAAAAGTGCCGTTAATTACTAAGGTAGATATGATACGGGCCAAAAGCAGTCTTGTAGTCCATGGAAAGGGTAGCAACTTTCAAACTAGGGTGTCCCGCACATGGATAGGTTGCCAAACATGGAATTGTAGATTCATTTAAGAACCGATATAAATATGTCGGATTAGTAAATTAAAACCAATAAATTCTTTAGATATTGTTTACTTACGTTTCAGATACGAAACTGAGCAGTTTTGACTTTTGAAGAAATCTTAATGCGTAAAGTAAGCTTTTAGCACAGATAGAATCTTGGTCGATTAGCAAGGTGTTTCGGGGCAGAGTGGTCAAAAGCACGTTGGATTAAAAATAACTGTTCCTCTGGAAGGATGCTGAGGATACCATGGACCATGCATGTGATCACGGGCGAGGTTTTAGAGAAAATGGAAACGAAAAGCGAATTTATACTTAACATCAGGAAGAGACAACTTAAATTTTTAGAGCACATCTTAAGAAAAGAATTTGATGCTCACAGGTCAGTTTGATGATAAGAAGGCCAGAAGAAATCTACGCATACCATATCTGATGTGCTTAAGTAAATGGATGACGAAACAGTTTAGGAAAAATAACGAAAAGACAACAATTAATAAGAACATCAAAGGACAAGAAATTACGGAGAGCTACTATTGCCTACATCCAGAGTGGACACGGTACATAGAGAAGAGTACGAATGGATACAAGAAGCACAATAACACCATTGCATATTTTCAACAAAATGTCTGCTAGGTTCCTTATTTATCAAACTTGGTGTGCTATTTTTATACACATCGCTGTCGCCACAGTTTAAGCGTATTTCCATATACATGTGTTCACAAGAACATTTTGGTCTCTGTAACCGCCCACTTAGCGACATTGAATATCAATACATAAATTAATGTATGCATTTTAGTGGAGCAGTGGGCATCTCGGCGTGGTGTAATGGTTAGCAAGCTCGTCTCGCTAGAATCATTATAACCGAGTATTCAGTTCGATCTTAACTGGGTACCCTTATTTTCGGCCGTGTGTTACGTCTATGCTACGCTTAAAAATCACCTTCCTCCACGTTTGGGCGGAGGGCTAACAACCCTGCTCCATAAAAAACAATTTGTTATAGAAACAGAAAAAACGCTGCCCTACACACCAATAGGTGTAAGGAAAAGTTTATTTTAGTGGGGTAGTATTGTCAGAGTGGAAAATCTAAAAGCTAAACTCAACATAAAATTTTTCACAATCACGTTTAAAGCAATAAAAGACTTAACCTAAATCAAACTAATGAGTTAAAACTAAACTCTATTATTTGTAATAATTGCCCAAATGAATAAATCGGAGAAACCAAAATGAATTTAAATAAATATTTATATGAATATAAAAGGGCCTTTTACAAAACAATACATTAAATACAATAGTTCCTTACTGTAACAGTTTGAGCACAATTCTAACTTAAAATTGCTGCTCAAAATAAAGGCGAAACAATTTACTAAGAAGAAAATATTTAGAAAATGTCTTTATCGAGAGAATATCAACAGTAAACTTGCGTCCACGTTTTGACAACTTTTCACCGTTCTTGGCAGATCTATTATCACAATGCGGAATATTTAATAGCAAAAGTGATGGAAAAATTGACAAACAGATAAAATATCGAAAAATTTTAATTATTGGAGCCGGTAAGCATACAAAAATGAATTTTCAGTGACATTACTTAAATCTATAGCATTTTTAACAATTCTAAAACGGGGTTCCACACACACACACACGCACACACACACGCACATATATATATATATATATATATATATATATATATATCGATGGTCTTTGACAAGGCGTCACCCAAGAGAATATAATACAAGCTTCCTTGTTTTGGAATCACTGAAAGTGTCTTCTAAATAATGAAGTCATTCCCAACGGATAGGTCTCTGAATGTAGTTGATAATGGCCAGTTCTTTGGGGTCTAAGCAATCAACTCAGTCGTCGCTTCTTGAATTAACCCTTTTTTTACTTTACATAAATGATCTGCCTAAGAGTATATTGCAATCATTTTTGAATATCTATGCTGAGGATGCAAATATATACGTGCTCATCTCGAAAACTCGTATTGACCAGAGATTGTCAGCTGATCTATCCTCTGACCTAAATTTAACATCTTGAGAGTGAGTGGCGGAGAACTTGCCGGTTGCATTTAATGTCTTGAAAACCAAACTACACGGGGTAGACAAAATAATGGAAACACCTAGTACCATAATAGCATCATGTGGGAAAGTTGATTAAACTGTCATAAGCTTGTCTATATCTATCATTGTTGAGTTAATGTTACTTCATTTTTTGCTAAAATTGTTTTTTAATTCTATTTTTTTTTTTATAGATATCCTTTGAACATTTGTATTAAACCAAACAGGCAAGACTATTTCAGAATTTTAAGTCAGCAACTTTGTCATATTGTTAAGGAACTGTTCTCGGATAGAAATACCAACTTTCAGGATTATAATGCGCCCATCCATTCTGTTAAAGTTGTATCTGAATGACACGTAGGACATTCTAGTAAAGTAAAATATCTTATCTGGACACAAGAGTCCACAGATCATTGAACATTTATGGTTCATTTTAGAAAAATCAAGATGGTATCCTCCATCAAATAACTGGAGACTGTTTTAGCTGAAGAATTGATAAAATCTCCATTGGAATCAATCCAAGGTTTGTACAAGTCAATCCCAGGCAAAATCCAAGCTGTAATTATTGTCAAACGCCGTCCTATCTCATGTGGAAATAAATTTCAAGGTGTTTTCATTATTTATCCCACCATATTCTATCAACGCCGATCCGATTCTGAATTAACACTAATCATGATGAATGGACGTTCGTTGCCTTAAGAAAGTCCTGTGCCCTTAGCGACTGGTTGACTTAAACCAACCCAGAATTTCATTCGAACTCGTACATATATTCATCATTAAAGATTCGAGAAAAATGTTCTGTTCCCTCAACCGCTCCAGTAATTATCTTTTTGTGCTATCCACTACCTTTACAAGAGCCATTTCAGATCTAAAATGGTGTTATATTTTGGCAGGAGGTGCTCAGTCTTCATTTTCCCGTTTGGAAAGAGCTCAAAATGGTCTTCACGTCATTGTGAGTGATAAAGTATATTCCACCATGTAACTTTTCACTCACAGATGCTATATGACACAATTTAATAAATCCAGGACCTAACTAATAAAACAACAACTTTTAAGCAAAATTCGACTTTATTCATCAACATAGGCTCCTTCTTAGATGACAGGCTTTTTCCAAAGCTTCTCTAATAATTTGATGCCTTTTTGTAGACGATTTGCCTTTGGCCTCAAAATACGGCTCAGTTTCCTATATCGCTTTTTCATTGGAGCCAAATCTCTTTCCCTGGAGCATTCTTTTGTTTGCAAACAACCATTAGTCGCTGGGGACCAGATCTGGAGAATAGAGTGGATACGGAAGCAATTTGAAGTGCATTATATGTAGTTTCGCCATCATTGCGATCGACTTGTGACACGGTGCATTTTCTTGGTGAAAGATCATTGCTTTCTTCTTCATTTGGAGCCGATTTTTGGCGATTTCGTCCTTCAAATACACAAATAATGATATATAATATTCGATATTGATAGTCATATTTTCTGAAGGTAATCGATGAACAAAATACCGGAGAGCAAAATCTTGCTTGCTGATGTTTGCGTCTTTGGTTGCTTTAGATAGTTTTCACCTGCTTCGGATTGACTCCGGAGTAAAGTGTTGGATTCATGTTTCCTCCACTGTCGCAAATTTTTGCAAAAACTCCTTCATGCTGAGTTGGAACACTTGCAAAAACCTTTTTAAATCGTGGACACGTTGTTGTTTTTGATCGAATGTGAGCAATCGTGGCAACCAGTTTGAACATAAGTTTCTCATTGACAATTGTTCATGTAAAATGATGAATACACTGCCTTCTGATATGTTCAACCCTTCTGCTATCTCACGCAACTTTAATTTACGATCGACCAAATCGATTTTGATGAATGTTTTGGTGTTTTCCAAGACAACTACTAATTTTGGGCAGCCTGAGCGTTCAGCATCTTTTGTGTTTGTGCGTATAAAGTCAGCGTACCACTTCTTGACCGTTGTTTCTTACGGAGCAGAGTCCAAATAACACTTAAGACATTGCTTTGCCTGAACAGTATTTTTTACCATCAGAAAGGAATGCCTCATCAAGACACGATATTCAGATTTTTCCATTGTTTTGAAAATTTGCAACAACAGCTTTATTTAAATAACTGTAATTTGTAAACTAAAAATCCGATTAGACACAAATGTTATCACGTGCCATTTGAAGGTTAGTACTTCATAAAAATCGTGTAAATTTTTTTATTAGTAGCGTCGTCTATAAGTCAGGCCCGGGACTTATTGAGTGGTTTGCTAGCAAACTACTCACTACTCTACCACTACTTTAGGAGTCAGTGGCCGGATGAACTACATTTCTTTAGTTCTACCAGTTCTAATCTTACGGCCCAGACCCGACATGCTACACAGATTCCAGCAAAAAACACACATTCTCTCTGTATTCCACTGATGAGAAGTAAATTCCACTCAAGTAGGTTCTTCTTGCGAAACTTTATCCTATGGAGCTGGCTCTCAACACAATAATTTCCAAATCGCTACAATCCTAACCTGCCATAACAGTTTTTGAAAAAAATACCAGCAATACACTTGGTTCTAAAAAAAAACTCTTTGTAAAAATATATTAAAGAAACTTGATCAAGAAACTGATTTCTGACAAAAATAACCATTCTATTCGTAAGATCCTATCCTGAAAATATTGTCGGCATTTTATATTATATCAACTCATTGAGGTTGATGTACCGTAAAACAAAATAAATCAAACCAATGCTGCTGATTAAAGACGAAAGCTAAATATGAATCTTTTCAGAAGACGTAACGTCGCAATAGTCGGGACACTATGACCTAATTAACTTATCACTTTCGTCTAAATTAAGTAATCTTTAAAAAAGAGGACACATCACGAAACCAACATTGCATTTTTTAGTCATTCGCAGAGATATTAAACATATTTTAATCTGCTTCAATTGTGTTCGTGTCAAAGAAAGAGGCATGTTACTTTTATTTATACACAATCAGCATCGCAGATGTCTTTGCAAACTTGTGAGGACAAAATAGTAAGATACATTTATGTTACAAACTGTTTTGTGTTAGCTGATAATTTAATTTATCCTTTTCTTTTATGTAATGTGTTTGTTTCACCATTTGTTTTTAAAGTAACACATGAATAAGAACAATTATGTTTTTAAACATGAAAATTTTGTGTAGTGATATAATGCTTTTATAAACCATTGTAATAAGAAAATTACAATATTCTATATATATATATATATATATATATATATATATATATATATATATATATATATATATATATAAGCACATTGAGAATTCTATATTTGTAAATGTGGTTTTGTGGTGAATACGAAATAAAAATAACTTTTTTTTCTTCACGGTTTGTCAACCCGGTAAGTGTGAAAATCTATTTTGACCAATAAAAAAAAAAACAAAACAGATTGCAAGTGTGGATTAATTTTCTAACCAATGAAGAGTGCTTTCCAAAAAAAAAAAAAAGAAAAAAATAACTTTCAATTACGCATGTCATGTGTCATCCCTACCAAAATGGAGTTTGTCTGTGATGCAGTCACGTGACATGACTGATCTATTCATTAACGTACCCGATCAGTCAGTAGTCATAAGTCAGTTGCTGTCAGAGAGGCAGGACAGAAAGAAAAGTAGAGACTATGCTTCTGAATATCAGCGATGGAACTTCCGTCCTCAGTCAGAGCACTTTACATGTATTTAAATCTCTGTATTTAGTTAATTTTAGTATCCTCAACCTGTATTTTGGTCTTCTCATTTTACTGATGACAATGCATTCAGTTTTCTTGCGTTTTATGTTTATCTCTACCTTTTCGCTTTTTTTTTTTTTTTTTTAATCATTTCACCCCGAGCAAGGCAGAAACGCCACTGATGTGCAGGGGGTTACATAAATGTAGAAAGATTAATTAGAAAAGAGTGAGGAGTACAAGCTAGTTAGAAAGGAACAATAGAAAGCTGAGAAAGCAGGTGCAATGACAGATACATGGGCGGAGAGAAAGTGAAGATTATACAGGGGAGGGGAAAGAGCTAGAGTCCAGTGGTTAGTAGGTGAGTATTAACTTTGCATTTAAATTTCTGGAGGTCGTAGCCGTCAGGAAAGCAAGAATACGGGAGTGAGTTCCACAGGCGGGAAGTGCGAGAGAGGAAGCTGCAGGAGTAGAATTGTCGTCTGCATTTGGCTAACCTGACTGTGAATGGGTGGGACCCAGTTGCCAGTCTGGTTGCACGAGTAAACACCTGTTGAGGAGGCATCAGTGACTTAAGCTCATCCGAGCAGAAGCCATGAAAGTATTTATAGAAGAGACAGAGGGAGGCCACATTTCGACGATTGGAAAGTGGCTGCAGTCGAGTCGCATTACAGACTCTCCTTTGGAGCTTGTCAAGAACACTGAGGAGAACGGCAGGGGCACCTGACCATAAATGGCAGCAGTACTCCATGCACGGACGGATGGTTGACTTGTATATATGCTTTTCCTTTCTGTAGAAGTTTCACTATTTTCCCTTTCGTGTCTGCTACCAGCACTTTGTCATCTGCGTATTTTATATTATTAAGATTGTGGCCTCTCATGACGAATTCTGGCATCACTTCTAATTCTATCAGAATTGTTTCGCTGTACAGTTTGAATAGATCCGGTGAGAAAACACATTGTTGTCTTACACCACTTTCTGGTGGTGTATACTTTTTGTATATCTGCTGAATTCATTTCTTGTCCGTATTTCTTGTCCGTATTTCTTGTCCGTATTCAGGCAGTTTATCAGTTCTTTACCGAATATTTGGATGTTACCGAGCATCTCTATCATACTTTGTGGCGTATTATGTCTTTGCGTATGCTAATGACCATATACTTTTTCTTCTTACAATTGACGATTAGTTCTTTAATAAAGAGTGGCTAGAAGATATATTTTTGTACAGACATTCTTTTAGTTTTCTTTCTGTGTCTATCATGTATAAAATTTGAGCTTATTTTCGTCGTAATCTTATTGCATCTGTTGTCTGTGCGTTTACTCTAAATAATATGGGTAAAATTTCAGATAGAGTATATCTGTAAAAAATAGTTTAAATAAAAGGAAAAGGAAAACTTTTCTTAGCCAACGTATTTCGTCCTCTGAGATACTTTATCAAGATAAATGCAAAGATATTATTTTTCAAGAAGTATTTAAGTATTTATTTATATACAAGAGTTAAAAGGTTATTGTGCTTTGAACATTTTTTAAGCTTAGGGACACTCATAAATATTCATCATGTTAGCTGAAAAGCCAGTTAAATTATGAAACGCACGAAGGGACAATTCAATTTTGTTGGTTTCAATCCATATAGGAATGACGACAAAACACCCCGATTTATAGGCAGAAACACACAGATGAAAGTTGAAATTTTGTCCCTTCTTCTTCTTCTTCTTCTTCTTCTTCTTCTATGTGCCTTGTTCTTTCAGAACGTAGGCGATCATGGCTTTCCACATCTCCCTATACCTGATGGCTCTTAGCAAGCTTTCTCCTGTAACACCACGCAACCCCCGTTCTGTCATCAACCTGCTCAGGCTCTTCAAATATGTCATCCGCTGCTTTCCACTGACTCTTTTCCCCTCTATCTGACATGTTAGTATCAGGTTCTTTAAGCCCTCCTTCCTCATTGCATGTCCCAGGAACTTCAGTTGTCTCTTCCTGATGCTCAATATTCATTTCCTTTTCGTTTCCACCCTTTCCAAAGGCTCGTCATTGCTCATATGCGCGATCCATGTTATCCTCAGCATCCTTCCGTAGAAGCACATTTCAAATGCTTCAAGTTCTTCTTTCATCTTTAATGATATTGTATAGCATTCGCTGCCATATTGAAGAACTGACATCACATAGCAATCTAGTACTCTCTTCTTTGTGTCTAGTGAAAGTTTCCTGTTTCTTAATACTTTACTCAGCTTCTGGAACGCGTCCTTTGCCATGCCAATTTACCTTCGGATATCTGTGTCGCACTTTTCATCTCCTGTTAAAACACTTCACAAGTATTTAAACTGTTATTCCTGTTTGATTTAGTTTTCCCCACTTGTATTTGATATTTTGGGCTGCTCGTTTTGCTGATGATCATGCATTTGATTTTCTTACAATTTAATTGTAGTCCTTTTTTGCCACTCTCTTCAGCTGCCTTTTGTAGGAGGTTTTGTAGTTTCCTTTCCGTGTTTGCAATCAGCACTGTCCAACATGCGTACCTTATGTTGTTGAAATTGTGGCCTCCGATGACAAATCCTGGCATAACTTCTAGGGTCCACAGAATAGTCTCGCAGTATAAGTTGAATAGATCCGGTGAAAAGACACCTCCTTGTCTTACGTCTCAGCCAATAAAATGAGCAAGTTCTTGGATTCATCTAAGTCCCGGTCTGTTTTGTCCTGAAGTCAGAACGCTACCTTCGCTTATACGAACGATTCTTAGTTTGTAACCTTTTGGCTTCATTACTGTGAATTTTTCTTCTCTATATTGTTTCCTTGATTTATATTATTTTTTTTGGGGGGGAGGGGTTGTTCTATTTTTTTTCTTGTTATTGTTTGTTGAAAACTTTGTGACTTCTGTATGTTGGACATTTCTGTAATTAATTTTGCTATTGACCATGTTTATTCAGCCACCAAACAAATTCTCATAAACAAATGTGATTAAGTAATATTTTTAAAAAATTGAATGCGCATTCGTATTATTTTACTTTAAAATTAAATTACGTTATTTATTTTGAATAACATGAAGTTATTGATGTAAACATTCTGTTTTAATTTTTAACATTTTTGCAATCAAGAAAGGTCGTGCTTTTTTTCAGGAATAGAAATTAATTTGAGTTTTTTTTAACTGCATATCAATCTCTGTGGGTTATTTAATGCCAAAAAGTTAGAGTTTTAAGGTTTTTTTAGTGTTTGGTTATAGTGAGAAGGCTATAATAAGATTTTGATGAAATATTTTCTTTAATTTTTTTATTCTAGAAAACTGACGATGTTTTCTAGTTTTGTCTTAAAAATTTATTGCTGGTAATAATTTTTTCTTTCAAGAATGTATTATGGCAATATTATTTCCTTCAAAAATGTGTTATGGTAATATTTTTTCCTTCAAAATATTACCAGTAATATTTTTCGTTCAACAATGTATATTTTTCCATAAAACTCTATTTTATGTAAATATTTCTATAAAATGATTTTTTTTTATATTCATAGTGTTTTGACTCCAGTTTGAGAGTTAACTATTTGCCCATACCTGGGACCCTAGCAGGTGATACCACTCAGGCTCAGGGTGGACCTGGGAAAAACAGCCATTAAGATGTGGTTCCATGCTCCTCAAAACATCCCAATAAGGGCCTTGCTGCCGGATGCAGCTTATCGTCATATAATAGGGATAATCGAAAAAAATCATGGGTGTCAATTTATACATTCATATGATTCGATAAAGACGCTCTCGAAATTTTTCCTTATTAATAACATTTCAGATAAATGAACGTTCGTGAGCTAAAACATTTTGAAAAATCAATAACATTTTTACTATATTTGTTACAAATTAAAATAATTACATACGTCTTTATAAAGTACCTCAGATGACGAAACACGATTTTTTAAGATACTATGTATATTTTGTGATTCCAAACATAATGTAATGGCTAATTATTTATAGTCGTAAGTAACTAGATAAAAATTTGAACAAATGATGAATTAAGCTAAAGCTAGCTACAAAGCATTTGTAATATTTAGTAATGTTTTTTAATCATTTGGCTACCGTATTATGACTCTACCTACTTTAGTTATTAGCAAGAAACAGTGAAGTAAAGAGTGAAAAAAAAGAATTAATTCTCTTTGCCATAAATTATATATATTTTAACATTTTATTTTTAGACAGAACAGATTGAAACGTGTTCTTTTGAAAGATTTTTATTCTTTTCCATTCGATACAGAATATATATTAAATACGTTATAGTGGCGATTGTTTAATATCATATTTCCACCGGTGCAAGGTCGAAGATTGAAAAATGACATCTTTATTTTCGGATAAAAATCTATGAAAGAAAAATAGTCTGAAAAACAATCCAGATCGAGATGATTTCTCATCTTCCAAATACAGTACAGGCTTCTATGGTTGATTGGGCTAACCTTTCAAAAGATAGTTATGGCGACGTCACAATCTCCGTTGGAAAATTCGGTCAGAGGAAGGCAACGCTGAAAAAAATGTTAAAAACAAAAGAAAGAATCTTTGTCTTCAATGGACATTTTCCGTTTATGGAATATCTATTGTCAAAAGATAAAATAAAATAATCGAAAACGAAGAATTATTACGAAACTATAAGACACTGCTATAAATGTCAAGAGACGGCTTCAATGATTTTGTTAAAAAAAGGGCTTATAAATTATTCTACTTATTTGCCCGTTTTCATCTTTTCATATCGATCGATCTATCTCGGTCTGTTTCTATCTATCTATCTATCTATCTATCTATCTATCTATCTATCTATCTATCTATCTGAGCCTATTCATATATATATATATATATATATCGATTTATTTATATCACTATGATATACTAAAATAAAGAACAAATAGGAAACGTATCACAAGCCAGCATTTTTCCTTTTTATTGAATCTTTTTCACAGACTGAAAGAAAAATAAAAAAATAACAAAGAGACAGTATATTGATATTATATACAGAATGATTTCGGGTTAATTCTTATTGGTCAGATATGTGTCACGTGTATTAAATATATTATAGATGTATAGATATATTTTTTAATTTATATATGTGGAAGATTTTGACGTTAAAGCATATAATAATGTATGTGTTTGTTTGTATAGAAGCACTTGTCTGTTTAGGTTTATGTTGGGCGATAATGTTAATTAATATATGTGTATATGTGTATGCGTAATAATACACGTGTCAGGTGTATTAAAGCAATGGTCAATATACGTCTCATGATCATTTTGAACGGTAAAATTGTAATAGTGAATGTGTGTTTATGTAGAAAATTTTGTCTGTCTGGGTGCATGTTGGACGGTAACGCTAGTTTATATAAGCATATATGTCTATGCCTGTAAGGATAAGTCTGTAGGAGACATTTTCGATTAAATTGTTGAAATGTAGCGAGATGTTGCGATGGTTTTATGTTTTGATATTTTATATAAATGTATATATGCGTGTGTGTATGTGAAAAAGTTTTTGCAACTTCCTTATAGGGGTCATTAAAACGCAGCTTGATTGTGATTTTGATTTTGTTTTGGCTGGAATGTGTCACTGAAAATGGAATTAATATCATTTGAAATATCGTTGAAAGACGGTGATGTAATGTAATGTCTTAAGCGAATCTTTATAATTAGTATTAATGCTATTATAATGTTTTCAAAATTTTAAACTTTTTCAAAAATACTTTTTCCTTAAAGAGTTAATTTCTTTTTAATAAGGCTGGAATTAGTGAAATCTATCTATCTCAGTATGTTCTATCTATCTATCTATCTATCTATCTATCTATCTATCTATCTATCTATCTATGTTCTTTTACTTTCTATCTATCTATCTATCTATCTATCTATCTATCTATCTTTCGTCGTTTCCATGTAAAACGAAAATTAAAACATCTGTTTAACTAGGATTCTTTTGAGTTCGTAGATGCAGGTTTTTTTAAGATTACTAGATGTCTCCCCACGTACCTGTTTTACATTGCATTGTAGCCATTTTATCTTATAAGTTCCTGCATTTGAAATGGTGTATGGCAAATTGTTCTTTCTGATTATATCACCTAGAGTCTTGTAAGTGGTGGTAACGATCCTAGTGGTTTATTTGCGAATTTAGTTGAAAGGTTTTTTGAAAGCAGGATTATAAAATTTGTGTAATTTTTGTTGGAAGTATCTGTGTAAGATGGTATCCCGACCCCACTGGACCGACATACACCACATGACCGGGGGTTGGTTCTGTATGGTCTAGTATTACAGGTTAGGCCTGAGCCTGCGGTTTCAAATGTCAGTTTGATGCTACCCTCCACGTTGAGATTTTTGATCTTGAAGGGCAGTTATCAGATCGTAGAAACCCGAAGCTCCCCGTTAATCTACCTGCAAGTTCGTCGGGTGAAAATCGGGTTAACAGAAATATAAATATAACCGAGTCGATTCGATTTTGAGGAAAACAAAATTTTAATAAATACAAACAAAAATTGCTTGTTGCAAAAATTGAATGTCTCTTGTATATGAACTATAAACAAACAAAACAAAATACTTCAAATAATTTCTGTAAAGAAGAAATGTGGCTTTCGTTTAACCCTTTTTAGTTCGTTCTTAGCGTCCTAGCGTCGACGTTCCCGTTCTCAGTGGTAGTATTAGTAGTAGTAGCAGTAGCGATATTTACATGGTCGCGAAAGTAATTTGCTTCTTTGGTCTTCGTATCAGCAACACACACAGCGGACGTTTTTCTTTCAATCTCTGACGTCACACAACTCATTCTAAGATAGTCAAAACCCCAACTTCTCTTCTAGTGGACCACTACCAACGTACTCTCTGAACTAAGCACCTCTTTGGTAGCTCAAGTCTAACTACATCTAACAATTTAGGATCTGCTTTTTTATTAAAAAAAAAAAGCAAAACAAACAAATAACCGGCATCACGTCTGATCCGACTGTGACCCATCTCCTGACACTCGCAAAACTCGTGACATTTTTATTATTTATCCATCTTGCCCTTTGCATTGTTTATATACGAATCTTCGTCAACCCGATTTGAAATTAAAAATCTCGAAGAGGACACTTCGCTCTTAATCCATCGGCCGTGTTAGGTTTCATATATGATTGTTCTAGATTCTTTCCTGTTAATAGTTCTGGCACAGTTTGTCAATTTCGCAAAGATCGTGTTTTCTGTTTATAAATAAAATAACATTTCAATTAGTAATCTGCTACCTTTTGTACACTTAAACAAAAAAATTATTGTATCACGTGTTCTAATTTCTATATATGTAACATTATTAACATTTCAAATCTTTACTGCCAATCAAACTCTTGGTTATTCGAAGAGGTCTCTCTTTCACTTGATGTTTTCTGCTTTAAAAAATATCCACCTTTGTTAATATCATTAACATTATTATCATTTCAGGGGTGATATTGCCCCTGTCACATTTCTGTCTTTCTGTCCTTTTTCTTTCTTTCTTTCTTTTTTTTTTTTTTTGCTTTGTCTATTTTGTACGTTCATCTTTTAGCGTTGAGGATTAATATATATATATATATATATATATATAAGCGTTTCACCTCGAGCAAGGCATTTCACTGCCACTACTGAGCAGGGGGCTACATAGAGTGGAGGAAGGATGGTTAAATGTAGGAAATGTCAGAGGGTGGGTGATAGGCGGGTAAGGATACCGAAAATGGTTAAATATAGGAAATGTCAGAGGGTAGGTGATAGGCGGGTAAGGATACCGAGAATGAGGGTTGGCTAGATGAGAGTGCTTAGGCGGCACCAGTGATCTAAGTTCATCGGAGCAGAAGCCATGAAAGTACTTGTAGAAGAGGCATAGGGAAGCCACATCACGCCGGTGAGAGAGTGGTTGCAGCCGGTCTGCCAAGTCAGTATCAACCACGTTACAGATTCTGCTTTGTATTTTGTCAAGAAGCCCAAGGAGAGTAACAGGGGCACCCGACCAGATATGGCAGCAGTATTCAATACATGCGCGGATGGTAGATTTGTATATGTGCAGGATAGATTCAAGCGGGAAAAACTTCCGGGCCCTGCACAGAGAGCCGACTTTCATAGCGGCAGATTTGGCAATGGATTCTATATAATCATATCATTTGAGGTCCACCGAAAGTGTAAGGCTAAGGAGGCGTAGTGTTTTAATCTCTGGGAGGCAAGCCTGTTCCATGCTAATGGGAGGTAGATGCGATTGTCTATGGTGGTTATTTGATAACAGCTTCGTTTTAGAAGCATTGAAATTTACTAGCCATTTCCTACCCCAGGTCACTACGGATTGGAGGTCCTTTTCAAGCTCGGCAGCGAGGTTCGCTTTGTCGCCCACATCAGTTTTTTGATCGAGGCGAGAGTAGATTGTGGTGTCATCGGCGTACATGCCTACTTGGGATCTAATCCTAGCCTGTTGATATCTATCTATCTATCTATCTATCTATCTATCTATCTATCTATCTAAACCTGGTCATATATCTGTGTTTTATTGTCAAACTATTTAAGGGAATATGTTCATATTTGCCTTAATGTTACTGGATGGTAAGATAACATATATGAGTACGTATGGAAGCAACGGCGTATCATTATGTTAGTAACGTCTAATCATCAACTGCATTTTCATATGAAATTTATCAGCTTTGAAAAATGCGATTAATATTAGCAGAGGTGGTAACTGTGCTGGAAAAGGAAATAGTTTTTTGGTGAATTTTTATTATTATTAGATTGCTGAATGAACATAGACTCATAGTCACATGGACGCGAGTACGCGTACACACTCACGCACACACACACACACACACACACACACACATATATATATATATATATATATATATATCATGCTCAGGTGGGTGGATTATTTTTTTCTCATGTCTTAATGCAAGATACCCAATAGTAGGTACATCAATATATATGTTGTCGTCATTTTAGACACCACATCGGTACATATTTTGCCGCATTTTTTGACGGCACGGGCCACCTCGTGTATATATATATATATATATACCGGGCAGTCGACAAGAATGGTGCCGCCTAAGCACGAATTTACACGAGATACTAGATTAGCAACTAGGTCCCACCCTTTTACAGTTAAACAAATAAGATGTAACCGTAAATTCTACTCCAACAGCTTCTTTTCTCGCGCTTCCCGTCTGTGGAACACCCTTTACAACTCTGCTTTCCCGACAGTTACAATCTCCAGGTGTTTAAATGTAGGGTCAATAGACACCTCCTATCACACTAACTCCCAATTATTCTCAGAACACTCTCATCTACCCAACCCTCACTCTCGGTATCCTTACCCGCCTATCACCCACCCTATGACATTTCCTATATTTAATCATCCTTTCTCCACTCTACGTAGCCCCCTGCGCAGTAGTGGCAGTGACATGCCTTGCTCGGGGTGAAACGCTCATAATATATATATATATATATATATATATATATATATATATTAGTCATCCACATACAACCCTGTTTCGCTGTATCACAGCTCATCAGTGTGGTTAGATACATCCATTTACTTCTAGCTGGGATCGAAACTCGGCCGATTTGGTGTCAGTCGGAGTCGCTGGCATATAGACGCATGGAATCAGATTAACGTGTTGTATATAAGCAGTGCGTACACATGCCAGTCACCGAAAGAAATCAATTCATTTCTGAAGAGTAGTGCCTATATCTCAGAAGTAGAATTTGTTTTTTAAATTTTTCGTCTCTAAAAAGCTCAATCGTAATGAGAGCTATATATATATATATATATATATATATATATATATGCACAGAGAGACAGACATACAGAAAAAGGGAGAGGGAGGGTAAAATGTATTTTTTTTAAGTTGAGGAGTACATATCTATCTATCTATCTATCTATCTATCTATCTATCTATCTATCTATCTATCGATCTATCTATCTATCTATGCTGCTGTATCTCCGAAAGAAGATCACATTTCCATGTTACTTTTTACCGCAGCCTGTCAACCTTGCCTTTTCCTAGCCTTGACATTCTTCAAAGGTTACTTGAAACAACGTGATTTTTTCTTTTTAACACTGCCGGAATTCATGTCGGGAATAATAATGGGAAACTAGGGACCATTCTTCATAACGTAATTAATCCGTTATTCATACCTACATGTGTATCTCTCTCTCTCTCTCTCTCTCACACACACACACACATATATATATATATATATATATATATATATATGTGTGTGTGTGTTTGTGTGTATATATATATATATATATATGCGTATTTGTAATGACTGTATAAAATGAGTATGGTATTAGTAAGGCTGAAAAATCTAAAATCTTTCTATTAAACAGATATTTATGTCCAATATCTGTTATCGTTCCCTCCATTATTAATAAGATTTTCCTTCCTAACCTGTTGTTTGAAATAGTGTGTCACGTCAACATCTTGATTATGCCATCATTTTCTCTTTGAGTTAAATATCCATTTTTGTTACTTCTACTCTTGAATCCTCAACTGATATGGCTTCTGCCATCTTGTATAAACCTTTGTATGCTCACATATGGCTCAAAGAAGGGTCAGTCAGTTGAGTGCCATACGTGATACACGCATTGGGCGTTCATGTCTGGAAAGAGACGTGACTGACTGAAAGAGACATGAATGATTATCCGGTAGTAGGTTGCCGTTATTTTCTGCGGTAGACTGGCTGCCAGCCAAGGCTATATAAACCAATCTGTCCTATTATTTAACCTATAACTGGAGGGAAGAGACAGATTAATATCTTTCCCAAGAGTATTTGTGCGTAAGTGAAGGCAAGGAACTGGAATTCAAACTCGGCTCCGCGATTTGTCGTTCCGAGTCAATATCAAATGCACCACAACGCATGTGCTCCGTTAATAACTATATGTTTCGTTCGCGCATAGCCATTTTTAACTGTTGATCTGACAAAACTGTTGTATACACTTGACATATTTCTGAAAATATATATGCACGAAATTTCAAAGTGTGACTCATCCATTATGAAAATGTAGTGACTGTGCATTTTGTGGCTCTTATTCCCAAAATCACATTAAACCATTTCTAAGTAATCTTCTAACTGGAGTCACAGTGTAATAGTTAATATAAGTTTTCACTTCCTCATTATGTTATGAGGGAAGCCTTGTCTCGGTGATTCCAAACCAAAGACAGCTCCTTCTTCACTTTACTAAAGAAGGTGATTCGATGAATTTCAACACTAGTGTTACAGTAGTCGCGTTCAGTTGACCAATATTTAATTAGGTCATATGTTCACGTTTGAACAGTTCTCTTTAAACAGTCGTTGGGTCACATCTTGTCACTATGAATAGGGTTGTATCTGGTAGATCATAGTGTAGTAAATGTGCAGTTTGTTAAACCCATTACCCTTGCACACACACACACACACACACACACACACACACACACACACACACGCATTCATTCACACACACACACACATTTGTGTGTGTATGTACACCCTTGTGGAAATGAATTCAGAAAACTGCTTTAGATTACGTTCTTTCATGATACTTTCAGTTTTAGATCCACTGTAGTGACAGGGTGTAATTGATTTCTATTTTTCCTCAGATTAGGTCATTTGCAGTGGTGTGCATAATATATGAGTTTATGTTTAGGGTGTATGATGAAAATTGTTTGACTTTGAAAAATATTGCGTCATCTGTGTTTTCATCAATTTTTTTATCACGTCAAGACGGTATTGTGCCGAATGTCTGAAGGCCACTGTCTACGATGGAGGTTACACTAAGAAAATTGTAACGTTGCACGAACACACATGGTAAGCCTTACAGGGAGATCGCGGATATTGCTGCTGTCAGCCTTTCACCTCTCAGTCGTGCCATCAAGAAATAAACTAGATCACTCAGACAAAAACGTAAAAGAAAATGCAGTCGGAAAAGAAAAACAACGCCAAGACACGACGTATACATGATTAAGTAAAGTGTGAAAGATCCAGCGAAGACATTATTCGTTTAATTTCAATTAATTTGCACTAGGACACTCCCACCACACACACACACACACACACACACACACACACACACACATATATATATATATATATATTGTAATTTTGTTATTACAATAATTTGTAAAAGCTTTATATCACTCCACAAAAATGTCCATGTTTCAGAACAATAATGTTTTTCTACAGCTGATATGTCAAAATAAACAGTGAAATGATTTATTTTAAAAATATAAAATGAATAAATTTTGATTCAGCTCATTCATAGAATAGTCTATTTCGGCAGACGAAGGTGTGAATCGTCTGTCTTGTCAACCCCGCTGTGAACTGGCTTCCTGTTAAAAGTCGGAGATCATAAAAAGAGGAGAGTTTATTAACGTTAAACCGTTTATGTATAGGAGTTATAGTGGGGAAGAATAAGAATTAATTATACTTTTTGCATTAGAAAAATTAGAGGGAAGCGAATAAATGGCAATATAGTAGTTAATCTATACTCTTACTGTTTAACATTTATAAACTGCCCCCCCCCCATTCTATGATCTCCCTAACTCCCTTAACATTTATTACTTTGTTATGCATGTTTAATGTTATTTTTACCCACTACGCAGTTTTTAATTCTTTATACTACCCCGTCAACTGATTTGACGTATCTTAGACCTTTTGACGATTTTCCCTCATATTATACATACCTGACATGCTGCTAGCATAAACTATGCTAACCTGTAATTTCTTCGTTGTCTATCTCATACCTAAAATAGCTGGAACATTCTTCGTGACCATGTTCGAACACCTTTAAAACCTTGGAATTTCAAATCTAATTTTAAGGCATGAAATCAATCGCCCCTTGAGTGATTGGCGCAAAACATCTACAATTACCATTCTCGTCCATTTCAGTGCTAAGCACGCGGAATAGTAGTGTTTATCTGTATAAACTTTTGAAAATCGAAATAAAAACCTGACGAACAAAACCCATTAGAACGAATACATTTTAAAATGAACAAGATTGGAATAAAATTACAATAGCGTAGTTATCTCTGGAATTTTATCCCAACTATGCTTTTGCTGGGTTGCAGCGAATCCCACGAGAATGGATCCATTTGATTGTTCAGATAAGGACCAATATTGTCCGGTTAAGATCGGTAAAAGGAGATTGCAATATTAGTTAAGTGAAAGGCTTGTTAAAAATAGTAAAATTGAGCCACAATGGCGTTATATTTTTTTACTTTTCTTGTTATGCTCCAACTATTTTATTTTATTTTATTTTCATTATGGCTTTTCGGTATGATTATTTCTTGATGTTAATATATGCACCCACATGCGAGGACACACGCAGAGACACAGACATAGACACACGATATATGAGCTCACAGCCGTCATAAATATCAGTGTCCAGGAATATATCCTGACGTGCCAAAAGTCATGGGATTGTGTAAAACCTCGCCTTGTTTAGTGAAAAGCAATAACACGAATTAGCATCCATTACGTAAGTGGTTAGAACACATCTCGGCATACTGTAAGACATATCCTCCTGATAGCTGTTCAAAGCTCACTGATACTTGTTGGTACAGGATATTGTGTGCAGTTAGGCCTCTTCACAATCTCCCATTAGTGCTTGACAGGTCTCCTTTCCATCGAATATTGTGTACACATTGTTTATCGGAAATTTTCAGAATGCTTCTCAAACCTATTCTTTACAGATTAGATTTAATGTCACATCTGCTGGAATAACCCATTCTTGTTGGACTATCAGAAGTCAACGGATGGTAGCGAAATGTCCTAAAGCAGTGCAACGTAGCTGCCGTTAGTCAATGGCGTGTTTACGCGGATTGATAGACCCAACGTATGTCAGGCAATCATACAGCTCACTATTAATAAAACCATCACCGGCCTTTACAGTGCCTTTTTGACAACCGGAGACCATGGACTCATGATGTCTACTCCCAACTCGAAAAACCTGGAAGCGTGGCTTATGGAAAAACGTCACACGTTGACTGTCATCCAGGGTCTACTTACCAATGTTACATTCGTAGGTGATGCACGATGTCGTGGCGTTAACAGTCGATAAAAACAGTGAACTGACTTTCTGGCCATAACTTCAATAAACCCTATGTGTTCCAAATTCTCCAAGTTGTCTTTCCTCATTATCCAACCGGAAAATTCGAACTGTCTCTTTCTGTGTCCTTTTTGTTTTCAAAAATGCAGTATCTTGTGCACAAAGAAAATTTGTTTCATAAATTCCTGGTTGTGCCCATATTAAGCAAATTTGATAAACACACCATTTGACAAAATTTCTCAGAATTCTCCTCAAATCAACTCTAGAATCTACAATGTAATCAATTCTGATTTAGCATCTCGCTTTCAGAAACTTTCTCACCGACGTAATGTAGCTTATCTTTTTTTTTACAAGTAATTTCATGACAACTGCTTTGACGAGTTTGTTTTCTCTGGTTCCCTGACCCCATGTATTTACAAGTACATCATAGTCCCACCCTTTTACAGTCGAAATAGTTAAATGCAACATCTTCTACTCTAATAGTTTCCTTTCTTGTACTTACCGTTTGTGGATCTCCTTCCCGTTTGCTTGTTTCCCTGACAGCTATAAAAAGTTTAAATTCAACGTCAATTCCCATCCTTCTCTAATCTTTTCTTCAGCATCCCTGTACCTAATTCTTTTTTCTCCAACTGTAACCCTTGAAATATTCTATTGCTACCAAATACATAATAATTACAAACAAAATGAAAAAAAACTCTCAAAAAATAATAGGTAGAAATATTAAACCAATAAATAATAATAATCAAATTAAATTCATCATATATTATAAAAAATTTAAAACAATTGACCTCATAGTATGTAATAACCCTCCAACCATACAACTAAATCTTCTACAGAAAACCAATGTAGTGTATCAATTTACATACCCGTTCAGAGATTGTATCTCTGGTACTAATAATAAGTCCACTACCTATATTGGTTTTACTACAACCACGCTCTCCCGTAGACATATCTGTCACCTTTTTTATCAGAGTACAATTAAACAACATTTCTGAGAAAAGCATAGCCATGTAGTTAATACCAGACAGATTTTAGTCAACAATACAATAATCCTCACTCATACACACAGTAAAAAGAACCTTCAGATATGGGAGGCCATCTATATTAAATCCAAAAAACTCACACTTAATAAAATCACGTTTAAATCTGGTCATAACACATTACATTGCATTTAAATATATGGTTCTGTTGACATTTCGAGGTCTCACGCGGTATGACATCATAGAACTGCATTTCAAGTTTACGAACTGCGTTTGCTATTTGCTAACTGTTATCGTGGCTTAGCAAAGTTTTATGTCAACACAAGATAAAATCGTCTTTGATGGTGAATGTTTTTATGCTAACGTCTCTGTAACCTCTCTAAAGATGGCTCATGTGAGACGAAAACTTAGAACCAATTTAATAAAAAATTATCCAAATGTTGCAAAATGTTTGTATTTATTTTCACCCAAATTAAAGCCAAAATACGATGTTTACAACGGCTCATGATTAAACATAATATACATTCATTGTCCCTATTAACAGTAAATATTTAGAAAATTATCTGCTGCCTCGATACAGTAAATATATACATATGCACTCTAGCTATTGGGCGTGTTTATACACGCTAGAAAGGCTGCCTTCTTCTGAAGGACGCTCGTGGCGTAGGGGTAGAAACGCCGACTGATGCCGATTCGGTCTGATTTCAATCCTGGGTTAGGAAGCGAATGGAGTCTGAGTCGTACTGATGAGCTGTAATACAGCGAAACAGATCTGTCTGCAGATGGCTATAGTATATATATGTGTGTATATATATATATATTTCCTTTCTGTCTCACTCAGAATTTTGAATTATTTTTTTTTAAATCTTAATATAAGATAGTCAGTAGTAGGTACATCAATATATATGTTGCCGTCATTTTAGACGTCATATCGATATAATTATTTTGCCGTTATTTTTGGTAGCATGAACCCACTCGTAAATAATATTTTTAAAACAAACGCACGTACATATATATATATATATATATATATATATATATATTATTATAATATATATATTATATACACATACATACATATATTATATATATATTATTATAATATATATATTATATACACATACATATATATTTATTATAATATTAAATTATTATATTATATTATTAAAGTATTATTACAATTAAGTACTATAAACAATTCGGCGAAGCTAGGACGCAGCTTAGATGTGGCACAGGGCCAAAAGTATGGGACACACAGTGAGAATCGAGCCACTATCAAATTGCAATGATTCTAGCGAGACAAGCATGCTAACCATTTCACCACCTCGTGGTGCTCTGTGCCCATTTTGCTATGGAAGACAGAAATTATTGGAATCGTTCTAAATCTTCACAGATAAAAATGAACGAGAAATCGGGGAAACGAGGTCGAATTCCAGTTGAATGCCCTGCCTTTACTTACGCGGAAATACCCTTTGGAAAAAGTATTAATCGGTCCCTTCCCTCCAGCTATGGGTCAAATAACAAGGCAGATTGGGTTCTACAGCTTTGGTTGTCAACCAATCTACAGTAGAATGCAATGACAACCTACTGCGGTAAAATCTTCTGCCCAGTCAGTCATGTCTTTTTCCAGACATGATCACCCAAGCGTATATCATGTATGGCACTTTACTGACTGACTAGACTTGCGTCGAGATCTCATCATTTTACAGTTGAGCTGGTTAGATGCTATAGTAAATTCTATGTTAACATTATTTTTTTTATATTCTTGCATTTCTCGCTTGTAGAAATCTCTTTCGGCTTCATGCGTTCAAGCCAACTTTAATCTGCATAAAGTTAAATGCAATGTAAATCGCTATCTCCCTACTGTCCTTTCGATAACTTTTTCCACTTCCCGCTCCTTATTCATGTTTCTGTTTCTAATTCTTCAAACCCTGTAACCACTTAGTAGCTTTACTGCTTTGCATGAGGTGATACCGATTACTGACGCCATTTCGGTCGGGTTTCAATCCTGTGTAAAAAAGCAATCGGAGTCTAACCGTACTGATGAGCTGTGATACGGCGAAACAGATCTGTCTGCGGATGATAATATATATATATATATATATATCATATTACCCCAAGCAAGGCGATAACGCCACTGATGCGCAGGGGGCTACGTAAGGGTAAAAAGAATGGAAAAGAGAAAGCCGAAACCACATCCTAAACAGGAAACAAGGGATGAGCCTATATATATATGATATATGGATATCAATAAATATAGAAATATTCATATGGATATACACGCGTGTACACGAAAATACAATTACAATTAGATACCGATTACTGACGCCATTTCGGTCGGGTTTCAATCCTGTGTAAAAAAGCAATCGGAGTCTAACCGTACTGATGAGCTGTGATACGGCGAAACAGATCTGTCTGCGGATGATAATATATATATATATATATATCATATTACCCCAAGCAAGGCGATAACGCCACTGATGCGCAGGGGGCTACGTAAGGGTAAAAAGAATGGAAAAGAGAAAGCCGAAACCACATCCTAAACAGGAAACAAGGGATGAGCCTATATATATATGATATATGGATATCAATAAATATAGAAATATTCATATGGATATACACGCGTGTACACGAAAATACAAGGGGTGAACAAAATTAATAAAAACATTATAGAATAATTTGAAAAAATTTGATTAAACCATCAAAAGTGTGACTATTTTTCTGTTTGTTGTTTTATTATTAACAATACATCATTTTTTTCGCTAAAGTTGTTCTCTTTTTACAGATATTACTTGACTAAATTTATTAAAATCAGTATTCAGGAATAATTAATAATTTAAGTGATCAGCTTCATCCTTTCGCTTAGGAACTGTTCCCGGAGAGAAATGCTATAATTCAGGATGATAATGTGCCTATTCGTACTGATAAAGTTGTAGGTGAATAGCACAAGAAACGATCTAGTGGAGTAAGATATCTTATCTAGTTACCACATTCCTAGATCTCAACATCAGTGAATAATTATGGTTCATTTTAGAAAAACAAGTGTGGTTTCTATGTCTTTCAACCATCATCATTGATAAAATTGGAGCCTGTTTTAGAAGAAAAATGGATGAAATTTCGTCTGGAAAAAATTTAAACTTTGTACGGGTCGATCCCACCAAGAAATTAAACTGTAATTACTTCCAAAGACGGTCCTACCCAACATTGAAATAAATTTGCTTGAGATTTCAAGGTGTTTCAATTATTTTGTCCATTCCCTGTATATGATTGCAGTATAGTGCATGTATAGTGTATGATTCAGAGTTTCATGCACTATAGAAATAAGATTTTATATATATATATATATATATATATATATATATATATGTGTGTGTGTTTTATTAATTCAAATTTTTATACGGCAATACAAGTCAAGCTCTAGCTTTGAAAAATTTATTTTTAAAAACTTGGTTTGTGCACCGCAATTTACAGTAATATTTCTAACGAGGCTTTTGTTATGAGCTAAACCGAATATCACACGTTATATGGTCTATATATATTTAAACGTTTCCTGAAAATTTTAACGCAATCGCTTTGTTAATAAGAGTTTAATTCTGAAAAATAACAGACATTTATAATAAAATCAGCTATATAGGGCAATTTCTGTCTTTGTTCGTTAATGCTCTTCTTTGACTCCAATCTTTATCTGAGCCTATCTAATCTCGTCATTATCTTCGTGTTAATAAGCGTCAGTAATTCAAGTGCATTCAAAAATCCTCGCGAGCCTTATTAACCTTCACATAATTCCCGCATTCGCTATCGCCAACAAATCGCTGACATTATCAAATCGATAGCAATTACATAGATTACCTTTTGAAACAACCCTATCAACTTCTCTAAGCGAGAGAGGTTCTAATGGGGGTAATTTGTGCCCCACCTGAATTTCGTTGACGAGCAACTCTCCGCTTTTATGGACTAAATAAGTGAGTTTTGAATGAGAAAATTGTGAAGAAGACGATACGCGGGTTGCAAGTGCCACGAATACAGCAATAAATTGGCAAATAAATTTTGGCGTTCAAATTTTAAGAAATCCATTAACTTTTATATTGAACTGCGTTTTAATGAATTTTGAGTTGTTTAAATATTTTATTTATCAGTCGGAGTGGCGAATGTTAAAATATCTCAATTTATTTTTCTTTTCATTTCGAAATTTCTTTGTAATTAAAACTTAGTCTAGAAGAAAACATAAGGCAGGTTTATATCTAATGATCGAACGCTAGTCTCCTTTAAGCTGAAATTGTTGTAGCGACACCACATGTATCTTAGCCGAAGCAAAAGTCGTGTGACTTGGTCAAAGTACCGTGTTGAAGCGCAACCCACTCCAGAGTGATTTGAATTCAGAGTTTTACTCTAACAGACTGGTTTCCCACCCACCCAAAAAAGAAAAAAACAAAAGCTGTAGTTTCATATTTCTTATACTATTTTACCCAAAGCTGAGGGAAAAGTGTATTTTCAAAAAACAAATATATCGGACTAGGCTGGAATTGGAACTGAACCCTGCGAATTCTCATTCTCATATATCCCAAAACATCCACGATTATACTGAGTCTAGAGGAAAACATCCACGATTATACTGAGTCTATAGGAAAACATCCACGATTATACTGAGTCTACAGGAAAACATCCACGATTATACTGAGTCTATAGGAAAACATCCACGATTATACTGAGTCTACAGGAAAACATCCACGATTATACTGAGTCTATAGGAAAACATCCACGATTATACTGAGTCTATAGGCAAACATCCACGATTATACTGAGTCTATAGGAAAACATCCACGATTATACTGAGTCCACAGGAAAACATCCACGATTATACTGAGTCTATAGGCAAACATCCACGATTATACTGAGTCTATAGGAAAACATCCACGATTATACTGAGTCTACAGGAAAACATCCACGATTATACTGAGTCTACAGGAAAACATCCACGATTATACTGAGTCTATAGGAAAACATCCACGATTATACTGAGTCTATAGGAAAACATCCACGATTATACTGAGTCTATAGGAAAACATCCACGATTATACTGAGTCTACAGGAAAACATCCACGATTATACTGAGTCTATAGGCAAACATCCACGATTATACTGAGTCTATAGGAAAACATCCACGAATATACTGAGTATATAGGAAAACTATAACTGATTTTAGCCGCGATAGGTCCACATAGTTTGAGTTTATACTTGAATCTTTAAGTAAACATTGGCTAAGGATATATTTGAGTCTAAATGTAAACAAGTTTTAGGTATATTCTTGCATATACAGGATGCGATGAGTAAATGATTGCCATTTTTATTCAGATTTTCGCGCATGCGCGTTGCTTGTTTTCGATATTGCCTACTGCATAGGACAGTAGAGTCAGTTGGACACTGTCTTTGCGAAAATGAGTCGCAATTCCCTCTTCCAAAAATTTAGAAACAGCATACTGTACTGCGTACCAGAAGCCCCAATACGAACATTTAAAAGTTTTCGGTTATCAATCTGAAGACAATGCAGAGCATTCAGAAAGAGTTGAATGAATCTAATTTTTTTTTTTAATCATTTCACCCCGAGCAAGGCGGAAATTCCACTGATGTGCAGGGGGCTACATAAATGTAAAAAGATTAATTAGAAAAGAGTGAGGAGTACAAACTGGTTAGAAAGGAGCAATCGAAAGCTGAGAAAGCAGGTGCAATGAGAGATGCATAGGTGGAGAGAAAGGGAAGGTTATATGGGGGTGGGGAGGGAGTTAGAGTCAGTGGTTAGTAGATGAGTATTGACTTTGCATTAAAATTTCTGGAGGTTGTAGCCCTCAGGAAAGCAAGAATACGGGAGCGAGTTCCACAGGCGGGAAGTGCGACAGAAGCTGCAGGTGTAGAATTGTCGTCTGCATTTGGCTAACCTGACTGTGAATGGGTGGGACCTAGTTGCCAGTCTGTTGAGGAGGCACCAGTGACTTAAGTTGTCCGAGCAGAAGCCATATGGTGATTACAAAGATTTTTGGAGTGATCAGTAGTGACAGCAACATTATGTCTGCATTCATTTTTCCACGGGGCGTCAGACTCAACACCCAGATTTACATCAAGTGCCTTGAGGAAGCAGTGCTGCCCTGAGTCAAAAGGGTTACTACTTGAGGACCCTAATTCTCTCAATAGGACTCTGTACAATACCACTTAAGCAGAAGAACCCAGTTATGGCTGTCAGGCCATTTCTGCCAATACACCAATCTTTTCATCTGGCCACCTAACTCAGTCTGTACCTCCTTGTGCAGTTGTGTGGAGTGCAGTTGAGCGAAAGACCAAATAAACTCATTTTAACAACAAACATGAACTGGATGCAAGCATTATGGCAGCAATTAGACCGTCCAGGAGAGACACAGGGGATTCTGAAGTCACCTGGAGGCCGAGGTTGAAGCCAATGGCGATTTTATTGAATAAATGTCAGTCAGTTAAGTGCCATACTTGAAACACGCTTGGGCGATTATGTCTCGAAAGAGACATGACTGACTGGGCAGAGGATTATCCCGCAGTAGGTTGTCATTGCTTTCTGCGGTAGACTGATTGCCAGCCAAGGCTATAGAACCCAATCTGTCCTGTTATTTAACCCATAACTGGAAGGAAGAGACGAATTAATACCTTTCCCAAAGGTATTTCCGCATAAGTGAATACAATGAATTCAACTGGAATTCTAACTCGGCTCCTTGATTTCTCGTTCCGAGCCGATATCTACTGCACCACAACGCACGTCCGCGTTAAATGTACTCTTTAGTATTTCAAGATATTTTAGTATAATTTTGGTAAATATATCTGTTAAAGTAGCATATATATTTCATATTCATTATTGGGCAATTTAGACGATAATTTATCCATTGCACGCCGTATACATAAGCGTTGGATAGGTTTACACTTGAGTATATGGGTAAACAATGGTCGCCTCTTAACTCGAGTATATAGTTAAACATTGTTCAAGTTTATACCTAATGGACATTGCTTAGGTTTAAACTTGATTCTATAGGTAAACATTGGTCAGGTTTATGTTTGAGTCTATAGGCAAAGATAAGCCGGTTTTATAGTTGAGTTATGGAAAATGTTGTTCAAGTTTATATTTGATGCTCTAATCAAACATTAGTTGGGCATATGCACGTGTCTATATTTAAACACTGGTAGCGTTTATATTTGAGTTTATTGCTACACATTGTTCCTGTTTTACTTGAGTTTATAGGTAAACACTGGTTTGTGTTATACTTGAAACTACGAGCATCCAAACGATAGTTGGCCTTTTTTGCAAGTGTCTTACCTCTCTACTTGAATGCAGATCTCGTACTGCAAACAAACACAAAGAAATCCTAGTTTATTTATGAAATGCATGAAATATTTAAACATTTTTATGGGTAATTTGAAAGATTATATGTTCCAGAATAGATTTTCTGTCCGCCTATTTTTTTATGTATCTATCGATCTATCTTCAAATGAGGTATTTGTAAGTATTATTTGTTACAGTCTGGCGTTTTTGAAACATTTACCGCGTTAATAGGTTACTATTAAAGCAGTAGATGTTTCAGCCTACTTTCTTCGTCTCTTGTTCACGTAGATATATTAATGTATATTTAATTTAATATAGGTAATGTTCAGAGGAAAACCCGTCTTCACTTTTAAAGAAGTAACTGAAAAACCTACTTCAAATCTGTTTTCTTAAAATATGCTAATGGCTTCTATGCAATTATATATATATATATATATATATATATATATATATATATATATTGGCTGACCACTCGTATTCGAGGATACACATCTACCATTTCGGCAAGATAATCACCACTGTAGACGCTTGCTCAGGCACACTCTTGTTTATTCAACGCCCAAAGAGCCAACGTGTTGTTTATACTGCAACTATGCTGAACAGATAAAATCAAGAAGTCACCTTTCTGACAAATCGGCAATGATGAGATTCTAAACCGGAATTCATGGTTAGAAATCGAACGTTCGAACCACTCTTCCAAGGAAATTATATATATATATATATATATATATATATATATATATATATATATAAAGAAAGTAATTAGCCTAAAGCGCCAACGAAGCTACCAAGGTTTCACCTAACCGGATCTTCAGGGAAGGTTGGCCAACATTTCCTGAAGATCCAGTTAGGTGAAACCTTGGTAGCTTCGTTGGCTCTTTAGGCTAGTTACTTTCTTTGTTTGCTCTGCTTGTGCATTGAGTGTATTTTTGTTTTAGGTTACTCGTGTCGGGTTTTTTTTCTTTGGGCTACGTACTTTGACTGATGTTCATGTGCTTAGCTCTTTCTTTTTTTATTACTATTTTTTCCTTCCGCGTATATACTCGGAGGGTTTTTCGAAACGAGTATAGCGATATATATATATATATAGGCTGCCGCAGTAAGCGTCTTTCGCTAATACGCAACTCTTAGAAAAAGATTTTTTTTTAATCATTTCACCCCGAGCAAGGCGGAAACGCCACTGATGTGCAGGGGGCTACATAAATGTAAAAATATTAGTTAGAAAAGAGTGAGGAGTACAAACTAGTTAGAAAGGAACAATAGAAAACTGAGAAAGCAGGTGCGATGACAGATACATAGATGGAGAGAATGGGAAGGTTATACGGGGGTTGGGAGAGAGCTAGAGTCCAGTGGTTAGTAGATGAGTATTGACTTTGCATTTAAATTTCTGGAGGTTATAGCCGTCAGAAAAGCAAGAATACGGGAGCGAGTTCCACAGGCGGGAAGTGCGAGAGAGGAAGCTGAAGGAGTAGAATTGCCGTCTGCATTTGGCTAACCTGACTGTGAATGGGTGTGACCCAGTTGCCAGTCTGGTTGCACGAGTAAGCACCTGTTGAGGAGGCATCAGTGACTTAAGTTCGTCTGAGCAGAAGCCATGAAAGTATTTATAGAACAGACAAAGAGAGGCCACATTTCGACGATGGGGAAGTGGCTGCAATCGAGCCGCCAGATCAGTACCTATCACATTACAGACTCTCCTTTGGAGCCTGTCAAGAACACTGAGGAGAACGGCAGGGGCACCTGACCATAAATGGCAGCAGTTCTCCATGCACGGACGGATGGTTGACTTGTATATATGCAGGATGGATTCAGGTGTAAAAAACATCCTGGATCGACATAGTGACCCAACCTTCTTAGCAGTAGATTTTGCTATGGATTCAATATAGTGGTTCCATTTGAGGTCTGAGGACAGGATAAGTCCAAAGAGGCGTAGTGTATTACTCTCCGGGAGAATCGCTTGGTTCATGCTTATGGGAGGCAGGAGAGGTTGCCTGCAATTTTTGCGGTAGGAGCTGGAGTATAACCATCGTCGCCCGTCCGAAGCCTCTCAAAGTCAGGGGAATAGTTAATTTTGTAAGCACTACTTAGATGTGGCACAAAGCCGAAAGTATTGGGCACCCAGTGAGGATTGAACTAACTTCTTAATTGTATAGATTCCAGCAAGACAAGCTTGCTAACCATTACACCAGGCTGAGGTGCCCATAGTTTGGGGAATAGTATGTAAAAAATAATGTTAATGCTGCAAAGGAAATATTAAATAGAAACGCCTGAGTGGCAAAAGTGATCTACTGGTAACTATTCCAACAACTAAGATTCCATTAAGCAAATCAGCAGCGTATTTACAAATCCCAAACAGCCAAAGGATGGAAAGAAACAAAATGAGCTCGAGTTTTTAATCTACAGACAAATCATCAAATCCAGATTAGAAAATCCGCCTCTGTGCTTGAGTATTAATAAAACAATAACGTCAATTTACAGAAGCCTTCCATAATATTGTGATGTTCTAATCGTAGCTAAGACGTGGCACCAGTCCGAAATTATCGAACACGCAGTCAGGGTCAAACTCACTATTCTTTCATAAATAATCTATCGAGACAAACTTGATACCCATTCGGCCAGTTAAGTGCCATACATAATACACTCTTGGATGATCATGTCTCGTAAAAGACATGACTGACTGAGCGGAAGATTTTGCCGCAGTAGATTGCCATTATTTTCTTCGGTAGATTAATTTCCATCTAAAGCTACAGAACTAAATCTATCCTGCTATTTAACCCAAAGCTGGCGGGAAAAGCGACGGATTAACGCCTTTCTCAACGATATTTGCACATGAGTGAATGCAACGAATTCAACAGGAATTCGGCTCTCTAATTTTTCGTTACAAGCCGATTGCCACTGCACCTAAACGCACATGCTCTCCATTACACGACCCAAAGTATTTTCTCGTCTTAGAGGTATCACAAGTCCAAAAATATCAAACTCCCTATTTTGACATAATTGATCTTCCGACGCAAAATGACTAAACATTACACCACCCAAAGTATTTTATAAGCGTGGCTTAGACGTGGCACAAGGAGAATTATTTTCGGGCCCAACTCGCAGCTAAGTCCTTATTAACTATAGCTGATTAGTGAAGGAAGTAAATTTCTGATAACGTTCCGGTTAGGTGATCCCATCGTGCGGTATCGCTTGGAAACGGTTGAAGAACTCAACGCTTGTAGGTAGTAACAATTTTCCCAACATTTCGTCCTCTTATAAAACGTTTTTCTCACTTAGTCGTCCATGGAATTGGAAATAAATATTCTTCAGAAACGTTTTTCTGTTACCTCCGGTTATCTCTTCATCTGTGAGGAGATTGTTAAGCGTTCACTGCCATATAAGAAGATTGATATCACATAACAATTCACCAATTAATTTTATTGGAAACACTTTTAATAAATGAAATAATAACGAGCGAAATTAATGAAGGAAAATGCAAAACAAAAAAAAAATGCAAAAACAAAAATAAAAAACGGAATACGAAAAACAAACTGCAATACCAATATTTGATTGGTTGGTTTGTTTAAAAACATATCAACATCTATATGGGTTAATTTAATGCTGAAATCTAAATATTTTAACACAATTTTATGGTTTCAACTAAACATATTTGAACGCAATTGTAGGCTTTCAACTACAGAAAAAAGTATTTTTGATTATTTTACTATAAAATGCACTGTTGGCCATTTTAATATAAATATGTAGCTGGTACTTTTGCTCAAAATATCTATTTTTGTACTTTCATTGTGCTTTGCTTTTGTTTAGGGGTTCACTTTTTACCCATAGCTTGGACCCAAACAGGTGCTACCACGATGTGCCAGGGTTGACCTGGGAAAAACAACAATTACGAGCTGGTTTCACACTCCTTAAACCCTCTAATCTCCCGGTTAGAGAACATGCTATCGGCCTTAGTTTATCGTCAAACGCAGGAGTAGGCTGGGATATTAACCAAAAATAAATAAATGAAATATGAAATATGTTTGGGAAAACTGAAACAAATTGAATAAAAAAATAGACAATATAAAGAGAAAATCTCAAGGGAGAGATAAGAAATTCTTTTTTCAGGGTGAAAAAGAACAAAGAATAAAAGATAGCATAAAAAGCATAAAAAGAAACGAAAATATTACCTTCTACGTTTGCATCCCTGTTGAAAATTGTAATATCAAAAAATGTAAAGAGAATTATGTCTACTCTTTACTCTTTTTCAGAACAGTCTGCCGAAATACAAAACAGGAAGACTGTTGCAGTCAATAATAACAACCTGATACTTTAATAGAATTGCTCTGTAACATTCTCTGATAAAACTTGCTTACGGCGGCATCACTTTGAAACACTGTACGAACCCCGAATTTGATCAAATTCGGGCTTGCTCAGTACTTACATGGGTAATCATTTGGGAATCCCATGTGCTGTAAGCTTAGCTGTGCAAGTGGTGTAATAGATAAAAGCTTAGAATTATTAATGTGTGAGCTGGGTTCTAATTCGAGTTGGGTTCGTATTATTCACTTACACGCAAATACCCTTGGGAAAAGTATGAATCTACATTTTCTCTCCTTCAGCTGAATTAATAAATCTTGAATCATTAATCCATTATTATCTCAAAAATATTCTTACAATGCCAAGAACATTTTCTGGCTTTAAATAACCTTTAATTGGTTTATAATTCCTTGAAAACGAGTCAATCAATACTGTCAATCCTTGAGTAGATATCTGATGTTAGAGGCCAAACTTCACACGATTCAAATTTAATAATTATTCTTCATGATGTCCTTCTTAAATTTCAGTTTTCCGTCAAAAACAAAATCAACGCTCATAATAAATTTGTCAGTTATTGCATTTTGTAATGCAGGCTTTCCGTTAACAGCAAAAAATATGTCGAAAAATTGTTCAAATTTTTATTTTTATTTTTATTGTTTTTGTTATTAGTTCAACCTCATTACTGATATATTCTTCCGTCTTTAGCATGGAGGACATTTTGTTAAAGTATGCCTACCAACCTCCTGTTGCTTCTATCCTTTCACTGCGATTGTTCACCCGGTGGAGACGAAAGAATTACACAATGAAGAATGAGAAAAGTTACAAAATATCCTTGAAATGATATAAAACCTTCAAAAAGGAGGCTGTATTTTGCAGTCATTATCGGAAACATTTATCAGAAATTAGTTCGCCAAATCCCTCCCCCGCCCAAAAAATGCTTAGAATTTTTTAAACTATTAAATGCCCATCAAATTTATTTCACTTCAATCTCAAAGAGAGGGCCACAGCCTCAATACAATTTATATTAAACATTTTTTCAGTGCAGGGAATCAGATTCAGAAAACCAATTTCAAATTTAGGCGAACGCTCTTTAGTCTCGCGCCATGGGAAAAGTATAAATCCATTTTTTCTTGAGTGTTTTTCATTTGTCCTGTTACTGACTTATAAAAGAGACTGAACGATGAAACAACTGAGAAAACTAGTCTTCGTTTAATACTTTAGCTAGTAAAAGCAATCACAGCATATCGCTACTGTTACCTCTGTAGTCAACATTGACATAATCAAAAACAAAGATTTATACATATACCGGCCTATGTACACGCTACCGCCGGTGATCAGGCAATCTGACTTCACCAATTTTACTTACCAACATTTAACGTATTTAGAACAGAAACGAAAATGCGCTTTAAGAAGTATCAATTATATTTCTAAATCAGGTTTTGCTTGATGTTTCTTTATTTGCATTAAATATAAAATATTATATAGAATGTAATATATAAAATATCGAAGTAAACAAAATCAATTTATTTAAATTCTACAAATTTTTAAATGTAAACACTTATTGTTCGAAATGATATTTATTACTGAAAAGTGATTTACATTAGACATACCTACATTTTTTTTTTTATAAGCGTTTCACCCCGAGCAAGGCATGTCACTGCCACTACTGTGCAGGGGGCTACGTAGAGTGGAGAAAGGCTGATTAAATATAGGAAATAACAGAGGGTGGGTGATAGGCGGGTGAGGATACCGAGAATGAGGATTGGGTAGATGAGAGTGTTGTGAGAATAGTTGGGAGTTAGTGTGATAGGAGGTGTTTATTGACCCTACATTTAAACACCTGGAGATTGTAACTGTCGGGAAAGCAGACTTGTGGAAGGGAGTTCCACAGGCGGGAAGCGCGAGAAAAGAAGCTGTTGGAGTAGAATTTACGGTTACATCTTATTTGTTTAACTGTAAAAGGGTGGGACCTAGTTGCTAATCTAGTATCTCGTGTAAATTCGTGCTTAGGCGGCACCAGTGATCTAAGCTCATCGGAGCAGAAGCCATGAAAGTACTTGTAGAAGAGGCACAGGGAAGCTACATCACGCCGGTGTGAGAGCGGCTGCATCCGGTCTGCCAAGTCAGTATCAACCACGTTACAGATCCTCCTTTGTATTTTGTGAAGAAGCCCAAGGAGAGCAGCAGGGGCACCCGACCAGATATGGCAGCAATATTCAATACACGGGCGGATGGTAGATTTGTATTTGTGCAGAACAGTTTCAGGTGGGAAAAATTTCCGGGCCCTGCACAGGGAGCCGACTTTCATAGCAGCAGATTTGGCAATGGATTCAATATAGTCATTCCATTTGAGGTCCGCCGAGAGTGTAAGGCCAAGGTGGCGTAGTATTTTACTCTCTGGGAGGCTAGCCTGTCCCATGCTAATGGGAGGTAGATGCGATTGTCTATGGTGGTTAGTTGATAACAGCTTTGTTTTGGAGGCATTGAAATTTACCAACCATTTCCTACCCGGGATTTTGTGTTGTATTGTGTTGTTCTGTAATAAGAAGCTCAAAGCGTAGCATTTGTTCCGCAGTGATATTTGCCATTGCTTTGTGTCTTGGGCAACTGTTTTCCAGCCCGAGTTTATTGCTCGGGCCAGCGTAAAAGTAGTGGTCTTCGGAACGCGAAACACCGGGAAGCAGTTGTCCACCTCGTGGCATGGCCACGGCCTAGCCACTTCCCCCCTGTTCGTTGGAAGAGCCTAGTGGAGTAGTTGTTCCGCAGTGATATCTGCTCGCACTTTGTCTCTTGGACAACTGATTTCCAGCCCGAGTTCATTGCTCGGGCCAGCGTAAAGTAGCGGTTTCTTTGAAAACGCGAAACACCGGAAAGAAGTTGTCCGGTGATCGGTCACTTTTGTGGCATGGCCACAGAAGGACCGGGGAAAGTCGGCACTCCCACCACGGCGTCGGTGGGAGACTGGCAACTGTGTGACGCAGACGACGACGACGTCATAGCCCGCACCATGACCGAGTGGGAGAGCATGCTGTTCGGCTCCCCCACACCAGCGGAGGCGGCGGCGGCCACACTGTCAGCAGCGACCACCCCAGCAGCGGCGACTGCACCTGCAGCAGAGACCACCCCAGCAGCGGCGACTGCACCTGCAGCAGCGACCAGACCAGCAGCGGCGACTGCACCTGCAGCAGCGACCACCCCAGCAGCGGCGACTGCACCTGCAGCAGCGACCAATCCAGCAGCGGCGACTGCACCTGCAGCAGCGACCAATCCAGCAGCGGCGACTGCACCGGCACCAGCAACCAAACGTGCAGCAGCAGCAGCAACCAAACCTGCTCCAGCGACCGGATCTGCAGCAGCGTCCAGACCAGCGGCAACTGCAGCAACAACACCCCCACCGGCACGGACAGCAGCAGCAGCAGCAGCAGCAGCAACACCAGCGTCCCCCTTACCCTCGACCTCTGGGTGGAAAGGAGGCAAGAAGATCACGCGTAAGGACGAGGACTATTACCAGTCCATCCAAAAGGATTACGCGGACTACATCAGGGGGACGGAGCTCGTCTCGAAGCCGGACCACTTGGCGCAGATCGAGGCGAGGGTCATCACCCTGATCACCAAGGACCTGAAGACCAAGAAACTGATCGGCGTCCCCAGGGATACGTTCGAGGAGGGACTGCAGACACTGAAGATCAGAGCCAGGGCCGTAGCGAGGAGAAGCAACACCACGTGGGACGTCCTGCTCGGCTCCGCCGAAGAAGCCAAGAACTTGATCAGCGTGGTTCTGGAGACCAAAACGCTCCAGTTCCACACGGAGTACATGGGCACGAAGAAGGTGAAAATCACGCTGCACGGCGTCCCCATGGACATTGATGAAGATCACGTCGGCGCCTTCTTCGTGCAATATGGAAGGGTGGCCGAAGTCTCCTCGCTGCGGTCGAAAGCAGGATTCCTCACAGGAGACATGACCCTGCAGGTGACCCTGAACAAGGAAAACATCGCAAAGATCCCCAACATCCTCACCTGCAGGGGTCGCGCCATCTACGTCATCGTAGAAGGCAGGAAGCCGTGCTGTTGGGTCTGCGGGTCGGCGGAGCACGTGGCAAAGGCGTGCCCAACCAAGAATCCGGCCCTCAAGGCCCAACCAGCCCAACCAGTCAAGCAGCAACCGGCGGCGCAGGAGAAGAATGGCGCAAAACAAGCACAACCTACGCAGTCTCCCGTGAGCAACAAAGACGGCGAATGGCAGGTGGTGGCCAGGAAGAAACCTAAAAAACCTTCCCCGGACAATGTGCCGCCACCTGTCAAGACGCCTGCCAAGCAGACCCCGGTGGGGCTGTCGACTCCTACCAAACCTAAGGAGTCCCCGGCGAAGGCGCCGGCAAAACCAAAGGAGGTGTCTCCTCCCAAACAGAGGAAGGCAAGAAGTCCTTCCCCCCAGCAAATGGAAGTACAAAGGACACCCTCCCTGAAACGTGGGAGAGAGGAAGAGGCAGAGGAGCAGCACAACAACACAAAGGCCAGGAGAAGGAGCCGGAGCAACGAAAGGAGGCCGCGAGCCGAAAAATGCAGCTCTCTACCAGTGTCTCCGGTTAAACAGACTTATGCACTAAAGGTAAGAAGTCTTCCTTCATCCCCGCAAAAAGCCTCCCAGTCCCCAGTCTTTAAACTGACCCCCCTGAAATCATGTACTTTAACCCCCACTCCCTCCCCTCCTCCTCTGTCCACTCCCTCTCGGGCAAAAAAGAAAAAAGCCCTGCCCCAAGGGGAAGCACTCCTTAAAGTGAGTGAGGACGTTGCCTCTGAGTGGTCATCTCAGAGGCGAAAACTATTAAAGCCCCTGCTGAAGCTGACTTCAGTGGAGGGCAAACCAGTTGAAGATCCTAGAAACTTTCCCCAGGCCCCAGGTGTCATCACCCTGGTGAGGAACACCGGTGGCAACCTGAGGGTCTGGGATCACATCCACGAAGCAAAGAGACATTTTGCAAAAGTCACCATGGTTCAGCACAACACACCTGAACTCAAAAAAATGGAAAAAAAATTGTTCGGGGAGGTCCCCTGTTTTACTCCACCCCAGTCTCTATAGGGTAGTGAAACTAACATACCCCACGGACGTTGGCGGCATTGTCCTAGACGGACGGATTACGTCCGATGTAGGAACGGGTTCCCTAGGACAGTCCGTCGGGGTCCTATCTGCTAGGGATTTCCGTCCCGTATGTGACTAGTACTTTTGTTGCATGTTTTTGTTGTTTTTTCCTTTTCAGAACTAAATCATGTCTATTAAGATAGCCAGCTTAAATGCGAATGGCCTGAGGGATCGGGGTAAGGCGGCCCGCCTGCTTCGTGACCTCTTGTCGTTCGGCGTGGATGTGGCCGCGATCCAAGAGACTCACTTTGTTTGCGAAGTCGACTCGTGTGTGCTGTCTAACGACTATGTCGTCTATTCAGCATATGGGAGCCGGCATGCCAGAGGTGTTTCTTTGCTGGTCAAGCGTACCCTGGATGCGAGGATCGACCTTGTCCATGTCGGTGCCGAGGGCCGGCTGATCGTGGCAGATATTGCAGTGAAAAGCAAGTCGTTCCGGCTGATTGCGGTTTATGCGCCCAATGTCCCAGGTGAGCGTGTCTCTTTCTTTCGGCTGTTGGAGCCCTTCATGGTGCATTCAACACGGCTAATCTTAGTTGGGGACTGGAATGCCGTCCTAACCCCCAAATGGGATAGAGGAAGGGGCGCTAGCGGGTGGAGTGGTGATCGTAGCCTGGTTGATCTGATCGGCGAATTTGGTCTCGTCGATAGATACCGGGTCGATCATCCGGATGGGAGCATGTGGACGTGGACGCATAGTTGGCCTTCTACCCGGGTATCCGCGTACCTGGATAGGATGTTAGTCAGAGAAGCCGACATAGACTTCTTAGAATGTCCAACGTTCCACTGGCTAGGCTACTCGGACCACAAACTCGTTTGTGCCCGGGTGGTGTTAGACTTTAGGCCTAGGTTGGCTGGTTATTGGAAGTTCAACCAGTCCTTATTGGACAGGCGGGACTTTCGTGACCAGCTGACAAAGCTAGTTCAGCGGGAATTAACTGGGCGAGTCATTGGGAGTAGGTGGTGGGTTAACCTTAAGGACACCATTAGGTCTTTCGCCACCAAATATAGCCAGCGGCTCAACCTAGATAAGGCTGCGGAGGCAAAGACACTTAGTGCTAATTTCACCCGGGCGGAGGCTGGAGGGGATCCCCTAGAGATAGCCTTAGCCAGGGAGGCCCTGGAGCGTTCGACTAGCGGGCGCTACATGGGTCAGGTAATTAGGGCTAAGTTAAGCAAGATGTCTTCCGAAGCTGTGAACATGGGCGCAGAACTGCGCAAGGAAGAAATTCGCCAGGCCGGCGACCGGTACATTCGAGAGGTACGCGACCCGGAGGGACATCTCCTAAGGTCCACCAACGACATGTGCGAGGCGTTCCGGCAGCATTTCGAACACCGATTTACCAAGGAGCCTGGACTCCGTGACGAGGAGTTTCGCAGCTATTTGGCTGACTTTCCCCGGCTTTTGCCGGCTGAAGCGGCTAGCTGCGAAGGGGAGATTACGGAGGACGAAATCTACGTGGCTTTGAAGAAGGTCGGCAGAGGCAAGTCGCCAGGCTTGGATGGTTTGCCCTATGAAATGTACTTGAGGATGTCGCACCTTTTTGTCCCGCTCTTGGCTGTCGTGTTCAACCACTGGTTTCGGCAGGGGTCCATCCCCGGTCGGATCACCAGGGGCGTGATCACGCTGTTGAGAAAAGGCAAGAAGGTTGGGAGGGAACTAGATGATTACAGGCCCATAACTCTGCTAAACACAGAGTTAAAGATTTTGGCCAAGATCCTGACGAATCGCTTGCAGCTAGTTGCCGAGTCTCTGTTGGGACCGGATCAGACTTGTTCTGTGAAGGGACGAACAATTCAGAGCAACCTGCACTTGATTCGCACGATCGTAGAGGGTGTAGAAGACGACGATGAGGCCGCGCTGATCAATTTGGATCAGTCCAAGGCATTTGATAGGATTGACCATGGCTACCTGGCTGCTGTCCTGCAGGCCGCCGGATTCAAACCCGACTTCAGCCGCTGGATTAGCCTTCTGTATCGCTCCCCCAAGGCTGTGGTACAGGTGAACGGGAAGCTGTCGGGCGCTTTCGCGCTGTCTAGGTCGGTCCGACAGGGTTGTCCACTGTCTTCTCTCCTTTACGTCCTGGCGTTGGAGCCCCTCCTTCGCCGGCTAAGGGACGAGACGGGCAGTCCGGTCCTACGTGGAATCGCAGTCCCTGGCGGAGCTCGAGCCAGGGTTTCCGCGTACGCCGATGACGTAACGACCTTTGTGTCCTCCCGCAGGGACATAGAGGCGGTACAGCAGGCGCTTGTACGGTACGAGAAGGTGACAGGGGCCAGAATTAACTGCGACAAGTCTTCCGGCTTGCGGTTAGGCGCTTGGAAGGGTGTTTCCCTCCCGGGGCCCTTCGACTGGACGGACGGGCCGGTCAAGCTCCTCGGAGTTTGGTTCGGTCCGGACTTACAGTTGGAGAAAAACTGGTCTGAAGTACTGGCAAAGGTCGGCGCGTCGGTCAAGGTTTGGCGTCGACGGGGTCTCTCCGTGAAGGGCTTGGCGGAGGTGTGCAACACATACCTCTTTCCCATGATCCTTTACCGGCTGTCAGTACTTCCCCTTTGTGACGATCATGAGAAGGCGCTCGAGCGTTTGCTATTCTCCTGCCTGTGGAGAGGACGCAAACACATGGTCGACAAAGGAGTCTGTTGCCTCCGTCCGTGTCAAGGGGGTCTGGGGATGCCACACTTGAGGAGCCACGTGCTCGCTTCGAGGTTGGCATTTCTCAGGCGCGCGTTGGAGGAAGATCGGTTGCTTGCGGGGGTAGTGAGGGACATGTTCCCTTGCCTTACCATCGCTCCCCCGACCCTATGGCTGACCGTCAGGCCTTGGGTGCGACCGAAATTCCTGCTCGAATGTCTGGCGGCCTTACAGGCCATTCCACGGTCCAGTGACCTTTCACAGCCTAGGAAACTCTTCTATCGGGGATTAGTGGAGGGTGCCGTGAAGGATAAGCTGTGGAGTAAGCTCGGCATGTCGAGAGTGGAGTACCGCTCTCATTGGTCTTGGGCGCCAGGTGCGGATTGGCTCAGCAACTCTGAGTTCTCTCTGACCTGGCGATTGGCTCGGAATGGTTTGTCGCTCAATGACAAGCGTTTCGCAATGGGCCTGGCGGATTTGCCAGATTGTGAACGTTGCAACCTTGGAATCAAGGAGACGTCGGCGCACGCCTTCTTCCATTGTTCGCGCGTTCGCCCGTTGTGGGCGCGTGTCGGCGAGTTGACTGCTCGTATCTCGCCGCGGGAGCTTGTGCTCATTGATCGCGCATACGCTGTGGACAATGTGTCGCCCCCGTACTCTGGTGTGAAGCGGATGGTGTTTCTGTCGCTACTGGCCACGGCTAGAATGGTGATTTGGATGACGCGTCTGGAGGAAGTCTTGCGGGGAGGTCGTCTTTCGGATCAGGATCTAATCCGATATTTTGAGCACCAGCTCAAAATGAAGATTAGAACTGAACGGAAACGGCTGCACCCGACAGACTTTAGCAAAAGGTGGATATATGCAGCGAGCCTGGTTCGTGTGACCGGGGCTAGCCTTGATTTTCTTTTTTAGTTCTGCCAAGTCACATCGGGGTGGATTCCTCTGGAACCCCTCCCGCGGTTAAGGTTAGCTTTCTTTTGTATACCTAGTTAATGTGAGTGAATGTATTTGTCCTAGCCTGTTCCCGGCTCCATTGCTTTTGTTATGATCCAGTTCGAGATTCCCACTGACCATTGTTATTTTGCCCCGTTTTATTCTCGGCTGGGTCAGCCTTATATATTCTCCAGTCCAATTTATTTTTGTACCCAGCTTCTCCATTCCCCTTAGAAAGAGAGCGGCTTGATTTTGTCTCTACAGGCAGAATACAGTGGCCTCTTTAATTACGAGGGTGTGTTTGGGTCTTACTAACATTTTGTATAAATATTCATTTGAAATTGTTTTTGTTTTGGGGATTTTTTGTTTCTTCATACCCCTCCCCATCATATCATCTCATGTACAAATGTTAAAATCTATTTTCGTACTATAATTGTAAATAGTCACAAATTTTTATGTACAAATTTTAAATCTATTTTTGTAAATAATCACAAATTTTTATGTACATTTGGGGCGTTTTTGTAGGTCCCCGGTATGTTTTTGCGATATTTTGGTGCTAGATAAGTACGAGTGTTGATGGACAAATTCTTATGGTGAATGAGAATCATTGTAACGTATGTATGGGTCGTGAATCCGATTAGCTAGGTATAGGATATAGTAACTGAAGACCACCCCAAGTTTTGTTCCCCCTCCCACCTTTCGGCCTTGTGCCATAATTCATGTAAAAATGAATAAATAAAACCAACCATTTCCTACCCGGGATTTTGTGTTGTTTTTTTTTTTTTTGTAATAAGATCAAAGCGTAGCATTTGTTCCGCAGTGATATTTGCCATTGCTTTGTGTCTTGGGCAACTGTTTTCCAGCCCGAGTTTATTGCTCGGGCCAGCGTAAAAGTAGTGGTCTTCGGAACGCGAAACACCGGGAAGCAGTTGTCCACCTCGTGGCATGGCCACGGCCTAGCCACTTCCCCCCTGTTCGTTGGAAGAGCCTAGTGGAGTAGTTGTTCCGCAGTGATATCTGCTCGCACTTTGTCTCTTGGACAACTGATTTCCAGCCCGAGTTCATTGCTCGGGCCAGCGTAAAGTAGCGGTTTCTTTGAAAACGCGAAACACCGGAAAGAAGTTGTCCGGTGATCGGTCACTTTTGTGGCATGGCCACAGAAGGACCGGGGGAAGTCGGCACTCCCACCACGGCGTCGGTGGGAGACTGGCAACTGTGTGACGCAGACGACGACGACGTCATAGCCCGCACCATGACCGAGTGGGAGAGCATGCTGTTCGGCTCCCCCACACCAGCGGAGGCGGCGGCGGCCACACTGTCAGCAGCGACCACCCCAGCAGCGGCGACTGCACCTGCAGCAGAGACCACCCCAGCAGCGGCGACTGCACCTGCAGCAGCGACCAGACCAGCAGCGGCGACTGCACCTGCAGCAGCGACCACCCCAGCAGCGGCGACTGCACCTGCAGCAGCGACCAATCCAGCAGCGGCGACTGCACCTGCAGCAGCGACCAATCCAGCAGCGGCGACTGCACCGGCACCAGCAACCAAACGTGCAGCAGCAGCAGCAACCAAACCTGCTCCAGCGACCGGATCTGCAGCAGCGTCCAGACCGGCGGCAACTGCAGCAACAACACCCCCACCGGCACGGACAGCAGCAGCAGCAGCAGCAGCAGCAACACCAGCGTCCCCCTTACCCTCGACCTCTGGGTGGAAAGGAGGCAAGAAGATCACGCGTAAGGACGAGGACTATTACCAGTCCATCCAAAAGGATTACGCGGACTACATCAGGGGGACGGAGCTCGTCTCGAAGCCGGACCACTTGGCGCAGATCGAGGCGAGAGTCATCACCCTGATCACCAAGGACCTGAAGACCAAAAAACTGATCGGCGTCCCCAGGGATACGTTCGAGGAGGGACTGCAGACACTGAAGATCAGAGCCAGGGCCGTAGCGAGGAGAAGCAACACCACGTGGGACGTCCTGCTCGGCTCCGCCGAAGAAGCCAAGAACTTGATCGGCGTGGTTCTGGAGACCAAAACGCTCCAGTTCCACACGGAGTACATGGGCACGAAGAAGGTGAAAATCACGCTGCACGGCGTCCCCATGGACATTGATGAAGATCACGTCGGCGCCTTCTTCGTGCAATATGGAAGGGTGGCCGAAGTCTCCTCGCTGCGGTCGAAAGCAGGATTCCTCACGGGAGACATGACCCTGCAGGTGACCCTGGACAAGGAAAACATCGCCAAAATCCCCAACATCCTCACCTGCAGGGGTCGTGCCATCTTCGTCATCGTGGAAGGCAGGAAGCCGTGCTGTTGGGTCTGCGGGTCGGCGGAGCACGTGGCAAAAGCGTGCCCAACCAAGAATCCGGCCTCAAAGGCCCAACCAGCCCAACCAGTCAAGCAGCAACCGGCGGCACAGGAGAAGGATGGCGGAAAACAAGCACAACCTACGCAGTCTCCCGTGACCAACAAGAACGGCGAATGGCAGGTGGTGGCCAGGAAGAAAGCCAAAAAACCTTCCCCGGACAATGTGCCGCCACCTGTCAAGACGCCTGCCAAGCAGACCCCGGTGGGGCTGTCGACTCCTACCAAACCTAAGGAGTCCCCGGCGAAGGCGCCGGCAAAACCAAAGGAGGTGTCTCCTCCCAAACAGAGGAAGGCAAGAAGTCCTTCCCCCCAGCAAATGGAAGTACAAAGGACACCCTCCCTGAAACGTGGGAGAGAGGAAGAGGCAGAGGAGCAGCACAACAACACAAAGGCCAGGAGAAGGAGCCGGAGCAACGAAAGGAGGCCGCGAGCCGAAAAATGCAGCTCTCTACCAGTGTCTCCGGTTAAACAGACTTATGCACTAAAGGTAAGAAGTCTTCCTTCATCCCCGCAAAAAGCCTCCCAGTCCCCAGTCTTTAAACTGACCCCCCTGAAATCATGTACTTTAACCCCCACTCCCTCCCCTCCTCCTCTGTCCACTCCCTCTCGGGCAAAAAAGAAAAAAGCCCTGCCCCAAGGGGAAGCACTCCTTAAAGTGAGTGAGGACGTTGCCTCTGAGTGGTCATCTCAGAGGCGAAAACTCTTAAAGCCCCTGCTGAAGCTGACTTCAGTGGAGGGCAAACCAGTTGAAGATCCTAGAAACTTTCCCCAGGCCCCAGGTGTCATCACCCTGGTGAGGAACACCGGTGGCAACCTGAGGGTCTGGGATCACATCCACGAAGCAAAGAGACATTTTACAAAAGTTACCATGGTTCAGCACAACACACCTGAACTCAAAAAAATGGAAAAAAATTGTTCGGGGAGGTCCCCTGTTTTACTCCACCCCAGTCTCTATAGGGTAGTGAAACTAACATACCCCACGGACGTTGGCGGCATTGTCCTAGACGGACGGATTACGTCCGATGTAGGAACGGGTTCCCTAGGACAGTCCGTCGGGGTCCTATCTGCTAGGGATTTCCGTCCCGTATGTGACTAATGCTCTTGTTGCATGTTTTTGTTGTTTTTGTTTCCTTTTCAGAACTAAATCATGTCTATTAAGATAGCCAGCATAAATGCGAATGGCCTGAGGGATCGGGGTAAGGCGGCTCGCCTGCTTCGTGACCTCTTGTCGTTCGGCGTGGATGTGGCCGCGATCCAAGAGACTCACTTTGTTTGCGAAGTCGACTCGTGTGTGCTGTCTAACGACTATGTCGTCTATTCAGCATATGGGAGCCGGCATGCCAGAGGTGTTTCTTTGCTGGTCAAGCGTACCCTGGATGCGAGGATCGACCTTGTCCATGTCGGTGCCGAGGGCCGGCTGATCGTGGCAGATATTGCAGTGAAAAGCAAATCGTTCCGGCTGATTGCGGTTTATGCGCCCAATGTCCCAGGTGAGCGTGTCTCTTTCTTTCGGCTGTTGGAGCCCTTCATGGTGCATTCAACACGGCTAATCTTAGTTGGGGACTGGAATGCCGTCCTAACCCCCAAATGGGATAGAGGAAGGGGCGCTAGCGGGTGGAGTGGTGATCGTAGCCTGGTTGATCTGATCGGCGAATTTGGTCTCGTCGATAGATACCGGGTCGATCATCCGGATGGGAGCATGTGGACGTGGACGCATAGTTGGCCTTCTACCCGGGTATCCGCGTACCTGGATAGGATGTTAGTCAGAGAAGCCGACATAGACTTCTTAGAATGTCCAACGTTCCACTGGCTAGGCTACTCGGACCACAAACTCGTTTGTGCCCAGGTGGTTTTAGACTTTAGGCCTAGGTTGGCTGGTTATTGGAAGTTCAACCAGTCCTTATTGGACAGGCGGGACTTTCGTGACCAGCTGACAAAACTAGTTCAGCGGGAATTAACTGGGCGAGTCATTGGGAGTAGGTGGTGGGTTAACCTTAAGGACACCATTAGGTCTTTCGCCACCAAATATAGCCAGCGGCTCAACCTAGATAAGGCTGCGGAGGCAAAGACACTTAGTGCTAATTTCGCCCGGGCGGAGGCTGGTGGGGATCCCCTAGAGATAGCCTTAGCCAGGGAGGCCCTGGAGCGTTCGACTAGCGGGCGCTACATGGGTCAGGTAATTAGGGCTAAGTTAAGCAAGATGTCTTCCGAAGCTGTGAACATGGGCGCAGAACTGCGCAAGGAAGAAATTCGCCAGGCCGGCGACCGGTACATTCGAGAGGTACGCGACCCGGAGGGACATCTCCTAAGGTCCACCAACGACATGTGCGAGGCGTTCCGGCGGCATTTCGAACACCGATTTACCAAGGAGCCCGGACTCCGTGACGAGGAGTTTCGCAGCTATTTGGCTGACTTTCCCCGGCTTTTGCCGGCTGAAGCGGCTAGCTGCGAAGGGGAGATTACGGAGGACGAAATCTACGTGGCTTTGAAGAAGGTCGGCAGAGGCAAGTCGCCAGGCTTGGATGGTTTGCCCTATGAAATGTACTTTAGGATGTCGCACCTTTTTGTCCCGCTCTTGGCTGTCGTGTTCAACCACTGGTTTCGGCAGGGGTCCATCCCCGGTCGGATCACCAGGGGCGTGATCACGCTGTTGAGAAAAGGCAAGAAGGTTGGGAGGGAACTAGATGATTACAGGCCCATAACTCTGCTAAACACAGAGTTAAAGATTTTGGCCAAGATCCTGACGAATCGCTTGCAGCTAGTTGCCGAGTCTCTGTTGGGACCGGATCAGACTTGTTCTGTGAAGGGACGAACAATTCAGAGCAACCTGCACTTGATTCGCACGATCGTAGAGGGTGTAGAAGACGACGATGAGGCCGCGCTGATCAATTTGGATCAGTCCAAGGCATTTGATAGGATTGACCATGGCTACCTGGCTGCTGTCCTGCAGGCCGCCGGATTCAAACCCGACTTCGGCCGCTGGATTAGCCTTCTGTATCGCTCCCCAAGGCTGTGGTACAGGTGAACGGGAAGCTGTCGGGCGCTTTCGCGCTGTCTAGGTCGGTCCGACAGGGTTGTCCACTGTCTTCTCTCCTTTACGTCCTGGCGTTGGAGCCCCTCCTTCGCCGGCTAAGGGACGAGACGGGCAGTCCGGTCCTACGTGGAATCGCAGTCCCTGGCGGAGCTCGAGCCAGGGTTTCCGCGTACGCCGATGACGTAACGACCTTTGTGTCCTCCCGCAGGGACATAGAGGCGGTACAGCAGGCGCTTGTACGGTACGAGAAGGTGACAGGGGCCAGAATTAACTGCGACAAGTCTTCCGGCTTGCGGTTAGGCGCTTGGAAGGGTGTTTCCCTCCCGGGGCCCTTCGACTGGACGGACGGGCCGGTCAAGCTCCTCGGAGTTTGGTTCGGTCCGGACTTACAGTTGGAGAAAAACTGGTCTGAAGTACTGGCAAAGGTCGGCGCGTCGGTCAAGGTTTGGCGTCGACGGGGTCTCTCCGTGAAGGGCTTGGCGGAGGTGTGCAACACATACCTCTTTCCCATGATCCTTTACCGGCTGTCAGTACTTCCCCTTTGTGACGATCATGAGAAGGCGCTCGAGCGTTTGCTATTCTCCTGCCTGTGGAGAGGACGCAAACACATGGTCGACAAAGGAGTCTGTTGCCTCCGTCCGTGTCAAGGGGGTCTGGGGATGCCACACTTGAGGAGCCACGTGCTCGCTTCGAGGTTGGCATTTCTCAGGCGCGCGTTGGAGGAAGATCGGTTGCTTGCGGGGGTAGTGAGGGACATGTTCCCTTGCCTTACCATCGCTCCCCCGACCCTATGGCTGACCGTCAGGCCTTGGGTGCGACCGAAATTCCTGCTCGAATGTCTGGCGGCCTTACAGGCCATTCCACGGTCCAGTGACCTTTCACAGCCTAGGAAACTCTTCTATCGGGGATTAGTGGAGGGTGCCGTGAAGGATAAGCTGTGGAGTAAGCTCGGCATGTCGAGAGTGGAGTACCGCTCTCATTGGTCTTGGGCGCCAGGTGCGGATTGGCTCAGCAACTCTGAGTTCTCTCTGACCTGGCGATTGGCTCGGAATGGTTTGTCGCTCAATGACAAGCGTTTCGCAATGGGCCTGGCGGATTTGCCAGATTGTGAACGTTGCAACCTTGGAATCAAGGAGACGTCGGCGCACGCCTTCTTCCATTGTTCGCGCGTTCGCCCGTTGTGGGCGCGTGTCGGCGAGTTGACTGCTCGTATCTCGCCGCGGGAGCTTGTGCTCATTGATCGCGCATACGCTGTGGACAATGTGTCGCCCCCGTACTCTGGTGTGAAGCGGATGGTGTTTCTGTCGCTACTGGCCACGGCTAGAATGGTGATTTGGATGACGCGTCTGGAGGAAGTCTTGCGGGGAGGTCGTCTTTCGGATCAGGATCTGATCCGATATTTTGAGCACCAGCTCAAAATGAAGATTAGAACTGAACGGAAACGGCTGCACCCGACAGACTTTAGCAAAAGGTGGATATATGCAGCGAGCCTGGTTCGTGTGACCGGGGCTAGCCTTGATTTTCTTTTTTAGTTCTGCCAAGTCACATCGGGGTGGATTCCTCTGGAACCCCTCCCGCGGTTAAGGTTAGCTTTCTTTTGTATACCTAGTTAATGTGAGTGAATGTATTTGTCCTAGCCTGTTCCCGGCTCCATTGCTTTTGTTATGATCCAGTTCGAGATTCCCACTGACCATTGTTATTTTGCCCCGTTTTATTCTCGGCTGGGTCAGCCTTATATATTCTCCAGTCCAATTTATTTTTGTACCCAGCTTCTCCATTCCCCTTAGAAAGAGAGCGGCTTGATTTTGTCTCTACAGGCAGAATACAGTGGCCTCTTTAATTACGAGGGTGTGTTTGGGTCTTACTAACATTTTGTATAAATATTCATTTGAAATTGTTTTTGTTTTGGGGATTTTTTGTTTCTTCATACCCCTCCCCATCATATCATCTCATGTACAAATGTTAAAATCTATTTTTGTACTATAATTGTAAATAGTCACAAATTTTTATGTACAAATTTTAAATCTATTTTTGTAAATAATCACAAATTTTTATGTACATTTGGGGCGTTTTTGTAGGTCCCCGGTATGTTTTTGCGATATTTTGGTGCTAGATAAGTACGAGTGTTGATGGACAAATTCTTATGGTGAATGAGAATCATTGTAACGTATGTATGGGTCGTGAATCCGATTAGCTAGGTATAGGATATAGTAACTGAAGACCACCCCAAGTTTTGTTCCCCCTCCCACCTTTCGGCCTTGTGCCATAATTCATGTAAAAATGAATAAATAAAACCAACCATTTCCTACCCGGGATTTTGTGTTGTTTTTTTTTTTTTTTGTAATAAGATCAAAGCGTAGCATTTGTTCCGCAGTGATATTTGCCATTGCTTTGTGTCTTGGGCAACTGTTTTCCAGCCCGAGTTTATTGCTCGGGCCAGCGTAAAAGTAGTGGTCTTCGGAACGCGAAACACCGGGAAGCAGTTGTCCACCTCGTGGCATGGCCACGGCCTAGCCACTTCCCCCCTGTTCGTTGGAAGAGCCTAGTGGAGTAGTTGTTCCGCAGTGATATCTGCTCGCACTTTGTCTCTTGGACAACTGATTTCCAGCCCGAGTTCATTGCTCGGGCCAGCGTAAAGTAGCGGTTTCTTCGAAAACGCGAAACACCGGAAAGAAGTTGTCCGGTGATCGGTCACTTTTGTGGCATGGCCACAGAAGGACCGGGGAAGGGGAAATCGGCACTCCCACCACGGCGTCGGTGGGAGACTGGCAACTGTGTGACGCAGACGACGACGACGTCATAGCCCGCACCATGACCGAGTGGGAGAGCATGCTGTTCGGCTCCCCCACACCAGCGGAGGCGGCGGCGGCCACACTGTCAGCAGCGACCGGACCAGCAGCGGCGACTGCACCTGCAGCAGAGACCACCCCAGCAGCGGCGACTGCACCCGCAGCAGCGACCAGACCAGCAGCGGCGACTGCACCTGCAGCAGCGACCACCCCAGCAGCGGCGACTGCACCTGCAGCAGCGACCAATCCAGCAGCGGCGACTGCACCTGCAGCAGCGACCAATCCAGCAGCGGCGACTGCACCTGCAGCAGCGACCAATCCAGCAGCGGCGACTGCACCGGCACCAGCAACCAAACGTGCAGCAGCAGCAGCAACCAAACCTGCTCCAGCGACCGGATCTGCAGCAGCGTCCAGACCGGCGGCAACTGCAGCAACAACACCCCCACCGGCACGGACAGCAGCAGCAGCAGCAGCAGCAGCAGCAACACCAGCGTCCCCCTTACCCTCGACCTCTGGGTGGAAAGGAGGCAAGAAGATCACGCGTAAGGACGAGGACTATTACCAGTCCATCCAAAAGGATTACGCGGACTACATCAGGGGGACGGAGCTCGTCTCGAAGCCGGACCACTTGGCGCAGATCGAGGCGAGAGTCATCACCCTGATCACCAAGGACCTGAAGACCAAAAAACTGATCGGCGTCCCCAGGGATACGTTCGAGGAGGGACTGCAGACACTGAAGATCAGAGCCAGGGCCGTAGCGAGGAGAAGCAACACCACGTGGGACGTCCTGCTCGGCTCCGCCGAAGAAGCCAAGAACTTGATCGGCGTGGTTCTGGAGACCAAAACGCTCCAGTTCCACACGGAGTACATGGGCACGAAGAAGGTGAAAATCACGCTGCACGGCGTCCCCATGGACATTGCTGAGGACCACGTGGGCGCCTTCTTCGTCCAATATGGAAGGGTGGCCGAAGTCTCCTCGCTGCGGTCGAAAGCAGGATTCCTCACGGGAGACATGACCCTGCAGGTGACCCTGGACAAGGAAAACATCGCCAAAATCCCCAACATCCTCACCTGCAGGGGTCGTGCCATCTTCGTCATCGTGGAAGGCAGGAAGCCGTGCTGTTGGGTCTGCGGGTCGGCGGAGCACGTGGCAAAAGCGTGCCCAACCAAGAATCCGGCCTCAAAGGCCCAACCAGCCCAACCAGTCAAGCAGCAACCGGCGGCACAGGCGAAGGATGGCGCAAAACAAGCACAACCCACACAGTCTCCCGTGAGCAACAAAGACGGCGAATGGCAGGTGGTGGCCAGGAAGAAAGCCAAAAAACCTTCCCCGGACAATGTGCCGCCACCTGTCAAGACGCCTGCCAAGCAGACCCCGGTGGGGCTGTCGACTCCTACCAAACCTAAGGAGTCCCCGGCGAAGGCGCCGGCAAAACCAAAGGAGGTGTCTCCTCCCAAACAGAGGAAGGCAAGAAGTCCTTCCCCCCAGCAAATGGAAGTACAAAGGACACCCTCCCTGAAACGTGGGAGAGAGGAAGAGGCAGAGGAGCAGCACAACAACACAAAGGCCAGGAGAAGGAGCCGGAGCAACGAAAGGAGGCCGCGAGCCGAAAAATGCAGCTCTCTACCAGTGTCTCCGGTTAAACAGACTTATGCACTAAAGGTAAGAAGTCTTCCTTCATCCCCGCAAAAAGCCTCCCAGTCCCCAGTCTTTAAACTGACCCCCCTGAAATCTTGTGCTTTAACCCCCACTCCCTCCCCTCCTCCTCTGTCCACTCCCTCTCGGGCAAAAAAGAAAAAAGCCCTGCCCCAAGGGGAAGCACTCCTTAAAGTGAGTGAGGACGTTGCCTCTGAGTGGTCATCTCAGAGGCGAAAACTCTTAAAGCCCCTGCTGAAGCTGACTTCAGTGGAGGGCAAACCAGTTGAAGATCCTAGAAACTTTCCCCAGGCCCCAGGTGTCATCACCCTGGTGAGGAACACCGGTGGCAACCTGAGGGTCTGGGATCACATCCACGAAGCAAAGAGACATTTTGCAAAAGTTACCATGGTTCAGCACAACACACCTGAACTCAAAAAAATGGAAAAAAATTGTTCGGGGAGGTCCCCTGTTTTACTCCACCCCAGTCTCTATAGGGTAGTAAAACTAACATACCCCACGGACGTTGGCGGCATTGTCCTAGACGGACGGATTACGTCCGATGTAGGAACGGGTTCCCTAGGACAGTCCGTCGGGGTCCTATCTGCTAGGGATTTCCGTCCCGTATGTGACTAGTACTTTTGTTGCATGTTTTTGTTGTTTTTTCCTTTTCAGAACTAAATCATGTCTATTAAGATAGCCAGCTTAAATGCGAATGGCCTGAGGGATCGGGGTAAGGCGGCTCGCCTGCTTCGTGACCTCTTGTCGTTCGGCGTGGATGTGGCCGCGATCCAAGAGACTCACTTTGTTTGCGAAGTCGACTCGTGTGTGCTGTCTAACGACTATGTCGTCTATTCAGCATATGGGAGCCGGCATGCCAGAGGTGTTTCTTTGCTGGTCAAGCGTACCCTGGACGCGAGGATCGACCTTGTCCATGTCGGTGCCGAGGGCCGGCTGATCGTGGCAGATATTGCAGTGAAAAGCAAATCGTTCCGGCTGATTGCGGTTTATGCGCCCAATGTCCCAGGTGAGCGTGTCTCTTTCTTTCGGCTGTTGGAGCCCTTCATGGTGCATTCAACACGGCTAATCTTAGTTGGGGACTGGAATGCCGTCCTAACCCCCAAATGGGATAGAGGAAGGGGCGCTAGCGGGTGGAGTGGTGATCGTAGCCTGGTTGATCTGATCGGCGAATTTGGTCTCGTCGATAGATACCGGGTCGATCATCCGGATGGGAGCATGTGGACGTGGACGCATAGTTGGCCTTCTACCCGGGTATCCGCGTACCTGGATAGGATGTTAGTCAGAGAAGCCGACATAGACTTCTTAGAATGTCCAACGTTCCACTGGCTAGGCTACTCGGACCACAAACTCGTTTGTGCCCGGGTCGTATTAGACTTTAGGCCTAGGTTGGCTGGTTATTGGAAGTTCAATCAGTCCTTATTGGACAGACGGGACTTTCGTGACCAGCTGACAAAACTAGTTCAGCGGGAATTAACTGGGCGAGTCATTGGGAGTAGGTGGTGGGTTAACCTTAAGGACACCATTAGGTCTTTCGCCACCAAATATAGCCAGCGGCTCAACCTAGATAAGGCTGCGGAGGCAAAGACACTTAGTGCTAATTTCACCCGGGCGGAGGCTGGAGGGGATCCCCTAGAGATAGCCTTAGCCAGGGAGGCCCTGGAGCGCTCGACTAGCGGGCGCTACATGGGTCAGGTAATTAGGGCTAAGTTAAGCAAGATGTCTTCCGAAGCTGTGAACATGGGCGCAGAACTGCGCAAGGAAGAAATTCGCCAGGCCGGCGACCGGTACATTCGAGAGGTACGCGACCCGGAGGGACATCTCCTAAGGTCCACCAACGACATGTGCGAGGCGTTCCGGCAGCATTTCGAACACCGATTTACCAAGGAGCCTGGACTCCGTGACGAGGAGTTTCGCAGCTATTTGGCTGACTTTCCCCGGCTTTTGCCGGCTGAAGCGGCTAGCTGCGAAGGGGAGATTACGGAGGACGAAATCTACGTGGCTTTGAAGAAGGTCGGCAGAGGCAAGTCGCCAGGCTTGGATGGTTTGCCCTATGAAATGTACTTGAGGATGTCGCACCTTTTTGTCCCGCTCTTGGCTGTCGTGTTCAACCACTGGTTTCGGCAGGGGTCCATCCCCGGTCGGATCACCAGGGGCGTGATCACGCTGTTGAGAAAAGGCAAGAAGGTTGGGAGGGAACTAGATGATTACAGGCCCATAACTCTGCTAAACACAGAGTTAAAGATTTTGGCCAAGATCCTGACGAATCGCTTGCAGCTAGTTGCCGAGTCTCTGTTGGGACCGGATCAGACTTGTTCTGTGAAGGGACGAACAATTCAGAGCAACCTGCACTTGATTCGCACGATCGTAGAGGGTGTAGAAGACGACGATGAGGCCGCGCTGATCAATTTGGATCAGTCCAAGGCATTTGATAGGATTGACCATGGCTACCTGGCTGCTGTCCTGCAGGCCGCCGGATTCAAACCCGACTTCAGCCGCTGGATTAGCCTTCTGTATCGCTCCCCCAAGGCTGTGGTACAGGTGAACGGGAAGCTGTCGGGCGCTTTCGCGCTGTCTAGGTCGGTCCGACAGGGTTGTCCACTGTCTTCTCTCCTTTACGTCCTGGCGTTGGAGCCCCTCCTTCGCCGGCTAAGGGACGAGACGGGCAGTCCGGTCCTACGTGGAATCGCAGTCCCTGGCGGAGCTCGAGCCAGGGTTTCCGCGTACGCCGATGACGTAACGACCTTTGTGTCCTCCCGCAGGGACATAGAGGCGGTACAGCAGGCGCTTGTACGGTACGAGAAGGTGACAGGGGCCAGAATTAACTGCGACAAGTCTTCCGGCTTGCGGTTAGGCGCTTGGAAGGGTGTTTCCCTCCCGGGGCCCTTCGACTGGACGGACGGGCCGGTCAAGCTCCTCGGAGTTTGGTTCGGTCCGGACTTACAGTTGGAGAAAAACTGGTCTGAAGTACTGGCAAAGGTCGGCGCGTCGGTCAAGGTTTGGCGTCGACGGGGTCTCTCCGTGAAGGGCTTGGCGGAGGTGTGCAACACATACCTCTTTCCCATGATCCTTTACCGGCTGTCAGTACTTCCCCTTTGTGACGATCATGAGAAGGCGCTCGAGCGTTTGCTATTCTCCTGCCTGTGGAGAGGACGCAAACACATGGTCGGCAAAGGAGTCTGTTGCCTCCGTCCGTGTCAAGGGGGTCTGGGGATGCCACACTTGAGGAGCCACGTGCTCGCTTCGAGGTTGGCATTTCTCAGGCGCGCGTTGGAGGAAGATCGGTTGCTTGCGGGGGTAGTGAGGGACATGTTCCCTTGCCTTACCATCGCTCCCCCGACCCTATGGCTGACCGTCAGGCCTTGGGTGCGACCGAAATTCCTGCTCGAATGTCTGGCGGCCTTACAGGCCATTCCACGGTCCAGTGACCTTTCACAGCCTAGGAAACTCTTCTATCGGGGATTAGTGGAGGGTGCCGTGAAGGATAAGCTGTGGAGTAAGCTCGGCATGTCGAGAGTGGAGTACCGCTCTCATTGGTCTTGGGCGCCAGGTGCGGATTGGCTCAGCAACTCTGAGTTCTCTCTGACCTGGCGATTGGCTCGGAATGGTTTGTCGCTCAATGACAAGCGTTTCGCAATGGGCCTGGCGGATTTGCCAGATTGTGAACGTTGCAACCTTGGAATCAAGGAGACGTCGGCGCACGCCTTCTTCCATTGTTCGCGCGTTCGCCCGTTGTGGGCGCGTGTCGGCGAGTTGACTGCTCGTATCTCGCCGCGGGAGCTTGTGCTCATTGATCGCGCATACGCTGTGGACAATGTGTCGCCCCCGTACTCTGGTGTGAAGCGGATGGTGTTTCTGTCGCTACTGGCCACGGCTAGAATGGTGATTTGGATGACGCGTCTGGAGGAAGTCTTGCGGGGAGGTCGTCTTTCGGATCAGGATCTAATCCGATATTTTGAGCACCAGCTCAAAATGAAGATTAGAACTGAACGGAAACGGCTGCACCCGACAGACTTTAGCAAAAGGTGGATATATGCAGCGAGCCTGGTTCGTGTGACCGGGGCTAGCCTTGATTTTCTTTTTTAGTTCTGCCAAGTCACATCGGGGTGGATTCCTCTGGAACCCCTCCCGCGGTTAAGGTTAGCTTTCTTTTGTATACCTAGTTAATGTGAGTGAATGTATTTGTCCTAGCCTGTTCCCGGCTCCATTGCTTTTGTTATGATCCAGTTCGAGATTCCCACTGTCCATTATTATTTTGTCCCGTTTTATTCTCGGCTGGGTCAGCCTTATATATTCTCCAGTCCAATTTATTTTTGTACCCAGCTTCTCCATTCCCCTTAGAAAGAGAGCGGCTTGATTTTGTCTCTACAGGCAGAATACAGTGGCCTCTTTAATTACGAGGGTGTGTTTGGGTCTTACTAACATTTTGTATAAATATTCATTTGAAATTGTTTTTTGTTTTGGGGATTTTTTGTTTCTTCATACCCCTCCCCATCATATCATCTCATGTACAAATGTTAAAATCTATTTTTGTACTATAATTGTAAATAGTCACAAATTTTTATGTACAAATTTTAAAATCTATTTTTGTAAATAATCACAAATTTTTATGTACATTTGGGGCGTTTTTGTAGGTCCCCGGTATGTTTTTGCGATATTTTGGTGCTAGATAAGTACGAGTGTTGATGGACAAATTCTTATGGTGAATGAGAATCATTGTAACGTACGCATGGGTCGTGATTCTGATTAGCTAGGTATAGGACATAGTAACTGAAGACCACCCCAAGTTTTGTTCCCCCTCCCACCTTTCGGCCTTGAGCCATAATTCATGTAAAAATGAATAAATAAAACCAACCATTTCCTACCCGGGATTTTGTGTTGTTTTTTTTTGTAATAAGATCAAAGCGTAGCATTTGTTCCGCAGTGATATTTGCCATTGCTTTGTGTCTTGGGCAACTGTTTTCCAGCCCGAGTTTATTGCTCGGGCCAGCGTAAAAGTAGTGGTCTTCGGAACGCGAAACACCGGGAAGCAGTTGTCCACCTCGTGGCATGGCCACGGCCTAGCCACTTCCCCCCTGTTCGTTGGAAGAGCCTAGTGGAGTAGTTGTTCCGCAGTGATATCTGCTCGCACTTTGTCTCTTGGACAACTGATTTCCAGCCCGAGTTCATTGCTCGGGCCAGCGTAAAGTAGCGGTTTCTTCGAAAACGCGAAACACCGGAAAGAAGTTGTCCGGTGATCGGTCACTTTTGTGGCATGGCCACAGAAGGACCGGGGGAAGTCGGCACTCCCACCACGGCGTCGGTGGGAGACTGGCAACTGTGTGACGCAGACGACGACGACGTCATAGCCCGCACCATGACCGAGTGGGAGAGCATGCTGTTCGGCTCCCCCACACCAGCGGAGGCGGCGGCGGCCACACTGTCAGCAGCGACCGGACCAGCAGCGGCGACTGCACCTGCAGCAGAGACCACCCCAGCAGCGGCGACTGCACCCGCAGCAGCGACCAGACCAGCAGCGGCGACTGCACCTGCAGCAGCGACCACCCCAGCAGCGGCGACTGCACCTGCAGCAGCGACCAATCCAGCAGCGGCGACTGCACCTGCAGCAGCGACCAATCCAGCAGCGGCGACTGCACCTGCAGCAGCGACCAATCCAGCAGCGGCGACTGCACCGGCACCAGCAACCAAACGTGCAGCAGCAGCAGCAACCAAACCTGCTCCAGCGACCGGATCTGCAGCAGCGTCCAGACCGGCGGCAACTGCAGCAACAACACCCCCACCGGCACGGACAGCAGCAGCAGCAGCAGCAGCAGCAGCAACACCAGCGTCCCCCTTACCCTCGACCTCTGGGTGGAAAGGAGGCAAGAAGATCACGCGTAAGGACGAGGACTATTACCAGTCCATCCAAAAGGATTACGCGGACTACATCAGGGGGACGGAGCTCGTCTCGAAGCCGGACCACTTGGCGCAGATCGAGGCGAGAGTCATCACCCTGATCACCAAGGACCTGAAGACCAAAAAACTGATCGGCGTCCCCAGGGATACGTTCGAGGAGGGACTGCAGACACTGAAGATCAGAGCCAGGGCCGTAGCGAGGAGAAGCAACACCACGTGGGACGTCCTGCTCGGCTCCGCCGAAGAAGCCAAGAACTTGATCGGCGTGGTTCTGGAGACCAAAACGCTCCAGTTCCACACGGAGTACATGGGCACGAAGAAGGTGAAAATCACGCTGCACGGCGTCCCCATGGACATTGCTGAGGACCACGTGGGCGCCTTCTTCGTCCAATATGGAAGGGTGGCCGAAGTCTCCTCGCTGCGGTCGAAAGCAGGATTCCTCACGGGAGACATGACCCTGCAGGTGACCCTGGACAAGGAAAACATCGCCAAAATCCCCAACATCCTCACCTGCAGGGGTCGTGCCATCTTCGTCATCGTGGAAGGCAGGAAGCCGTGCTGTTGGGTCTGCGGGTCGGCGGAGCACGTGGCAAAAGCGTGCCCAACCAAGAATCCGGCCTCAAAGGCCCAACCAGCCCAACCAGTCAAGCAGCAACCGGCGGCACAGGCGAAGGATGGCGCAAAACAAGCACAACCCACACAGTCTCCCGTGAGCAACAAAGACGGCGAATGGCAGGTGGTGGCCAGGAAGAAAGCCAAAAAACCTTCCCCGGACAATGTGCCGCCACCTGTCAAGACGCCTGCCAAGCAGACCCCGGTGGGGCTGTCGACTCCTACCAAACCTAAGGAGTCCCCGGCGAAGGCGCCGGCAAAACCAAAGGAGGTGTCTCCTCCCAAACAGAGGAAGGCAAGAAGTCCTTCCCCCCAGCAAATGGAAGTACAAAGGACACCCTCCCTGAAACGTGGGAGAGAGGAAGAGGCAGAGGAGCAGCACAACAACACAAAGGCCAGGAGAAGGAGCCGGAGCAACGAAAGGAGGCCGCGAGCCGAAAAATGCAGCTCTCTACCAGTGTCTCCGGTTAAACAGACTTATGCACTAAAGGTAAGAAGTCTTCCTTCATCCCCGCAAAAAGCCTCCCAGTCCCCAGTCTTTAAACTGACCCCCCTGAAATCTTGTGCTTTAACCCCCACTCCCTCCCCTCCTCCTCTGTCCACTCCCTCTCGGGCAAAAAAGAAAAAAGCCCTGCCCCAAGGGGAAGCACTCCTTAAAGTGAGTGAGGACGTTGCCTCTGAGTGGTCATCTCAGAGGCGAAAACTCTTAAAGCCCCTGCTGAAGCTGACTTCAGTGGAGGGCAAACCAGTTGAAGATCCTAGAAACTTTCCCCAGGCCCCAGGTGTCATCACCCTGGTGAGGAACACCGGTGGCAACCTGAGGGTCTGGGATCACATCCACGAAGCAAAGAGACATTTTGCAAAAGTTACCATGGTTCAGCACAACACACCTGAACTCAAAAAAATGGAAAAAAATTGTTCGGGGAGGTCCCCTGTTTTACTCCACCCCAGTCTCTATAGGGTAGTAAAACTAACATACCCCACGGACGTTGGCGGCATTGTCCTAGACGGACGGATTACGTCCGATGTAGGAACGGGTTCCCCTAGGACAGTCCGTCGGGGTCCTATCTGCTAGGGATTTCCGTCCCGTATGTGACTAGTACTTTTGTTGCATGTTTTTGTTGTTTTTTCCTTTTCAGAACTAAATCATGTCTATTAAGATAGCCAGCTTAAATGCGAATGGCCTGAGGGATCGGGGTAAGGCGGCTCGCCTGCTTCGTGACCTCTTGTCGTTCGGCGTGGATGTGGCCGCGATCCAAGAGACTCACTTTGTTTGCGAAGTCGACTCGTGTGTGCTGTCTAACGACTATGTCGTCTATTCAGCATATGGGAGCCGGCATGCCAGAGGTGTTTCTTTGCTGGTCAAGCGTACCCTGGACGCGAGGATCGACCTTGTCCATGTCGGTGCCGAGGGCCGGCTGATCGTGGCAGATATTGCAGTGAAAAGCAAATCGTTCCGGCTGATTGCGGTTTATGCGCCCAATGTCCCAGGTGAGCGTGTCTCTTTCTTTCGGCTGTTGGAGCCCTTCATGGTGCATTCAACACGGCTAATCTTAGTTGGGGACTGGAATGCCGTCCTAACCCCCAAATGGGATAGAGGAAGGGGCGCTAGCGGGTGGAGTGGTGATCGTAGCCTGGTTGATCTGATCGGCGAATTTGGTCTCGTCGATAGATACCGGGTCGATCATCCGGATGGGAGCATGTGGACGTGGACGCATAGTTGGCCTTCTACCCGGGTATCCGCGTACCTGGATAGGATGTTAGTCAGAGAAGCCGACATAGACTTCTTAGAATGTCCAACGTTCCACTGGCTAGGCTACTCGGACCACAAACTCGTTTGTGCCCGGGTCGTATTAGACTTTAGGCCTAGGTTGGCTGGTTATTGGAAGTTCAATCAGTCCTTATTGGACAGACGGGACTTTCGTGACCAGCTGACAAAACTAGTTCAGCGGGAATTAACTGGGCGAGTCATTGGGAGTAGGTGGTGGGTTAACCTTAAGGACACCATTAGGTCTTTCGCCACCAAATATAGCCAGCGGCTCAACCTAGATAAGGCTGCGGAGGCAAAGACACTTAGTGCTAATTTCACCCGGGCGGAGGCTGGAGGGGATCCCCTAGAGATAGCCTTAGCCAGGGAGGCCCTGGAGCGCTCGACTAGCGGGCGCTACATGGGTCAGGTAATTAGGGCTAAGTTAAGCAAGATGTCTTCCGAAGCTGTGAACATGGGCGCAGAACTGCGCAAGGAAGAAATTCGCCAGGCCGGCGACCGGTACATTCGAGAGGTACGCGACCCGGAGGGACATCTCCTAAGGTCCACCAACGACATGTGCGAGGCGTTCCGGCAGCATTTCGAACACCGATTTACCAAGGAGCCTGGACTCCGTGACGAGGAGTTTCGCAGCTATTTGGCTGACTTTCCCCGGCTTTTGCCGGCTGAAGCGGCTAGCTGCGAAGGGGAGATTACGGAGGACGAAATCTACGTGGCTTTGAAGAAGGTCGGCAGAGGCAAGTCGCCAGGCTTGGATGGTTTGCCCTATGAAATGTACTTGAGGATGTCGCACCTTTTTGTCCCGCTCTTGGCTGTCGTGTTCAACCACTGGTTTCGGCAGGGGTCCATCCCCGGTCGGATCACCAGGGGCGTGATCACGCTGTTGAGAAAAGGCAAGAAGGTTGGGAGGGAACTAGATGATTACAGGCCCATAACTCTGCTAAACACAGAGTTAAAGATTTTGGCCAAGATCCTGACGAATCGCTTGCAGCTAGTTGCCGAGTCTCTGTTGGGACCGGATCAGACTTGTTCTGTGAAGGGACGAACAATTCAGAGCAACCTGCACTTGATTCGCACGATCGTAGAGGGTGTAGAAGACGACGATGAGGCCGCGCTGATCAATTTGGATCAGTCCAAGGCATTTGATAGGATTGACCATGGCTACCTGGCTGCTGTCCTGCAGGCCGCCGGATTCAAACCCGACTTCAGCCGCTGGATTAGCCTTCTGTATCGCTCCCCCAAGGCTGTGGTACAGGTGAACGGGAAGCTGTCGGGCGCTTTCGCGCTGTCTAGGTCGGTCCGACAGGGTTGTCCACTGTCTTCTCTCCTTTACGTCCTGGCGTTGGAGCCCCTCCTTCGCCGGCTAAGGGACGAGACGGGCAGTCCGGTCCTACGTGGAATCGCAGTCCCTGGCGGAGCTCGAGCCAGGGTTTCCGCGTACGCCGATGACGTAACGACCTTTGTGTCCTCCCGCAGGGACATAGAGGCGGTACAGCAGGCGCTTGTACGGTACGAGAAGGTGACAGGGGCCAGAATTAACTGCGACAAGTCTTCCGGCTTGCGGTTAGGCGCTTGGAAGGGTGTTTCCCTCCCGGGGCCCTTCGACTGGACGGACGGGCCGGTCAAGCTCCTCGGAGTTTGGTTCGGTCCGGACTTACAGTTGGAGAAAAACTGGTCTGAAGTACTGGCAAAGGTCGGCGCGTCGGTCAAGGTTTGGCGTCGACGGGGTCTCTCCGTGAAGGGCTTGGCGGAGGTGTGCAACACATACCTCTTTCCCATGATCCTTTACCGGCTGTCAGTACTTCCCCTTTGTGACGATCATGAGAAGGCGCTCGAGCGTTTGCTATTCTCCTGCCTGTGGAGAGGACGCAAACACATGGTCGGCAAAGGAGTCTGTTGCCTCCGTCCGTGTCAAGGGGGTCTGGGGATGCCACACTTGAGGAGCCACGTGCTCGCTTCGAGGTTGGCATTTCTCAGGCGCGCGTTGGAGGAAGATCGGTTGCTTGCGGGGGTAGTGAGGGACATGTTCCCTTGCCTTACCATCGCTCCCCCGACCCTATGGCTGACCGTCAGGCCTTGGGTGCGACCGAAATTCCTGCTCGAATGTCTGGCGGCCTTACAGGCCATTCCACGGTCCAGTGACCTTTCACAGCCTAGGAAACTCTTCTATCGGGGATTAGTGGAGGGTGCCGTGAAGGATAAGCTGTGGAGTAAGCTCGGCATGTCGAGAGTGGAGTACCGCTCTCATTGGTCTTGGGCGCCAGGTGCGGATTGGCTCAGCAACTCTGAGTTCTCTCTGACCTGGCGATTGGCTCGGAATGGTTTGTCGCTCAATGACAAGCGTTTCGCAATGGGCCTGGCGGATTTGCCAGATTGTGAACGTTGCAACCTTGGAATCAAGGAGACGTCGGCGCACGCCTTCTTCCATTGTTCGCGCGTTCGCCCGTTGTGGGCGCGTGTCGGCGAGTTGACTGCTCGTATCTCGCCGCGGGAGCTTGTGCTCATTGATCGCGCATACGCTGTGGACAATGTGTCGCCCCCGTACTCTGGTGTGAAGCGGATGGTGTTTCTGTCGCTACTGGCCACGGCTAGAATGGTGATTTGGATGACGCGTCTGGAGGAAGTCTTGCGGGGAGGTCGTCTTTCGGATCAGGATCTAATCCGATATTTTGAGCACCAGCTCAAAATGAAGATTAGAACTGAACGGAAACGGCTGCACCCGACAGACTTTAGCAAAAGGTGGATATATGCAGCGAGCCTGGTTCGTGTGACCGGGGCTAGCCTTGATTTTCTTTTTTAGTTCTGCCAAGTCACATCGGGGTGGATTCCTCTGGAACCCCTCCCGCGGTTAAGGTTAGCTTTCTTTTGTATACCTAGTTAATGTGAGTGAATGTATTTGTCCTAGCCTGTTCCCGGCTCCATTGCTTTTGTTATGATCCAGTTCGAGATTCCCACTGTCCATTATTATTTTGTCCCGTTTTATTCTCGGCTGGGTCAGCCTTATATATTCTCCAGTCCAATTTATTTTTGTACCCAGCTTCTCCATTCCCCTTAGAAAGAGAGCGGCTTGATTTTGTCTCTACAGGCAGAATACAGTGGCCTCTTTAATTACGAGGGTGTGTTTGGGTCTTACTAACATTTTGTATAAATATTCATTTGAAATTGTTTTTTGTTTTGGGGATTTTTTGTTTCTTCATACCCCTCCCCATCATATCATCTCATGTACAAATGTTAAAATCTATTTTTGTACTATAATTGTAAATAGTCACAAATTTTTATGTACAAATTTTAAAATCTATTTTTGTAAATAATCACAAATTTTTATGTACATTTGGGGCGTTTTTGTAGGTCCCCGGTATGTTTTTGCGATATTTTGGTGCTAGATAAGTACGAGTGTTGATGGACAAATTCTTATGGTGAATGAGAATCATTGTAACGTACGCATGGGTCGTGATTCTGATTAGCTAGGTATAGGACATAGTAACTGAAGACCACCCCAAGTTTTGTTCCCCCTCCCACCTTTCGGCCTTGAGCCATAATTCATGTAAAAATGAATAAATAAAACCAACCATTTCCTACCCGGGATTTTGTGTTGTTTTTTTTTGTAATAAGATCAAAGCGTAGCATTTGTTCCGCAGTGATATTTGCCATTGCTTTGTGTCTTGGGCAACTGTTTTCCAGCCCGAGTTTATTGCTCGGGCCAGCGTAAAAGTAGTGGTCTTCGGAACGCGAAACACCGGGAAGCAGTTGTCCACCTCGTGGCATGACCACGGCCTAGCCACTTCCCCCCTGTTCGTTGGAAGAGCCTAGTGGAGTAGTTGTTCCGCAGTGATATCTGCTCGCACTTTGTCTCTTGGACAACTGATTTCCAGCCCGAGTTCATTGCTCGGGCCAGCGTAAAGTAGCGGTTTCTTCGAAAACGCGAAACACCGGAAAGAAGTTGTCCGGTGATCGGTCACTTTTGTGGCATGGCCACAGAAGGACCGGGGGAAGTCGGCACTCCCACCACGGCGTCGGTGGGAGATTGGCAACTGTGTGACGCAGACGACGACGACGTCATAGCCCGCACCATGACCGAGTGGGAGAGCATGCTGTTCGGCTCCCCCACACCAGCGGAGGCGGCGGCGGCCACACTGTCAGCAGCGACCACCCCAGCAGCGGCGACTGCACCTGCAGCAGAGACCACCCCAGCAGCGGCGACTGCACCTGCAGCAGCGACCAGACCAGCAGCGGCGACTGCACCTGCAGCAGCGACCACCCCAGCAGCAGCGACTGCACCTGCAGCAGCGACCAATCCAGCAGCGGCGACTGCACCTGCAGCAGCGACCAATCCAGCAGCGGCGACTGCACCGGCACCAGCAACCAAACGTGCAGCAGCAGCAGCAACCAAACCTGCTCCAGCGACCGGATCTGCAGCAGCGTCCAGACCGGCGGCAACTGCAGCAACAACACCCCCACCGGCACGGACAGCAGCAGCAGCAGCAGCAGCAGCAACACCAGCGTCCCCCTTACCCTCGACCTCTGGGTGGAAAGGAGGCAAGAAGATCACGCGTAAGGACGAGGACTATTACCAGTCCATCCAAAAGGATTACGCGGACTACATCAGGGGGACGGAGCTCGTCTCGAAGCCGGACCACTTGGCGCAGATCGAGGCGAGAGTCATCACCCTGATCACCAAGGACCTGAAGACCAAGAAACTCGTCGGCGTCCCCAGGGATACGTTCGAGGAGGGACTGCAGACACTGAAGATCAGAGCCAGGGCCGTAGCGAGGAGAAGCAACACCACGTGGGACGTCCTGCTCGGCTCCGCCGAAGAAGCCAAGAACTTGATCGGCGTGGTTCTGGAGACCAAAACGCTCCAGTTCCACACGGAGTACATGGGCACGAAGAAGGTGAAAATCACGCTGCACGGCGTCCCCATGGACATTGCTGAGGACCACGTGGGCGCCTTCTTCGTCCAATATGGAAGGGTGGCCGAAGTCTCCTCGCTGCGGTCGAAAGCAGGATTCCTCACGGGAGACATGACCCTGCAGGTGACCCTGGACAAGGAAAACATCGCCAAAATCCCCAACATCCTCACCTGCAGGGGTCGTGCCATCTTCGTCATCGTGGAAGGCAGGAAGCCGTGCTGTTGGGTCTGCGGGTCGGCGGAGCACGTGGCAAAAGCGTGCCCAACCAAGAATCCGGCCTCAAAGGCCCAACCAGCCCAACCAGTCAAGCAGCAACCGGCGGCACAGGCGAAGGATGGCGCAAAACAAGCACAACCCACACAGTCTCCCGTGAGCAACAAAGACGGCGAATGGCAGGTGGTGGCCAGGAAGAAAGCCAAAAAACCTTCCCCGGACAATGTGCCGCCACCTGTCAAGACGCCTGCCAAGCAGACCCCGGTGGGGCTGTCGACTCCTACCAAACCTAAGGAGTCCCCGGCGAAGGCGCCGGCAAAACCAAAGGAGGTGTCTCCTCCCAAACAGAGGAAGGCAAGAAGTCCTTCCCCCCAGCAAATGGAAGTACAAAGGACACCCTCCCTGAAACGTGGGAGAGAGGAAGAGGCAGAGGAGCAGCACAACAACACAAAGGCCAGGAGAAGGAGCCGGAGCAACGAAAGGAGGCCGCGAGCCGAAAAATGCAGCTCTCTACCAGTGTCTCCGGTTAAACAGACTTATGCACTAAAGGTAAGAAGTCTTCCTTCATCCCCGCAAAAAGCCTCCCAGTCCCCAGTCTTTAAACTGACCCCCCTGAAATCTTGTGCTTTAACCCCCACTCCCTCCCCTCCTCCTCTGTCCACTCCCTCTCGGGCAAAAAAGAAAAAAGCCCTGCCCCAAGGGGAAGCACTCCTTAAAGTGAGTGAGGACGTTGCCTCTGAGTGGTCATCTCAGAGGCGAAAACTCTTAAAGCCCCTGCTGAGGCTGACCTCAGTGGAGGGCAAGAACACTGAAAATCCCAGAAACTTTCCCCAGGCCCCAGGTGTCATCACCCTGGTGAGGAACACCGGTGGCAACCTGAGGGTCTGGGACCACATCCACGAAGCAAAAAGACACTTTTCGCAAATAACTATGGTTCAGCACAACACACCTGAACTCAAAAAAATGGAAAAAAATTGTTCGGGGAGGTCCCCTGTTTTACTCCACCCCAGTCTCTATAGGGTAGTGAAACTAACATACCCCACGGACGTTGGCGGCATTGTCCTAGACGGACGGATTACGTCCGATGTAGGAACGGGTTCCCTAGGACAGTCCGTCGGGGTCCTATCTGCTAGGGATTTCCGTCCCGTATGTGACTAGTACTTTTGTTGCATGTTTTTGTTGTTTTTTCCTTTTCAGAACTAAATCATGTCTATTAAGATAGCCAGCTTAAATGCGAATGGCCTGAGGGATCGGGGTAAGGCGGCTCGCCTGCTTCGTGACCTCTTGTCGTTCGGCGTGGATGTGGCCGCGATCCAAGAGACTCACTTTGTTTGCGAAGTCGACTCGTGTGTGCTGTCTAACGACTATGTCGTCTATTCAGCATATGGGAGCCGGCATGCCAGAGGTGTTTCTTTGCTGGTCAAGCGTACCCTGGATGCGAGGATCGACCTTGTCCATGTCGGTGCCGAGGGCCGGCTGATCGTGGCAGATATTGCAGTGAAAAGCAAGTCGTTCCGGCTGATTGCGGTTTATGCGCCCAATGTCCCAGGTGAGCGTGTCTCTTTCTTTCGGCTGTTGGAGCCCTTCATGGTGCATTCAACACGGCTAATCTTAGTTGGGGACTGGAATGCCGTCCTAACCCCCAAATGGGATAGAGGAAGGGGCGCTAGCGGGTGGAGTGGTGATCGTAGCCTGGTTGATCTGATCGGCGAATTTGGTCTCGTCGATAGATACCGGGTCGATCATCCGGATGGGAGCATGTGGACGTGGACGCATAGTTGGCCTTCTACCCGGGTATCCGCGTACCTGGATAGGATGTTAGTCAGAGAAGCCGACATAGACTTCTTAGAATGTCCAACGTTCCACTGGCTAGGCTACTCGGACCACAAACTCGTTTGTGCCCGGGTGGTGTTAGACTTTAGGCCTAGGTTGGCTGGTTATTGGAAGTTCAATCAGTCCTTATTGGACAGGCGGGACTTTCGTGACCAGCTGACAAAGCTAGTTCAGCGGGAATTAACTGGGCGAGTCATTGGGAGTAGGTGGTGGGTTAACCTTAAGGACACCATTAGGTCTTTCGCCACCAAATATAGCCAGCGGCTCAACCTAGATAAGGCTGCGGAGGCAAAGACACTTAGTGCTAATTTCACCCGGGCGGAGGCTGGAGGGGATCCCCTAGAGATAGCCTTAGCCAGGGAGGCCCTGGAGCGCTCGACTAGCGGGCGCTACATGGGTCAGGTAATTAGGGCTAAGTTAAGCAAGATGTCTTCCGAAGCTGTGAACATGGGCGCAGAACTGCGCAAGGAAGAAATTCGCCAGGCCGGCGACCGGTACATTCGAGAGGTACGCGACCCGGAGGGACATCTCCTAAGGTCCACCAACGACATGTGCGAGGCGTTCCGGCAGCATTTCGAACACCGATTTACCAAGGAGCCTGGACTCCGTGACGAGGAGTTTCGCAGCTATTTGGCTGACTTTCCCCGGCTTTTGCCGGCTGAAGCGGCTAGCTGCGAAGGGGAGATTACGGAGGACGAAATCTACGTGGCTTTGAAGAAGGTCGGCAGAGGCAAGTCGCCAGGCTTGGATGGTTTGCCCTATGAAATGTACTTGAGGATGTCGCACCTTTTTGTCCCGCTCTTGGCTGTCGTGTTCAACCACTGGTTTCGGCAGGGGTCCATCCCCGGTCGGATCACCAGGGGCGTGATCACGCTGTTGAGAAAAGGCAAGAAGGTTGGGAGGGAACTAGATGATTACAGGCCCATAACTCTGCTAAACACAGAGTTAAAGATTTTGGCCAAGATCCTGACGAATCGCTTGCAGCTAGTTGCCGAGTCTCTGTTGGGACCGGATCAGACTTGTTCTGTGAAGGGACGAACAATTCAGAGCAACCTGCACTTGATTCGCACGATCGTAGAGGGTGTAGAAGACGACGATGAGGCCGCGCTGATCAATTTGGATCAGTCCAAGGCATTTGATAGGATTGACCATGGCTACCTGGCTGCTGTCCTGCAGGCCGCCGGATTCAAACCCGACTTCAGCCGCTGGATTAGCCTTCTGTATCGCTCCCCCAAGGCTGTGGTACAGGTGAACGGGAAGCTGTCGGGCGCTTTCGCGCTGTCTAGGTCGGTCCGACAGGGTTGTCCACTGTCTTCTCTCCTGTACGTCCTGGCGTTGGAGCCCCTCCTTCGCCGGCTAAGGGACGAGACGGGCAGTCCGGTCCTACGTGGAATCGCAGTCCCTGGCGGAGCTCGAGCCAGGGTTTCCGCGTACGCCGATGACGTAACGACCTTTGTGTCCTCCCGCAGGGACATAGAGGCGGTACAGCAGGCGCTTGTACGGTACGAGAAGGTGACAGGGGCCAGAATTAACTGCGACAAGTCTTCCGGCTTGCGGTTAGGCGCTTGGAAGGGTGTTTCCCTCCCGGGGCCCTTCGACTGGACGGACGGGCCGGTCAAGCTCCTCGGAGTTTGGTTCGGTCCGGACTTACAGTTGGAGAAAAACTGGTCTGAAGTACTGGCAAAGGTCGGCGCGTCGGTCAAGGTTTGGCGTCGACGGGGTCTCTCCGTGAAGGGCTTGGCGGAGGTGTGCAACACATACCTCTTTCCCATGATCCTTTACCGGCTGTCAGTACTTCCCCTTTGTGACGATCATGAGAAGGCGCTCGAGCGTTTGCTATTCTCCTGCCTGTGGAGAGGACGCAAACACATGGTCGACAAAGGAGTCTGTTGCCTCCGTCCGTGTCAAGGGGGTCTGGGGATGCCACACTTGAGGAGCCACGTGCTCGCTTCGAGGTTGGCATTTCTCAGGCGCGCGTTGGAGGAAGATCGGTTGCTTGCGGGGGTAGTGAGGGACATGTTCCCTTGCCTTACCATCGCTCCCCCGACCCTATGGCTGACCGTCAGGCCTTGGGTGCGACCGAAATTCCTGCTCGAATGTCTGGCGGCCTTACAGGCCATTCCACGGTCCAGTGACCTTTCACAGCCTAGGAAACTCTTCTATCGGGGATTAGTGGAGGGTGCCGTGAAGGATAAGCTGTGGAGTAAGCTCGGCATGTCGAGAGTGGAGTACCGCTCTCATTGGTCTTGGGCGCCAGGTGCGGATTGGCTCAGCAACTCTGAGTTCTCTCTGACCTGGCGATTGGCTCGGAATGGTTTGTCGCTCAATGACAAGCGTTTCGCAATGGGCCTGGCGGATTTGCCAGATTGTGAACGTTGCAACCTTGGAATCAAGGAGACGTCGGCGCACGCCTTCTTCCATTGTTCGCGCGTTCGCCCGTTGTGGGCGCGTGTCGGCGAGTTGACTGCTCGTATCTCGCCGCGGGAGCTTGTGCTCATTGATCGCGCATACGCTGTGGACAATGTGTCGCCCCCGTACTCTGGTGTGAAGCGGATGGTGTTTCTGTCGCTACTGGCCACGGCTAGAATGGTGATTTGGATGACGCGTCTGGAGGAAGTCTTGCGGGGAGGTCGTCTTTCGGATCAGGATCTAATCCGATATTTTGAGCACCAGCTCAAAATGAAGATTAGAACTGAACGGAAACGGCTGCACCCGACAGACTTTAGCAAAAGGTGGATATATGCAGCGAGCCTGGTTCGTGTGACCGGGGCTAGCCTTGATTTTCTTTTTTAGTTCTGCCAAGTCACATCGGGGTGGATTCCTCTGGAACCCCTCCCGCGGTTAAGGTTAGCTTTCTTTTGTATACCTAGTTAATGTGAGTGAATGTATTTGTCCTAGCCTGTTCCCGGCTCCATTGCTTTTGTTATGATCCAGTTCGAGATTCCCACTGACCATTGTTATTTTGCCCCGTTTTATTCTCGGCTGGGTCAGCCTTATATATTCTCCAGTCCAATTTATTTTTTGTACCCAGCTTCTCCATTCCCCTTAGAAAGAGAGCGGCTTGATTTTGTCTCTACAGGCAGAATACAGTGGCCTCTTTAATTACGAGGGTGTGTTTGGGTCTTACTAACATTTTGTATAAATATTCATTTGAAATTGTTTTTGTTTTGGGGATTTTTTGTTTCTTCATACCCCTCCCCATCATATCATCTCATGTACAAATGTTAAAATCTATTTTTGTACTATAATTGTAAATAGTCACAAATTTTTATGTACAAATTTTAAAATCTATTTTTGTAAATAATCACAAATTTTTATGTACATTTGGGGCGTTTTTGTAGGTCCCCGGTATGTTTTTGCGATATTTTGGTGCTAGATAAGTACGAGTGTTGATGGACAAATTCTTATGGTGAATGAGAATCATTGTAACGTATGTATGGGTCGTGAATCCGATTAGCTAGGTATAGGATATAGTAACTGAAGACCACCCCAAGTTTTGTTCCCCCTCCCACCTTTCGGCCTTGTGCCATAATTCATGTAAAAATGAATAAATAAAACCAACCATTTCCTACCCGGCTTTTTGTTGTGTAGTGAATGGTAATAAGAGCAAGGTTTGACATTTGTTCCGCAGTGATATTTGTTAGTTCCTTGTTTCTTGACAATCTGGTTTTCCAGCCCGAGTTTATAGCTCGGGCCACGGTAAAGTAGCGTTTCTCGCGCGAAACACCGGAAAAACAGTTGTCCGGTGTTCGGCCACTTTGTGGCAATGGCCACAGATGGGCCGGTGGAAGTCGTTCCCCCCACCACGGCGTCGGTGGGAGGAAAGGAGGGGGATTGGGCTTTACCGCCTCGGGATAATCCCCCTTCAGTACCAGTAGTAACAGTAGCAGCACTAGCAGCAGGATCCGGAACTGTACCGGCACCGGCAGCAGCAGCACCTGGATCCCCCAAACCTTCAACCTCTGGATGGAAAGGAGGAAAGGTCCCGATGAAGGGGGAAACTTACTATGAAGAGCTGCGGAAAAACAAATACGCAAACTACATTTCGGGCACAGAGCTGTTGTCGGTACCAGAAGAGTTGGCGGTGGTCGAGGCCAGGATCATATCCCTCATTACGAAGGACCCCAAAACTCACAAGTTGGTGGGGATTAACAGGGAGAAGTTTGAAGAGGCCATTAAGACCCTAGAAATCAAAGCCAAGGCTATAGCGAGACGAACTGGCGCTACATGGGACGTCCTGCTTGGCTCGGCCGAGGAGGCCAGGCAGCTGTCCGGAGTGGTCCTGGAGACCAAAACACTCCTGTTTCAAACGGAGTACATGGGGACGCGTAAGGTAAAAATTACATTACACGGCGTCCCCATGGACATTTCCCAGGACCATATTGGGGCCTTTTTTGCCCAGTATGGAAAGGTTGCGGAGGTCTCGGCGTTGCGCTCCAAGGCGGGTTTCCTGTCCGGGGACATGGCCCTGCAGGTGACCCTTTCCAAGGAAAAGATCGCTGAAATTCCAAACATCCTCACCTGCAGGAAGCGTGCGATTTTTGTAATTGTTGAGGGCAGGAAACCCTGCTGTTGGGCCTGTGGGGCGGCGGATCACGTCGCTAAGGCGTGCCCAACAAAGAATCCGGCCCCGAAGGCCCAGCCAACCAAGAGGCAGGATGGACCGGCGGAGAAGGGAAAATCAGCACCTCCAACACCAACATCAGCATCATCAGCACCAGCACCAGGAGCAAACAAGGAGGGCGAGTGGCAGGTGGTGGCAAGGAAGAAGACTAAAACGCCTTCACCTGTGAAGGTGCCGTCACCTGCCAAGGCTCCTGCAAATACAAAGGAGCCCGCAGCGGTAAAATCGCCTCCTAAACAGGGGAAGGTGAAAAAACCTCCCCAAATTGAAGAACCGGAGGAAGAAGAACGGATGGAGGTACAGAGATCCTCATCCCTGAAACGCGGCAGGGAAGACAGAGAGGAGGAGCATCGAGAGAGCCCGAAAAGCAGGCGGAGAAGCAGAAGTAGGGAGAAAAGGATTCCTTCAACACCCAAGTGCTCGTCTCTGCCTGCTTCTCCGGAGAGGCAAAGTTATGCCCAAAAGGCAAGGAGCCTTCCCTCGTCCCCGCGGAAAGCTTCCCAGTCCCCAGCCTTTAAATTGACCCCACTAAGACCTGCATCTTCAACCCCCACTCCCTCCCCTTCTCCTATGCCCACTCCCACTCGGGCAAAAAAGAAAAAAGCCCTGCCCCAGGGGGAAGCACTCATGAGAGTGAATGAGGACGTTGCCTCAGAATGGTCCTCCCAGAGGCGCAAGTTACTAAAACCCCTGCTGAGGCTGACCTCGGTGGACGGCGTTTCGGTGGAGGATCCCAGGAACTTTTCCCAGGCCCCAGGAGTAATTACCCTTGTGAGAAATACCGGGGGTAACCTGAGGGTCTGGGACCACATTTCCGAAGTCAAGAGACTCTATCCAAAAATCAGGATGGTTCAGGAGAATACTCCTGAACTTAAAAAATGTCAAAAAATTGTGCGGGGAGGTTCCCTGTTTTACTCCACCCCAGTCTTTATAGGGTGGTAAAACTAACTTACCCCACGGACGTCGGCGGGATTGTCCTAGACGGGCGGATTACGTCCGATGTAGGAACGGGTTCCCTAGGACAGTCCGTCGGGGTCCTTTCTGCTAAAGATTTCCGTCCCGTATGCAATTAGAGAGCCTTTGTTGCCTGTTTTTTCTTTTTTCTTTTTCAGGTTTAAAAGATGTCTATTAAGATAGCCAGCTTGAATGCGAAGGGCCTGAGGGATCGGGGTAAGGCGGCTCGCCTGCTTCGTGACCTCTTGTCCTTCGGCGTGGATGTGGCCGCGATCCAAGAGACTCACTTTGTTTGCGAAGTCGACTCGTGTGTGCTGTCTAACGACTTTGTCGTCTATTCAGCATATGGGAGCCGGCAAGCCAGAGGTGTTTCTTTGCTGGTCAAGCGTACCCTGGACGCGAGGGTTGACCTTGTCCATGTCGGTGCCGAGGGCCGGCTGATCGTGGCCGATATTGCAGTGAAAAGCAGATTGTTCCGGCTGATTGTGGTTTATGCGCCCAATAAGCAAGGTGAGCGTGTCTCTTTCTTTCGGCTGTTGGAGCCCTTTATGGTGCATTCAACACGGCTAATCTTAGTTGGGGACTGGAATGCCATCCTAACCCCCAAATGGGATAGAGGGAGGGGCGCTAGCGGGAGGAATGATGATCGTAGCCTGGTTGATCTGATCGACGAATTTGGTCTCGTCGATAGATACCGGGTCGATCATCCGGATGGGAGTATGTGGACGTGGGCGCTTAATTGGCCTTCTACCCGGGTATCTGCGTACCTGGATAGGATGTTAGTGAGAGTGGCCGACATAGACTTCTTAGAATGTCCAACGTTCCACTGGCTAGGCTACACGGACCACAAACTCGTTTGTGCCCGTGTGGTGTTAGACTTTAGGCCTAGGTTGGCTGGTTATTGGAAGTTCAATCAGTCCTTACTGGACAGGCGGGACTTTCGTGACCAGCTGACAAAACTAGTTCAGCGGGCGTTAATTGGGCGAGTCATTGGGAATAAGTGGTGGGTTAACCTTAAGGACTCCATTAGGTCTTTCGCCACCAAATATAGCCAGCGGCTCAAACTAGATAAGGCTGCGGAGGCAAAGACACTTAGTGCTAATTTCGCCCGGGCGGAGGCTGGTGGGGATCCCCTAGAGATAGCCTTAGCCAGGAGGCCCTGAGGCGCACGACTAGCGAGCGCTATATGGGCCAGGTAATTAGGGCTAAGTTAAGCAAGATGTCTTCCGAAGCTGTGAACATGGGCGCAGAACTGCGCAAGGAAGAAATTCGTCGGGCCGGCGATCGGTACATTCGAGAAGTGCGCGACCCGGAGGGGCATCTCCTTCGGTCCACTGACGACATGTGCGAGGCGTTCCGGCAGCATTTCGAACACCGGTTTACCAAGGAGCCTGGTCTCCGTGACGAGGAGTTTCGCAGCTATTTGGCTGACTTTCCCCGGCTTTTGCCGGCTGAAGCGGCTAGCTGCGAAGGGGAGATTACGGAGGACGAAGTCTACGCGGCTTTGAAGAAGACCGGCAGTGGCAAGTCGCCAGGTTTGGATGGTTTGCCCTATGAATTGTACTTGAGGATGTCGCACCTTTTTGTCCCGCTCTTGACTGTCGTGTTCAACCACTGGTTTCGGCAGGGGTCCATCCCCGGTCGGATCACCAGGGGCGTGATCACGCTGTTGGGAAAAGGCAAGAAGGTTGGGCGGGGATTAGATGATTACAGGCCCATAACTCTGCTAAACACAGAGTTAAAGATTTTGGCCAAGATCCTGACGAATCGCTTGCAGCTAGTTGCCGAGTCTCTGTTGGAACCGGATCAGACTTGTTCTGTGAAGGGACGAACAATTCAGAGCAACCTGCACTTGATTCGCACGATCGTAGAGGGTGTAGAAGACGACGAAGAGGCCGCGCTGATCAATTTGGATCAGTCCAAGGCATTTGATAGGATTGACCATGGCTACCTGGCTGCTGTCCTGCAGGCCGCCGGATTCAAACCCGACTTCAGCCGCTGGATTAGCCTTCTGTATCGCTCCCCCAAGGCTGTGGTACAGGTGAACGGGAAGCTGTCGAGCGCTTTCGCGCTGTCTAGGTCGGTCCGACAGGGTTGTCCACTGTCGCCTCTCCTTTACGTCCTGGCGTTGGAGCCTCTCCTTCGCCGGCTAAGGGACGAGACGTGCAGTCCGGTCCTGCGTGGAATTGCTGTCCCTGGTGGAGCTCGAGCCAGGGTTTCCGCGTACGCCGATGACGTAACGACCTTTGTGTCCTCCCGCAGGGACATAAGGGCGGTACAGAAGGCGCTTGAACGGTACGAACAGGTAACAGGGGCCAGAATTAACCGCGACAAGTCGTCCGGCTTGCGGTTAGGTGCCTGGAAGGGTGTTTCCCTCCCGGGGCCCTTCGACTGGACGGACGGGCCGGTCAAGCTCCTCGGAGTTTGGTTCGGTCCGGACTTACAGTTGGAGAAAAACTGGTCAGAAGTACAGGCAAAGGTCGGCGCGTCGGTCGAGATTTGGCGTCGGCGGAGTCTCTCCGTGAAGGGTCTGGCGGAGGTGTGTAATACATACCTCTTTCCCAGAATCCTTTACCGGCTGTCTGTACTTCCCCTTTGTGACGATCATGAGAAGGCGCTCGAGCGTTTGCTATTCTCCTGTCTTTGGAGAGGACGCAAACACATGGTCGACAAAGGAGTCTGTTGCCTCCGTCCGTGTCAAGGGGGTCTGGGGATGCCACACTTGAGGAGCCACGTGCTCGCTTCGAGGTTGGCATTCCTCAGGCGCGCGTTGGAGGAAGATCGGTTGCTTGCGGGGGTAGTGAGGGACATGTTCCCTAGCCTCACTATCACTCCCCCCGCTCCTAAGGACTAGCAATAGGCCTTGGGGGCGGCCGAAATTCCTGCTCGAATGTCTGACGGCCCTTCGGGCCATTCCATGGTCCAGTGACCTTTCACGGCCTAGGAGAATCTTCTATCGGGGATTAGTGGAGGGCGCCGTGAAGGATGAACTGTGGAGTAAGCTCGGCATGTCGAGGGAGGAGTATCGCTCTCATTGGTCTTGGGCGCCAGGTGCGGATTGGCTCAACAACTCTGAGTTTTCTCTGACCTGGCGATTGGCTCGGAATGGTTTGTCTCTCAACGACAAGCGGTTCGCAATGGGCCTGGCGGATTTGCCAGATTGTGAACGTTGCGTCCTTGGAATTAAGGAGACGTCTGCGCACGCCTTCTTCCATTGTTCGCGCGTTCGCCCGTTGTGGGCGCGTGTCGGCGAGTTGACTGCTCGTATCGCGCCGCGGGAGCTTGTGCTCATTGATCGCGCATACGCTGTGGACAATGTGTCGCCCCCGTACTCTGGAGTGAAGCGGATGGTGTTTCTGTCGCTACTGGCCACGGCTAGAATGGTGATTTGGATGACGCGTCTGGAGGAAGTCTTGCGGGGAGGTCGTCTTTCGGATCAGGATCTAATCCGATATTTTGAGCACCAGCTCAAAATTAAGATTAGAACTGAACGGAAACGGCTGCACCCGACAGAGTTCAGCGAAAGGTGGGTATATGCAGCGAGCCTGGTTCGCGTGACCGGGGCTAGCCTTGATTTTCTCTTTTAGATCTGCTAGTTGCATCGGGGTGGATTCCTTTGGAACCCCGCCCGTGGTTAAGGTAGAAGTCTCTTTTGTGCCTAGTTAATGTGAGTGAATGTGTTTGTCCTGGCCTGTTCCCGGCTCCATTACTTTTGTTATGATCCAGTTCGAGATTCCCATTGTCCATTGTTATTTTGTCCCGTTTTTATTCTCGGCTGGGTCAGCCTTATATATTCTCCAGTCCAATTTATTTTGTTCCCTGCTTCTCCATTCCCCTTAGAAAGAGAGCTGCTTGATTTTGTTCCTTTTAAGGCAGAATACAGTGGCCTCTTTAATTATGTGGGTGTGTTTGGGTCTTACTAACATTGTGTATATATATTCATTTGAAATTGTTTTTTGTTTTGGGGATTTTTTGTTTCTTCATTCCCCCTCCCCATCATGTCATTTCATGAATAAAGTTTTAAATTATTTTTGTAAGATATTGTATATATTGTAAAAATCAGAAATTTTTATGTACATTTGGGGTGTTTTTAGGTCCCCGGTATGATTTTGCGGTATTTTGGTGCTTGATAGGTATGAGTGTTGATGGACAAATTTTTATGGTGAATGAGAAAATTGTAACGTATGTATGGGTCGTGAATCGGATTAGCTAGGTATAAGATAGTTACGGAAGACCAACCCAAGTTTTTGTACCCCTCCCCATTGTTTGGCCTTGTGCCAGAATTTGTACTTTTTGACAAATAAATCAGTACCAACCATTTCCTACTCAGACTTTTTTGTGTTTGCGTGGTCGGGTTGGTTTGGATCAAAGTGTAGTATCTGTTCCATAGTGATACCTACTATTACTTTGGTCAAGTGTGGCATTGTGGTCTCCACCCAAGTTTATTGCTTGGGCCGCGTAAAGTAGCGACCTGCGAAGGACGCGAAACACCGGAGGCAGGTGTCTCGCGCTTAGCCTCTTAGGAGGCAATGGCCTCCGATAGGCCAGATGTGATCGTTCCTCCCACCACGGCCTCGGTGGGAGGAAAGGAGGGGGATTGGGCATTACCGCCTCGGGATAATCCCCCTTCAGTACCTAGAGTAGCAGCAGCAGTAGTACCAACGCCGGAAGGAGTGCCATCAGCTCCCGGGTCCCCCAAGCCTTCAACTTCTGGTTGGACAGGAGGAAAACCTATAAATAAGGATGAGGAGTACTACGAGAGGATGAGGTTAAAGTACGCTGAATACATCAAAGGCACCGAGCTGGTCTCGGTCCCCGGAGAATTGGCGGATATCCAAACCAGGACTATTACTCTTATCACTAAGGATATCAAGTCCCAAAGATTAATTGCAGTGCCGAGGGATACTTTTGAAGAAGCAATTGGGGCACTTAAGATCAAGGCTAGGGCCGTAGCGAGGAAGAGTAGTGCCATGTGGGACGTCCTGCTGGGCACGACCGACGAAGCCAAACGTCTGGTCGGTGTGGTGCTGGAGACGAAAACTCTCCAGCTCCATACAGAATACATGGGTGCCCGGAAGGTTAAGGTCACTCTACACGGCGTCCCCATGGACATTACTGAGGACCACGTTGGCGCCTTCTTTGCTAACTTTGGAAAGGTGGCCGGAGTCTCCTCGCTGCGGTCTAAGGCAGGCTACATTACGGGAGACATGACCCTGCTGGTGACGATGTCTAGGGAGAAGATAGCCAAGGTTCCCAACACGCTCACTTGCAGAGGTAGGGTCATTTACGTGATAGTAGAAGGGAGGAAGCCGTGCTGTTGGGTCTGCGGGGCGGCGGACCATGTCGCGAGGGTCTGCCCGTCCAAGAATCCGACCCCAAAGACCCAACCAGCTCAACCAACTAAGCAGCAGCCAGCGGCAAAAGAAAAAGAAGGCCCAAAAACAGCTTCACCCACGCAAGCTCCCGTGGGCAACAAGGAGGGCGAATGGCAGGTGGTGGGCAGAAAGAAGGGCAAAACTCCGTCCCCAGAGAAGGTGCCTCCACCTGCCAAGACGCCGGTGAAACCCAAGGAGTCGCCTCCTAAAAAGTCTCCCCCCAAACAAAGAAAGGAGAGGAGTCCTTCCCCGAAAAAGGATCTTCCAATGGAAGTTGATAGATCGGCTTCCCTAAAGCGGGGGAGAGAGGAGGAGGTGGAAGAACGAAAGGATACTCCCAAGGCCCGCAGAAGAAGTAGGAGCAGGGAAAAAAAGCCCAGCAGAGAAAAATGTGCCTCAGCTCCGGTGTCACCTGCAAGAACTACTTATGCGGATAAGGCGAGAAGCCTTCCCGCGTCCCCGCGTAAAGCTGCCCAGTCCCCAACCCCCTTTTTGACCCCCCTTAGGAAAAGCAGTTCCTTAACTCCCACATCCTCCCCTGCTCCTATTCCCACTCCCAGTAAGGCGAAGAAGAAGATGGACCTCCCGCGTGGGGAGGCGCTGATGAAGGTGAAGGAGGACATTTCTTCGGGGTGGTCGTCACAGCGTCGTAAGCTGCTAAGACCACTCCTTAAGCTCACCTCAGTGGATGGGTTATCCACTGAGGACCCAAAGAACTTCTCCCAGGCCCCAGGTGTCATCACCCTGATAAGAAATACCGGTGGCAACCTGCGGGTCTGGGAGCACATTGCGGAAGCCCAAAGGAGCTTCCCAAATATTTGTATGGTCAGGGAAAAGACTCCTGAACTAAGAAAAATGTCTCTAAATTGTTCGGGGAGGTTCCCCGTTTTGCTCCACCCCAGTTTATATAGGGTGGTAAAACTAACATATCCCACCGACGTCGGCGGGATTGTCCTAGACGGACGGATTACGTCCGACATTGGTACAGGGTCCCTAGGACAGTCCGTCGGGGTCCCCTCTGCCCGAGATTTCTACCCCGTATGCGACTAGAGCCTTGTTGCATGTTTCTTTGTTTTTTCTTTTTCAGAACTAAAAGATGTCTATTAAGATAGCCAGCTTGAATGCGAAGGGCCTGAGGGATCGGGGTAAGGCGGCTCGCCTGCTTCGTGACCTCTTGTCCTTCGGCGTGGATGTGGCCGCGATCCAAGAGACTCACTTTGTTTGCGAAGTCGACTCTTGTGTGCTGTCTAACGACTTTGTCGTCTATTCAGCATATGGGAGCCGGCAAGCCAGAGGTGTTTCTTTGCTGGTCAAGCGTACCCTGGACGCGAAGGTTGACCTTGTCCATGTCGGTGCCGAGGGCCGGCTGATCGTGGCCGATATTGCAGTGAAAAGCAAATTGTTCCGGCTGATTGTGGTTTATGCGCCCAATAAGCAAGGTGAGCGTGTCTCTTTCTTTCGGCTGTTGGAGCCCTTTATGGTGCATTCAACACGGCTAATCTTAGTTGGGGACTGGAATGCCATCCTAACCCCCAAATGGGATAGAGGGAGGGGCGCTAGCGGGAGGAATGATGATCGTAGCCTGGTTGATCTGATCGACGAATTTGGTCTCGTCGATAGATACCGGGTCGATCATCCGGATGGGAGTATGTGGACGTGGGCGCTTAATTGGCCTTCTACCCGGGTATCTGCGTACCTGGATAGGATGTTAGTGAGAGTGGCCGACATAGACTTCTTAGAATGTCCAACGTTCCACTGGCTAGGCTACACGGACCACAAACTCGTTTGTGCCCGTGTGGTGTTAGACTTTAGGCCTAGGTTGGCTGGTTATTGGAAGTTCAATCAGTCCTTACTGGACAGGCGGGACTTTCGTGACCAGCTGACAAAACTAGTTCAGCGGGCGTTAATTGGGCGAGTCATTGGGAATAAGTGGTGGGTTAACCTTAAGGACTCCATTAGGTCTTTCGCCACCAAATATAGCCAGCGGCTCAAACTAGATAAGGCTGCGGAGGCAAAGACACTTAGTGCTAATTTCGCCCGGGCGGAGGCTGGTGGGGATCCCCTAGAGATAGCCTTAGCCAGGGAGGCCCTGAGGCGCACGACTAGCGAGCGCTATATGGGTCAGGTAATTAGGGCTAAGTTAAGCAAGATGTCTTCCGAAGCTGTGAACATGGGCGCAGAACTGCGCAAGGAAGAAATTCGTCGGGCCGGCGATCGGTACATTCGAGAAGTGCGCGACCCGGAGGGGCATCTCCTTCGGTCCACCGACGACATGTGCGAGGCGTTCCGGCAGCATTTCGAACACCGGTTTACCAAGGAGCCTGGTCTCCGTGACGAGGAGTTTCGCAGCTATTTGGCTGACTTTCCCCGGCTTTTGCCGGCTGAAGCGGCTAGCTGCGAAGGGGAGATTACGGAGGACGAAGTCTACGCGGCTTTGAAGAAGACCGGCAGTGGCAAGTCGCCAGGTTTGGATGGTTTGCCCTATGAATTGTACTTGAGGATGTCGCACCTTTTTGTCCCGCTCTTGACTGTCGTGTTCAACCACTGGTTTCGGCAGGGGTCCATCCCCGGTCGGATCACCAGGGGCGTGATCACGCTGTTGGGAAAAGGCAAGAAGGTTGGGCGGGGATTAGATGATTACAGGCCCATAACTCTGCTAAACACAGAGTTAAAGATTTTGGCCAAGATCCTGACGAATCGCTTGCAGCTAGTTGCCGAGTCTCTGTTGGAACCGGATCAGACTTGTTCTGTGAAGGGACGAACAATTCAGAGCAACCTGCACTTGATCCGCACGATCGTAGAGGGTGTAGAAGACGACGAAGAGGCCGCGCTGATCAATTTGGATCAGTCCAAGGCATTTGATAGGATTGACCATGGCTACCTGGCTGCTGTCCTGCAGGCCGCCGGATTCAAACCCGACTTCAGCCGCTGGATTAGCCTTCTGTATCGCTCCCCCAAGGCTGTGGTACAGGTGAACGGGAAGCTGTCGAGCGCTTTCGCGCTGTCTAGGTCGGTCCGACAGGGTTGTCCACTGTCGCCTCTCCTTTACGTCCTGGCGTTGGAGCCCCTCCTTCGCCGGCTAAGGGACGAGACGTGCAGTCCGGTCCTGCGTGGAATTGCTGTCCCTGGTGGAGCTCGAGCCAGGGTTTCCGCGTACGCCGATGACGTAACGACCTTTGTGTCCTCCCGCAGGGACATAAGGGCGGTACAGAAGGCGCTTGAACGGTACGAACAGGTAACAGGGGCCAGAATTAACCGCGACAAGTCGTCCGGCTTGCGGTTAGGTGCCTGGAAGGGTGTTTCCCTCCCGGGGCCCTTCGACTGGACGGACGGGCCGGTCAAGCTCCTCGGAGTTTGGTTCGGTCCGGACTTACAGTTGGAGAAAAACTGGTCAGAAGTACAGGCAAAGGTCGGCGCGTCGGTCGAGATTTGGCGTCGACGGAGTCTCTCCGTGAAGGGTCTGGCGGAGGTGTGTAATACATACCTCTTTCCCAGAATCCTTTACCGGCTGTCTGTACTTCCCCTTTGTGACGATCATGAGAAGGCGCTCGAGCGTTTGCTATTCTCCTGTCTTTGGAGAGGACGCAAACACATGGTCGACAAAGGAGTCTGTTGCCTCCGTCCGTGTCAAGGGGGTCTGGGGATGCCACACTTGAGGAGCCACGTGCTCGCTTCGAGGTTGGCATTCCTCAGGCGCGCGTTGGAGGAAGATCGGTTGCTTGCGGGGGTAGTGAGGGACATGTTCCCTAGCCTCACTATCACTCCCCCGCTCCTAAGGACTAGCAATAGGCCTTGGGGGCGGCCGAAATTCCTACTCGAATGTCTGACGGCCCTTCGGGCCATTCCATGGTCCAGTGACCTTTCACGGCCTAGGAGAATCTTCTATCGGGGATTAGTGGAGGGCGCCGTGAAGGATGAACTGTGGAGTAAGCTTGGCATGTCGAGAGAGGAGTATCGCTCTCATTGGTCTTGGGCGCCAGGTGCGGATTGGCTCAACAACTCTGAGTTTTCTCTGACTTGGCGATTGGCTCGGAATGGTTTGTCTCTCAACGACAAGCGGTTCGCAATGGGCCTGGCGGATTTGCCAGATTGTGAACGTTGCGTCCTTGGAATTAAGGAGACGTCTGCGCACGCCTTCTTCCATTGTTCGCGCGTTCGCCCGTTGTGGGCGCGTGTCGGCGAGTTGACTGCTCGTATCGCGCCGCGGGAGCTTGTGCTCATTGATCGCGCATACGCTGTGGACAATGTGTCGCCCCCGTACTCTGGAGTGAAGCGGATGGTGTTTCTGTCGCTACTGGCCACGGCTAGAATGGTGATTTGGATGACGCGTCTGGAGGAAGTCTTGCGGGGAGGTCGTCTTTCGGATCAGGATCTAATCCGATATTTTGAGCACCAGCTCAAAATTAAGATTAGAACTGAACGGAAACGGCTGCACCCGACAGAGTTCAGCGAAAGGTGGGTATATGCGGCGAGCCTGGTTCGCGTGACCGGGGCTAGCCTTGATTTTCTCTTTTAGATCTGCTAGTTGCATCGGGGTGGATTCCTTTGGAACCCCTCCCGTGGTTAAGGTAGAAGTTCTTTTTGTGCCTAGTTAATGTGAGTGAATGTGTTTGTCCTGGCCTGTTCCCGGCTCCATTACTTTTGTTATGATCCAGTTCGAGATTCCCATTGTCCATTGTTATTTTGTCCCGTTTTTATTCTCGGCTGGGTCAGCCTTATATATTCTCCAGTCCAATTTATTTTGTTCCCTGCTTCTCCATTCCCCTTAGAAAGAGAGCTGCTTGATTTTGTTCCTTTTAAGGCAGAATACAGTGGCCTCTTTAATTATGTGGGTGTGTTTGGGTCTTACTAACCCATGTATATATATTCATTTGAAATTGTTTTTTGTTTTGGGGTTTTTTGTTTCTTCATTCCCCCTCCCCATCATGTCATTTCATGAATAAAGTTTTAAATTTATTTTTGTACATTATTGTAAATATTGTAAATACACAAATTTTTATGTACATTTGGGGCGTTTTTAGGTCCCTGGTATGTTACTGCGGTATTTTGGTGTATGATAGGTATGAGTGTTGATGGACAAATTTTTATGGTGAATGAGAAAATTGTAACGTATGTATGGGTCGTGAATCTGATTAGCTAGGTATAAGATAGTTACGGAAGACCAACCCAAGTTTTTGTTCCCCCTCCCCATTGTTTGGCCTTGTGCCAGAATTTGTACTTTGTTGGCAAATAAATAAGTACCAACCATTTCCTACTCAGACTTTTTTGTGTTTGCGTGGTCGGGTTGGTTTGGATCAAAGTGTAGTATCTGTTCCATAGTGATACCTACTATTACTTTGGTCAAGTGTGGCATTGTGGTCTCCACCCAAGTTTATTGCTTGGGCTGCGTAAAGTAGCGACCTGCGAAGGACGCGAAACACCGGAGGCAGGTGTCTCGCGCTTAGCCTCTTAGGAGGCAATGGCCTCCGATAGGCCAAATGTGATCGTTCCTCCCACCACGGCCTCGGTGGGTGGAAAGGAGGGGGATTGGGCATTACCGCCTCGGGATAATCCCCCTTCAGTACCTAGAGTAGCAGCAGCAGTAGTACCAACGCCGGAAGGAGTGCCATCAGCTCCCGGGTCCCCCAAGCCTTCAACTTCTGGTTGGACAGGGGGAAAACCTATAAATAAGGATGAGGAGTACTACGAGAGGATGAGGATAAAGTACGCGGAATACATAAAAGGCACCGAGCTGGTCTCGGTCCCCGGAGAACTGGCGGACATCCAAACTAGAACTATTACTCTCATCACTAAGGATATCAAGTCCCAGAGATTAATTGCAGTGCCGAGGGATACGTTTGAGGAAGCTATCGGAGCACTTAAGATCAAGGCTAGGGCCGTAGCGAGGAAGAGTAGTGCCATGTGGGACGTCCTGCTGGGCACGACCGACGAAGCCAAACGTCTGGTCGGTGTGGTGCTGGAGACGAAAACTCTCCAGCTCCATACAGAATACATGGGTGCCCGGAAGGTTAAGGTCACTCTACACGGCGTCCCCATGGACATTACTGAGGACCACGTTGGCGCCTTCTTTGCTAACTTTGGAAAGGTGGCCGGAGTCTCCTCGCTACGGTCTAAGGCAGGCTACATTACGGGAGACATGACCCTGCTGGTGACGATGTCTAGGGAGAAGATAGCCAAGGTTCCCAACACGCTCACTTGCAGAGGTAGGGTCATTTACGTGATAGTAGAAGGGAGGAAGCCGTGCTGTTGGGTCTGCGGGGCGGCGGACCATGTCGCGAGGGTCTGCCCGTCCAAGAATCCGACCCCAAAGACCCAACCAGCTCAACCAACTAAGCAGCAGCCAGCGGCAAAAGAAAAAGAAGGCCCAAAAACAGCTTCACCCACGCAAGCTCCCGTGGGCAACAAGGAGGGCGAATGGCAGGTGGTGGGCAGAAAGAAGGGCAAAACCCCGTCCCCAGAGAAGGTGCCTCCACCTGCCAAGACGCCGGTGAAACCCAAGGAGTCGCCTCCTAAAAAGTCTCCCCCCAAACAAAGAAAGGAGAGGAGTCCTTCCCCGAAAAAGGATCTTCCAATGGAAGTTGATAGATCGGCTTCCCTAAAGCGGGGGAGAGAGGAGGAGGCGGAAGAACGAAAGGATACTCCCAAGGCCCGCAGAAGAAGTAGGAGCAGGGAAAAAAGCCAAGCAGAGAAAAATGTGCCTCAGCTCCGGTGTCACCTGCAAGAACTACTTATGCGGATAAGGCGAGAAGCCTTCCCGCGTCCCCGCGTAAAGCTGCCCAGTCCCCAACCCCCTTTTTGACCCCCCTTAGGAAAATCAGTTCCTTAACTCCCACATCCTCCCCTGCTCCTATTCCCACTCCCAGTAAGGCGAAGAAGAAGATGGACCTCCCGCGTGGGGAGGCGCTGATGAAGGTGAAGGAGGACATTTCTTCGGGGTGGTCGTCACAGCGTCGTAAGCTGCTAAGACCACTCCTTAAGCTCACCTCAGTGGATGGGTTATCCACTGAGGACCCAAAGAACTTCTCCCAGGCCCCAGGTGTCATCACCCTGATAAGAAATACCGGTGGCAACCTGCGGGTCTGGGAGCACATTGCGGAAGCCCAAAGGAGCTTCCCAAATATTTGTATGGTCAGGGAAAAGACTCCTGAATTAAGAAAAATGTCTCTAAATTGTTCGGGGAGGTTCCCCGTTTTGCTCCACCCCAGTTTATATAGGGTGGTAAAACTAACATATCCCACCGACGTCGGCGGGATTGTCCTAGACGGACGGATTACGTCCGACATTGGTACAGGGTCCCTAGGACAGTCCGTCGGGGTCCCCTCTGCCCGAGATTTCTACCCCGTATGCGACTAGAGCCTTGTTGCATGTTTCTTTGTTTTTTCTTTTTCAGAACTAAAAGATGTCTATTAAGATAGCCAGCTTGAATGCGAAGGGCCTGAGGGATCGGGGTAAGGCGGCTCGCCTGCTTCGTGACCTCTTGTCCTTCGGCGTGGATGTGGCCGCGATCCAAGAGACTCACTTTGTTTGCGAAGTCGACTCTTGTGTGCTGTCTAACGACTTTGTCGTCTATTCAGCATATGGGAGCCGGCAAGCCAGAGGTGTTTCTTTGCTGGTCAAGCGTACCCTGGACGCGAAGGTTGACCTTGTCCATGTCGGTGCCGAGGGCCGGCTGATCGTGGCCGATATTGCAGTGAAAAGCAGATTGTTCCGGCTGATTGTGGTTTATGCGCCCAATAAGCAAGGTGAGCGTGTCTCTTTCTTTCGGCTGTTGGAGCCCTTTATGGTGCATTCAACACGGCTAATCTTAGTTGGGGACTGGAATGCCATCCTAACCCCCAAATGGGATAGAGGGAGGGGCGCTAGCGGGAGGAATGATGATCGTAGCCTGGTTGATCTGATCGACGAATTTGGTCTCGTCGATAGATACCGGGTCGATCATCCGGATGGGAGTATGTGGACGTGGGCGCTTAATTGGCCTTCTACCCGGGTATCTGCGTACCTGGATAGGATGTTAGTGAGAGTGGCCGACATAGACTTCTTAGAATGTCCAACGTTCCACTGGCTAGGCTACACGGACCACAAACTCGTTTGTGCCCGTGTGGTGTTAGACTTTAGGCCTAGGTTGGCTGGTTATTGGAAGTTCAATCAGTCCTTACTGGACAGGCGGGACTTTCGTGACCAGCTGACAAAACTAGTTCAGCGGGCGTTAATTGGGCGAGTCATTGGGAATAAGTGGTGGGTTAACCTTAAGGACTCCATTAGGTCTTTCGCCACCAAATATAGCCAGCGGCTCAAACTAGATAAGGCTGCGGAGGCAAAGACACTTAGTGCTAATTTCGCCCGGGCGGAGGCTGGTGGGGATCCCCTCGAGATAGCCTTAGCCAGGGAGGCCCTGAGGCGCACGACTAGCGAGCGCTATATGGGCCAGGTAATTAGAGCTAAGTTAAGCAAGATGTCTTCCGAAGCTGTGAACATGGGCGCAGAACTGCGCAAGGAAGAAATTCGTCGGGCCGGCGATCGGTACATTCGAGAGGTGCGCGACCCGGAGGGACATCTCCTTAGGTCCACTGACGACATGTGCGAGGCGTTCCGGCAGCATTTCGAACACCGGTTTACCAAGGAGCCTGGTCTCCGTGACGAGGAGTTTCGCAGCTATTTGGCTGACTTTCCCCGGCTTTTGCCGGCTGAAGCGGCTAGCTGCGAAGGGGAGATTACGGAGGACGAAGTCTACGCGGCTTTGAAGAAGACCGGCAGTGGCAAGTCGCCAGGTTTGGATGGTTTGCCCTATGAATTGTACTTGAGGATGTCGCACCTTTTTGTCCCGCTCTTGACTGTCGTGTTCAACCACTGGTTTCGGCAGGGGTCCATCCCCGGTCGGATCACCAGGGGCGTGATCACGCTGTTGGGAAAAGGCAAGAAGGTTGGGCGGGGATTAGATGATTACAGGCCCATAACTCTGCTAAACACAGAGTTAAAGATTTTGGCCAAGATCCTGACGAATCGCTTGCAGCTAGTTGCCGAGTCTCTGTTGGAACCGGATCAGACTTGTTCTGTGAAGGGACGAACAATTCAGAGCAACCTGCACTTGATCCGCACGATCGTAGAGGGTGTAGAAGACGACGAAGAGGCCGCGCTGATCAATTTGGATCAGTCCAAGGCATTTGATAGGATTGACCATGGCTACCTGGCTGCTGTCCTGCAGGCCGCCGGATTCAAACCCGACTTCAGCCGCTGGATTAGCCTTCTGTATCGCTCCCCCAAGGCTGTGGTACAGGTGAACGGGAAGCTGTCGAGCGCTTTCGCGCTGTCTAGGTCGGTCCGACAGGGTTGTCCACTGTCGCCTCTCCTTTACGTCCTGGCGTTGGAGCCTCTCCTTCGCCGGCTAAGGGACGAGACGTGCAGTCCGGTCCTGCGTGGAATTGCTGTCCCTGGAGGAGCTCGAGCCAGGGTTTCCGCGTACGCCGATGACGTAACGACCTTTGTGTCCTCCCGCAGGGACATAAGGGCGGTACAGAAGGCGCTTGAACGGTACGAACAGGTAACAGGGGCCAGAATTAACCGCGACAAGTCGTCCGGCTTGCGGTTAGGTGCCTGGAAGGGTGTTTCCCTCCCGGGGCCCTTCGACTGGACGGACGGGCCGGTCAAGCTCCTCGGAGTTTGGTTCGGTCCGGACTTACAGTTGGAGAAAAACTGGTCAGAAGTACAGGCAAAGGTCGGCGCGTCGGTCGAGATTTGGCGTCGACGGAGTCTCTCCGTGAAGGGTCTGGCGGAGGTGTGTAATACATACCTCTTTCCCAGAATGCTTTACCGGCTGTCTGTACTTCCCCTTTGTGACGATCATGAGAAGGCGCTCGAGCGTTTGCTATTCTCCTGTCTTTGGAGAGGACGCAAACACATGGTCGACAAAGGAGTCTGTTGCCTCCGTCCGTGTCAAGGGGGTCTGGGGATGCCACACTTGAGGAGCCACGTGCTCGCTTCGAGGTTGGCATTCCTCAGGCGCGCGTTGGAGGAAGATCGGTTGCTTGCGGGGGTAGTGAGGGACATGTTCCCTAGCCTCACTATCACTCCCCCGCTCCTAAGGACTAGCAATAGGCCTTGGGGGCGGCCGAAATTCCTGCTCGAATGTCTGACGGCCCTTCGGGCCATTCCATGGTCCAGTGACCTTTCACGGCCTAGGAGAATCTTCTATCGGGGATTAGTGGAGGGCGCCGTGAAGGATGAACTGTGGAGTAAGCTCGGCATGTCGAGAGAGGAGTATCGCTCTCATTGGTCTTGGGCGCCAGGTGCGGATTGGCTCAACAACTCTGAGTTTTCTCTGACCTGGCGATTGGCTCGGAATGGTTTGTCTCTCAACGACAAGCGTTTCGCAATGGGCCTGGCGGATTTGCCAGATTGTGAACGTTGCGTCCTTGGAATTAAGGAGACGTCTGCGCACGCCTTCTTCCATTGTTCGCGCGTTCGCCCGTTGTGGGCGCGTGTTGGCGAGTTGACTGCTCGTATCGCGCCGCGGGAGCTTGTGCTCATTGATCGCGCATACGCTGTGGACAATGTGTCGCCCCCGTACTCTGGAGTGAAGCGGATGGTGTTTCTGTCGCTACTGGCCACGGCTAGAATGGTGATTTGGATGACGCGTCTGGAGGAAGTCTTGCGGGGAGGTCGTCTTTCGGATCAGGATCTAATCCGATATTTTGAGCACCAGCTCAAAATTAAGATTAGAACTGAACGGAAACGGCTGCACCCGACAGAGTTCAGCGAAAGGTGGGTATATGCAGCGAGCCTGGTTCGCGTGACCGGGGCTAGCCTTGATTTTCTCTTTTAGATCTGCTAGTTGCATCGGGGTGGATTCCTTTGGAACCCCGCCCGTGGTTAAGGTAGAAGTCTCTTTTGTGCCTAGTTAATGTGAGTGAATGTGTTTGTCCTGGCCTGTTCCCGGCTTCATTGCTTTTGTTATGATCCAGTTCGAGATTCCCATTGTCCAAGTATTATTTTGTCCCGTTTTCACTCTCGGCTGGGTCAGCCTTATACATTCTCCAGTCCAATTTATTTTTGCCCCATGCTTATCCATTCCCCTTAGAAAGAGAGCTGCTTGATTTTGTCCTTTTTTAAGGCAGAATACAGTGGCCTCTTTAATTATGTGGGTGTGTTTGGGTCTTACTAACATTGTGTATATATATTCATTTGAAATTGTTTTTGTTTTGGGGACTTTTGTTTCTTCATTCCCCCTTCCCATCATGTCATTTCATGAATAAAGTTTTAAATTTATTTTTGTACACTATTGTATATATTGTAAAAATCAGAAATTTTTATGTACATTTGGGGTGTTTTTAGGTCCCCGGTATGATTTTGCGGTATTTTGGTGCTTGATAGGTATGAGTGTTGATGGACAAATTTTTATGGTGAATGAGAAAATTGTAACGTATGTATGGGTCGTGAATCGGATTAGCTAGGTATAAGATAGTTACTGAAGACCATCCCAAGTTTTTGTTCCCCCTCCCATTTGTTGGCCTTGTGCCAGAATTTGTAATTTATTGCAAATAAATAATTACCAACCATTTCCTACTCAGACTTTTTTGTGTTTGCGTGGTCGGGTTGGTTTGGATCAAAGTGTAGTATCTGTTCCATAGTGATACCTACTATTACTTTGGTCAAGTGTGGCATTGTGGTCTCCACCCAAGTTTATTGCTTGGGCTGCGTAAAGTAGCGACCTGCGAAGGACGCGAAACACCGGAGGCAGGTGTCTCGCGCTTAGCCTCTTAGGAGGCAATGGCCTCCGATAGGCCAAATGTGATCGTTCCTCCCACCACGGCCTCGGTGGGTGGAAAGGAGGGGGATTGGGCATTACCGCCTCGGGATAATCCCCCTTCAGTACCTAGAGTAGCAGCAGCAGTAGTACCAACGCCGGAAGGAGTGCCATCAGCTCCCGGGTCCCCCAAGCCTTCAACTTCTGGTTGGACAGGGGGAAAACCTATAAATAAGGATGAGGAGTACTACGAGAGGATGAGGATAAAGTACGCGGAATACATAAAAGGCACCGAGCTGGTCTCGGTCCCCGGAGAACTGGCGGACATCCAAACTAGAACTATTACTCTCATCACTAAGGATATCAAGTCCCAGAGATTAATTGCAGTGCCGAGGGATACGTTTGAGGAAGCTATCGGAGCACTTAAGATCAAGGCTAGGGCCGTAGCGAGGAAGAGTAGTGCCATGTGGGACGTCCTGCTGGGCACGACCGACGAAGCCAAACGTCTGGTCGGTGTGGTGCTGGAGACGAAAACTCTCCAGCTCCATACAGAATACATGGGTGCCCGGAAGGTTAAGGTCACTCTACACGGCGTCCCCATGGACATTACTGAGGACCACGTTGGCGCCTTCTTTGCTAACTTTGGAAAGGTGGCCGGAGTCTCCTCGCTACGGTCTAAGGCAGGCTACATTACGGGAGACATGACCCTGCTGGTGACGATGTCTAGGGAGAAGATAGCCAAGGTTCCCAACACGCTCACTTGCAGAGGTAGGGTCATTTACGTGATAGTAGAAGGGAGGAAGCCGTGCTGTTGGGTCTGCGGGGCGGCGGACCATGTCGCGAGGGTCTGCCCGTCCAAGAATCCGACCCCAAAGACCCAACCAGCTCAACCAACTAAGCAGCAGCCAGCGGCAAAAGAAAAAGAAGGCCCAAAAACAGCTTCACCCACGCAAGCTCCCGTGGGCAACAAGGAGGGCGAATGGCAGGTGGTGGGCAGAAAGAAGGGCAAAACCCCGTCCCCAGAGAAGGTGCCTCCACCTGCCAAGACGCCGGTGAAACCCAAGGAGTCGCCTCCTAAAAAGTCTCCCCCCAAACAAAGAAAGGAGAGGAGTCCTTCCCCGAAAAAGGATCTTCCAATGGAAGTTGATAGATCGGCTTCCCTAAAGCGGGGGAGAGAGGAGGAGGCGGAAGAACGAAAGGATACTCCCAAGGCCCGCAGAAGAAGTAGGAGCAGGGAAAAAAAGCCAAGCAGAGAAAAATGTGCCTCAGCTCCGGTGTCACCTGCAAGAACTACTTATGCGGATAAGGCGAGAAGCCTTCCCGCGTCCCCGCGTAAAGCTGCCCAGTCCCCAACCCCCTTTTTGACCCCCCTTAGGAAAATCAGTTCCTTAACTCCCACATCCTCCCCTGCTCCTATTCCCACTCCCAGTAAGGCGAAGAAGAAGATGGACCTCCCGCGTGGGGAGGCGCTGATGAAGGTGAAGGAGGACATTTCTTCGGGGTGGTCGTCACAGCGTCGTAAGCTGCTAAGACCACTCCTTAAGCTCACCTCAGTGGATGGGTTATCCACTGAGGACCCAAAGAACTTCTCCCAGGCCCCAGGTGTCATCACCCTGATAAGAAATACCGGTGGCAACCTGCGGGTCTGGGAGCACATTGCGGAAGCCCAAAGGAGCTTCCCAAATATTTGTATGGTCAGGGAAAAGACTCCTGAATTAAGAAAAATGTCTCTAAATTGTTCGGGGAGGTTCCCCGTTTTGCTCCACCCCAGTTTATATAGGGTGGTAAAACTAACATATCCCACCGACGTCGGCGGGATTGTCCTAGACGGACGGATTACGTCCGACATTGGTACAGGGTCCCTAGGACAGTCCGTCGGGGTCCCCTCTGCCCGAGATTTCTACCCCGTATGCGACTAGAGCCTTGTTGCATGTTTCTTTGTTTTTTCTTTTTCAGAACTAAAAGATGTCTATTAAGATAGCCAGCTTGAATGCGAAGGGCCTGAGGGATCGGGGTAAGGCGGCTCGCCTGCTTCGTGACCTCTTGTCCTTCGGCGTGGATGTGGCCGCGATCCAAGAGACTCACTTTGTTTGCGAAGTCGACTCTTGTGTGCTGTCTAACGACTTTGTCGTCTATTCAGCATATGGGAGCCGGCAAGCCAGAGGTGTTTCTTTGCTGGTCAAGCGTACCCTGGACGCGAAGGTTGACCTTGTCCATGTCGGTGCCGAGGGCCGGCTGATCGTGGCCGATATTGCAGTGAAAAGCAGATTGTTCCGGCTGATTGTGGTTTATGCGCCCAATAAGCAAGGTGAGCGTGTCTCTTTCTTTCGGCTGTTGGAGCCCTTTATGGTGCATTCAACACGGCTAATCTTAGTTGGGGACTGGAATGCCATCCTAACCCCCAAATGGGATAGAGGGAGGGGCGCTAGCGGGAGGAATGATGATCGTAGCCTGGTTGATCTGATCGACGATTTTGGTCTCGTCGATAGATACCGGGTCGATCATCCGGATGGGAGTATGTGGACGTGGGCGCTTAATTGGCCTTCTACCCGGGTATCTGCGTACCTGGATAGGATGTTAGTGAGAGTGGCCGACATAGACTTCTTAGAATGTCCAACGTTCCACTGGCTAGGCTACACGGACCACAAACTCGTTTGTGCCCGTGTGGTGTTAGACTTTAGGCCTAGGTTGGCTGGTTATTGGAAGTTCAATCAGTCCTTACTGGACAGGCGGGACTTTCGTGACCAGCTGACAAAACTAGTTCAGCGGGCGTTAATTGGGCGAGTCATTGGGAATAAGTGGTGGGTTAACCTTAAGGACTCCATTAGGTCTTTCGCCACCAAATATAGCCAGCGGCTCAAACTAGATAAGGCTGCGGAGGCAAAGACACTTAGTGCTAATTTCGCCCGGGCGGAGGCTGGTGGGGATCCCCTAGAGATAGCCTTAGCCAGGGAGGCCCTGAGGCGCACGACTAGCGAGCGCTATATGGGCCAGGTAATTAGGGCTAAGTTAAGCAAGATGTCTTCCGAAGCTGTGAACATGGGCGCAGAACTGCGCAAGGAAGAAATTCGTCGGGCCGGCGATCGGTACATTCGAGAAGTGCGCGACCCGGAGGGGCATCTCCTTCGGTCCACCGACGACATGTGCGAGGCGTTCCGGCAGCATTTCGAACACCGGTTTACCAAGGAGCCTGGTCTCCGTGACGAGGAGTTTCGCAGCTATTTGGCTGACTTTCCCCGGCTTTTGCCGGCTGAAGCGGCTAGCTGCGAAGGGGAGATTACGGAGGACGAAGTCTACGCGGCTTTGAAGAAGACCGGCAGTGGCAAGTCGCCAGGTTTGGATGGTTTGCCCTATGAATTGTACTTGAGGATGTCGCACCTTTTTGTCCCGCTCTTGACTGTCGTGTTCAACCACTGGTTTCGGCAGGGGTCCATCCCCGGTCGGATCACCAGGGGCGTGATCACGCTGTTGGGAAAAGGCAAGAAGGTTGGGCGGGGATTAGATGATTACAGGCCCATAACTCTGCTAAACACAGAGTTAAAGATTTTGGCCAAGATCCTGACGAATCGCTTGCAGCTAGTTGCCGAGTCTCTGTTGGAACCGGATCAGACTTGTTCTGTGAAGGGACGAACAATTCAGAGCAACCTGCACTTGATCCGCACGATCGTAGAGGGTGTAGAAGACGACGAAGAGGCCGCGCTGATCAATTTGGATCAGTCCAAGGCATTTGATAGGATTGACCATGGCTACCTGGCTGCTGTCCTGCAGGCCGCCGGATTCAAACCCGACTTCAGCCGCTGGATTAGCCTTCTGTATCGCTCCCCCAAGGCTGTGGTACAGGTGAACGGGAAGCTGTCGAGCGCTTTCGCGCTGTCTAGGTCGGTCCGACAGGGTTGTCCACTGTCGCCTCTCCTTTACGTCCTGGCGTTGGAGCCCCTCCTTCGCCGGCTAAGGGACGAGACGTGCAGTCCGGTCCTGCGTGGAATTGCTGTCCCTGGTGGAGCTCGAGCCAGGGTTTCCGCGTACGCCGATGACGTAACGACCTTTGTGTCCTCCCGCAGGGACATAAGGGCGGTACAGAAGGCGCTTGAACGGTACGAACAGGTAACAGGGGCCAGAATTAACCGCGACAAGTCGTCCGGCTTGCGGTTAGGTGCCTGGAAGGGTGTTTCCCTCCCGGGGCCCTTCGACTGGACGGACGGGCCGGTCAAGCTCCTCGGAGTTTGGTTCGGTCCGGACTTACAGTTGGAGAAAAACTGGTCAGAAGTACAGGCAAAGGTCGGCGCGTCGGTCGAGATTTGGCGTCGACGGAGTCTCTCCGTGAAGGGTCTGGCGGAGGTGTGTAATACATACCTCTTTCCCAGAATCCTTTACCGGCTGTCTGTACTTCCCCTTTGTGACGATCATGAGAAGGCGCTCGAGCGTTTGCTATTCTCCTGTCTTTGGAGAGGACGCAAACACATGGTCGACAAAGGAGTCTGCTGCCTCCGTCCGTGTCAAGGGGGTCTGGGGATGCCACACTTGAGGAGCCACGTGCTCGCTTCGAGGTTGGCATTCCTCAGGCGCGCGTTGGAGGAAGATCGGTTGCTTGCGGGGGTAGTGAGGGACATGTTCCCTAGCCTCACTATCACTCCCCCGCTCCTAAGGACTAGCAATAGGCCTTGGGGGCGGCCGAAATTCCTACTCGAATGTCTGACGGCCCTTCGGGCCATTCCATGGTCCAGTGACCTTTCACGGCCTAGGAGAATCTTCTATCGGGGATTAGTGGAGGGCGCCGTGAAGGATGAACTGTGGAGTAAGCTTGGCATGTCGGGAGAGGAGTATCGCTCTCATTGGTCTTGGGCGCCAGGTGCGGATTGGCTCAACAACTCTGAGTTTTCTCTGACCTGGCGATTGGCTCGGAATGGTTTGTCTCTCAACGACAAGCGGTTCGCAATGGGCCTGGCGGATTTGCCAGATTGTGAACGTTGCGTCCTTGGAATTAAGGAGACGTCTGCGCACGCCTTCTTCCATTGTTCGCGCGTTCGCCCGTTGTGGGCGCGTGTTGGCGAGTTGACTGCTCGTATCGCGCCGCGGGAGCTTGTGCTCATTGATCGCGCATACGCTGTGGACAATGTGTCGCCCCCGTACTCTGGAGTGAAGCGGATGGTGTTTCTGTCGCTACTGGCCACGGCTAGAATGGTGATTTGGATGACGCGTCTGGAGGAAGTCTTGCGGGGAGGTCGTCTTTCGGATCAGGATCTAATCCGATATTTTGAGCACCAGCTCAAAATTAAGATTAGAACTGAACGGAAACGGCTGCACCCGACAGAGTTCAGCGAAAGGTGGGTATATGCGGCGAGCCTGGTTCGCGTGACCGGGGCTAGCCTTGATTTTCTCTTTTAGATCTGCTAGTTGCATCGGGGTGGATTCCTTTGGAACCCCTCCCGTGGTTAAGGTAGAAGTTCTTTTTTGTGCCTAGTTAATGTGAGTGAATGTGTTTGTCCTGGCCTGTTCCCGGCTCCATTACTTTTGTTATGATCCAGTTCGAGATTCCCATTGTCCATTGTTATTTTGTCCCGTTTTTATTCTCGGCTGGGTCAGCCTTATATATTCTCCAGTCCAATTTATTTTGTTCCCTGCTTCTCCATTCCCCTTAGAAAGAGAGCTGCTTGATTTTGTTCCGTTTAAGGCAGAATACAGTGGCCTCTTTAATTATGTGGGTGTGTTTGGGTCTTACTAACATTGTGTATATATATTCATTTGAAATTGTTTTTGTTTTGGGGATTTTTTGTTTCTTCATTCCCCCTCCCCATCATGTCATTTCATGAATAAAGTTTTAAATTATTTTTGTAAGATATTGTATATATTGTAAAAATCAGAAATTTTTATGTACATTTGGGGTGTTTTTTTTAGGTCCCCGGTATGATTTTGCGGTATTTTGGTGCTTGATAGGTATGAGTGTTGATGGACAAATTTTTATGGTGAATGAGAAAATTGTAACGTATGTATGGGTCGTGAATCGGATTAGCTAGGTATAAGATAGTTACGGAAGACCAACCCAAGTTTTTGTTCCCCCTCCCATTTGTTGGCCTTGTGCCAGAATTTGTACTTTTTGTCAAATAAATAAGTACCAACCATTTCCTACCCCAGGTCACTACGGATTGGAGGTCCCTTTCAAGTGCGGCAGCGAAGTTCACTTTGTCGTCCAGACCTGGTTTCTGATCGATGCGGGAGTAGATTGTTGTGTCGTCGGCATACATGCCAACTTGGGATCTAATGGTGTCGGGGAGATCATTAATGTAGATCAGAAAGAGCGTGGGACCTAGGATAGAACCTTGAGGGACGCCCGCGTTCGTCTGGTAGTTTTGGGAGGCATGTCCATTTAATACCACCTTTAATGTGCGGTTAGAGAGGAAGGACTGGATGAGGTCAAACAGATGTCCAGTTATCCCATAGCTCCGCAGTTTGCACAAGAGGCCAGCATGCCAGACCCTGTCGAATGCTTTGGAGATATCCAAGGCAACGGTTCGGGCTTCACCATTCTTGTCGAGTGCCTGGTATATGTACTCGGTAATGGTCGTTAGCATATCAGCAGTAGACCTGGTGAAGCGAAACCCATACTGTTTGTCAGAGAGAAGCCCGTTGGTCATATATGCTGAATCACCTCGGCGTTGATAATGGCTTCGAAAACTTTGCCAAAGATTGGAAGGAGACTAATAGGACGGTAATTGGCGGGGTCTGAGGGTTCGCCAGAATTCTTAAATATAGGTACTACGCAGGAGGACTTCCAACAGGCAGGAAAGCAGGAAGCAGATAGGCAGAGGTTATAGAGTTTATTTTATATTTATAAAATAACTCTTCATGAATAACGTTAATAATCAATGAACAAAACACATTTTTTTAAAAATATCTTTAACTTAGATTTCAGTAGCTATTACAAATCCGATTGTATTTTTGGCAATGAAAATATTCCATTGAATTTTGTTCATGTTTTCAGTTTTTTTCCAAATCAATTAAAATATTTTCATTGCAGAAACACAAGCCACACAAACAAATGACATCATTTCTATGTAATCCAAGAACATATATGTTATATAAAATTTTCGCCAAATCCTTTTTTATGAAGTATTTTATGAAAGGATCTGCGTTTGAAAAAAATGGAAAAGTCGAGTTCGAATTCTAGTTGAATTCGTTGCATTCACTTATGCACAAATACCCTTTGGAAAAATATTAATATGTCTCTTTTCTCTTTAGCCGTTGATTGAATAGCAGGGCAGATTTAGTTCGGCAGCCTTGTTTGGCAACCAGTCTAGCGCATAAAGTAATAGCAGTCTAATGCTGGAAAATCTTCTGCCCTGTTACTGATGTCTCCTTCGAAAAATGATCGCCCAAGCGTGTATTACATATAGCATTTAACTGGCTAATTTTATGAAAGGGTATTAATACGTTGAATGAATTTGAATGTTTTTTTTTTATAAACGAGTTTCAATTTTCTGAGTTGCAAAGCAGATAAGTAGTTTATTCGACTGGTACCAAACAAGTCATTTTTTTAAAAATACTGTCAGTGTTCTTTACAAAATTCTAACATAAATTGTAACTCGAACTGCTTATAAAACAGTGAAAAAATTCAATAAATAAATAAATAAAAATAAGGATAAAAAGCCTGTCAATGAAATAATTTCCGCCTCGATAATTGATGTTTAAAGTTGGATTGTCATTAATAAAGTATAATAATTATTTTTCCAGCTAATTAAGAGATATAATGCTAAATTAAAAAAAGGCATCAGCCTTATCCAATTTGTTGGAAGCTGATCTTTTGAAAGGCTATTTAGAAGCATTGCAGATTAACTGAGATATGTTCAGCACTCGCAATGGTTTATTCTCCGTTTACCATGATGATAAGGAGAAACCTGACCCTAATCAACATCAAATGAAACCACCTGATTTGAAAATTGATAAGAGTACGAAAAACAATTTAAATTCAAATTTCATTCATATAGAGTATTGTTTTATTATTTTCAATTTAGCACAAAATCTTCAGATAATTTGAATGTATATGATTATCTTGTTTCACTGGCAGAAATAATGGACCTAAAATAAAACAAAAACTAAAACAAAAGCACAATGTATGTAATTTTGCCCTTGATTTAGTCTGAGGAATCCGCCCAAAGTTTATAAAAGTAATTTTGATGCATCATATATATATATATATATATATATATATATATATATATATATATAAAAGGGTTATGGAAATTGAGATTTTTATTTGTAAAAAGGCAAACAAAGTATGAATTATTTGCAGAAAAGATATACGTCTATTTCTATATCACAGACAAATATATCAGATGTAGGAGGCCAGAATAAATTAGGGAGCATTATTTCAAGAGGAAGTTACAGACAAAAGGATCCTAACCATTGCCGACACTGTAAGACTAAAAACTCCACAAAATATATAGTCAACAGAGCCTGCGAGAGAGGCAAAACATTTTCTGAAAATTAAGGTTTTGATGTCCAGTAAATCTACATGTAAACTCTCATAAATGCCTTATTTTCATGATCAGATATAACAACATGCGGCAACATGAATCAGTATTTACGGCTGGATTCACTAATTGCCTTTCAGGCTTTGTCATAGTGAAATGTATCGTAGTGTCCATTGTCATAGTGAGATGTGCGCTGTGTTGCAGAGGATATCGACAGGGAACAAGAAATCAGAGAGCCGAGTTCAAATTCCAGTTGAATTCGTTACATACTATCCTGTTATTAACCCGTAGCTAAAGGAAGAAGCGACGGGTCGATACCTTTCCCAAAGGTATTAATCCGTCGCTTCTCCCTCCAGCTATAGATTAATAAGCAAGACAGATTGGGTTCTATAGCCTTGGTTGGCAACCAGTCTACCGCAGAAAGTTATAGCAGCCTACTACAAGAATAATATTCTGCTCAGTCAGCCATGTCTCGAAAGAGACATGATCGTCTAAGCGTTTTTCACGTATTGTACTTAATTATCTGTCATAATGAAATACTTTTTAAAAGTTCATGATAATTAGTTTAAAAGAAAAATACTTTTCTTAAAAAAATTAACATCTAATATTAACAACTAGTATATTAATTAAAATGTGCTTTTCTGTAACCTCTTTGTCATCATCAAACCCTCTGGCAAAAAATCAAAATAATACTTATACTCGACTATGAAAATAAGGACAATGAAATCGATGAGCCGAGTTCAAATTCCTGGCTCGCTGGTCGGTTTCCTTTTCACAGAGATGACCTAAGGAAAGGATGGTATCTGTTTTTTCCCTAGATATTGGTTAAATAACAAGATTGACAAGACCCTCTTGCCTTGAAGTAGCGACCTGTTTACTCTGAAATCATTAACTACCTGAAGAAGGATGGGGTCCGTCATTTTACCTTGCCTTTTGTTCAAGCCACTGCTGCTGTGGCTGCAGTATGGCGAACAAACTATCCTAGCATCTCACGTAACACGGGCATATATTCGGACTTCCCTCGCTACATGGCATCACGTGTTAGTTAAGAATTCCTAATAGGTTCTTTTTTGGTATTGAATTATTTTGTCGCAAGTTCGCAATATTTTTTTCTTATTGACCTAGGAATTTAACTTATGACTCAGCCAGGCGCCTAGTTTCGTTGTACAAATAAGTAGGGCAATTTAGTCGTCTTAAAATCAATTCATTTTCTTCATTTTTTTTAAAATGAAAGCTAAGCGTTTTTCTTCCGGTGCCATTTTGCTGTATGATATGCACGATATTGTACCATGAACAATTTTGCTAACAGATGAACCCCCCCCCCCCAAAAAAAAAAACCAACAGAAATACAAAATAAAAACAAACAAACAAACAAACAAAAACAAAACAAAAAACATCAACAAAATAACAAAAAATGCACATCAGTAACAGGTTTTTACACTCGAAAACATTTTAAGGATGATTTGCACAGAATATTTCAAGAAGAATTCAATAAAAAAAATGACGCCTTTGAATTTGAAAACGTTTTGATCATTAGTCACTCAGTGTTTCCAAAGTGCTCTATCCTTATCGCCCATAATCAAAAGATTCATTCAGCTTTTTGTCGTTAGATAGCACTAGGAACGTTTAGTTTTAAATTCAAGATCATTTTTATTGAATTCTTAGATTTAAATTAGGGCATTTCTTTTTTATTTTGATACTAATATTATTGGTAATGATAGTATTTATAGTTTCCTTATAAGGAAATATTTATTATTTATTGACAGAACATCAAATGTTGGTTGAAATGCATAAAACTTTCTATGTAAATAATTTTCAGAAAACTCGTCTTTTTTTTCAAAAGTGATGGGAGATCCATTGTTAACGTTTTGTCTGAATTCGTGTGGAGTGTCAAAATCTTGATGATGACATTATTTTCTCTTCGAGTTAAATAAGCTTTATGATTTAGTTGTTTCCTCTGGCAAAAGTTCGCAAGTGACGTGCTTCTTGTGTTTTTCTACTTTCCTTTGTTTTTGATTCTAATGTGTCACTTCAAGAGAGGTTCGAATAAGTATGGTCCTCTCTAAAACCTACAGCGCTTTTTCGCTTGAAGCTGTTTTTAAACATTGATCTGGGAAAGAGCAAATTTGGCGCTATGCATAACATCCATAAAAAAGTCTGGATATGACGAGGATGTTTATAAACATAAGCAACGTTTCCCAGTATACGTTGTCCAAATTTGTGAAACTGTGGTACCTCAGTCCACTCAATCGGCCAACCACTCTGCGTCTTCGGTCGATTGCGTGAAAGCGCGTGTCCAAATTCACGTGGTCTATTCGACTTCGTGACTTGCGGTTCACATTGCCCGTCAAACCGCAGGCTGTGGTTCGTGCTCGATCAACCACGAGCAATCGAGGCACAACCGAGATTACTTAGCTTGTTCAACTTTATGAAATTCTATCATGTCGTCGTCGCGCATTGCTCCGTGTGCGTCCAGCCGTTGGACGCCTGGCCGCTTTGTACGTTCAGCGGGCTGACCACGTCGTATCGTTTGCCGATAGCGCGTAAGCATGCATGATTTGATTTTTAGAAAGGTAAATGCGACTCTAATGAATAGTATGTAGTTTACAGAGTCACCATCGCTAGAATGGTTGCCAACCAAGGCACAGAGCCCAGTCTGTCTTGCCACTAAATCCATAACTGAGTGGTTGGAGAAGTGAATTCCAGCTTTTCCAAGGGTATTTGAGCGTAAGTCTATGTAACGATCATGGCTGGAATAGGAAATCGTCTTTCTTATTTCTCATTTCGCGAAAACTTTTTAGATCAGTGCGTTGTCTTAGTGAAAAATCATTTTTCTTCATTATTTGCCGTTATCAAGCCATGCTTCGCTTGAACAGTATTTTCTCACCAGAAAGCAATGTTTTATCAACACATGAAATTCAGATTTTCCTATTGTTTTTAAATTGGTAACAGTACCTTCATTAAATAACTGTAATTTGTAAACTAATAATCCGACTGAGCCCCAAATTTGTTGCGTTTGAAAAGTTAATATTAATACTTCATAAAAATCATTTTTTATTTTTAGAGGCGACATCTATATGTTAGGCCTGGAACTTTGTGAGTGATTTGTTAACCTGGGGTTTTCCCGCCGCCCAGCATAGGGTGGGCAATACATACTTTATAAATCCTTGATTGACACTATTTTCTCGTTATTTTAATTTACTTTTGAGTTATGTTGTTTCTAGTCAGCGATAAAATTTAGGTAGATAGGGTACATCGACGTAGTGTGATGGTTAGCAAGTTTGTCTTGCTAGAATCTATGACAACTGAGTAGTGAGTTCGATCTTCACTGGGTACCCCATACTTTCAACTTTGTGTCTCATCTGAGCCCCGCTTAGAAAATCAACTCTCCAGATGTGCAGTGTGGTGCAGTGAATATCGCCTCGGAACGAGAAATATGATCGCAGAGTTCGAATCTCAATTGAATTCGTTGCATTTATTTATGTGCGTGGATTAAACAGCAGCACAGATTGGGTTCTATAGTCTTGGTTGACAACCAGTCTACTGCAGAAAGTAATGGAAAGTAATGCAGAAAGTAATGGTAACCTACTTCGGGAAAATTTTCTACCCAGTCAGTCATGCCTTTTTCGAGACATGATCGGTCAAGCGTTTATCACGTATGGCACTTAACTGACTGATATATACATAAATTCTGTAAATACTTTCATGGTGATTGTTCAGATGATATGGCACCTAAATGTTTTTTTCAATTTAAGCGCAGTGCTAAACTGGCGCTGAGGTCTCATCAATTTACAGTTTAGTTGGCTAGATGTAACCGTAAGTTCTATGCTAACAGTTTCTTTTATCGCACTTTGTGGAACTCGCTTTCAGCTCCATGCTTTCCAGCCAACTTTTATCTTTAAAAATTTAAATGCAATGTCAACCGTTATCTTATCTTCTTAATTACTCGTCTATTGTTTTCGCCCCTTTGTAATGTTTCTCTTTTCAAAATCTTTCATATCCAGTAACCCGTTGTGTTTTAGTGACTTTATTGACTAGCTTTGCGTTGATTAGATTAAAAAGAAATCTGTTACGTAGGTTTATCAGAGAAAAAGCAGCTCAGTAATATTAAGCGGAAAATAATCCGGGAAATATAAACAAAAGGTGTGTGAAAGGTAAGTGGAAATTAAATTCTCATTATTAAGCCTCGCACCTCGTCTCACAGCGACAACGCCTAAACTAAACAGGAACGTAGTGGATAGAAAGGGTTATATCTATTTTCATCGTGTTATGCTGCCACGTATCTTATTTGAATTGTTATGCCATATTTATTTGCTGAAATTTATTTGCTCAGAGGTATTATTTTATTATTTATTCGTTCGTGTTAGCTCGGACATTCATGAGTTTTGTTGTAGTAGGGAGTCTTCCACTGTGTGTTTTTTTAGACGTCGGAGTACACGTAGCAGGATAGGTTAAAAACATAGCCGAAAATCCCCACAACTTGAGGTCTGATCATAATTATGAGAAGGTTATCAGAAGGTGGATTTGTGGAAGAATAAAAATATACTTTTTTATGTTTAAATAGAAATTTATTAATAGAACAGAATAACATGAATTGGTAGAATTTAATGTTAACAGTAGTTAGGAATTGAGGTTATCAAGAGTTGTTAGTAGTAACTTGTATGTATGTATGTATGTATGTTTGTATGTATGTATGTATGTATGTATGTATGAGCGTTACCTTTTGGTAGAAATGTCTTCGAAGTTATCGCTCAGGGTGAACGGTGAAAATGAAAGAGGTGAAAGAAAAAGATACAGATAATAATAACGATCGCTTGGCGTTTTTTCAAGGGACTTGTTAATACACTAGTCGTCTTCTCTCTGGTGACAGGCGAAATTATCCGTTTTTTATTTTGTTTGTGGGGCTGAAAAAGTTAGTTGGGAATTCACTCCCGGATGTGATTCCGGCCTTTCCATTAGACGACGAACAAACTTCACGTCGACTCGCGAAAAGGTCCGTGAAAGAATTTGTTTCTGATAATTGAAGATAATTTGAATTTTGTTTTTAGATGTTTCCTAGTTTTCCATTGTCCGAAAAACATTTGGCATCAAGGTGTGAAATTTCACGAGCTTTGTTTTGGATTCACTTTTGCGTGCGTGCTTAGCAAAGTTTGTAAATTCGAATCTTTTTTAATTTCTAACAAAATCAATAAGACAGTGCTGAGCATTTGAATTTTAAATCTAGATCTTGTTTTGTTCACTGTAGTGTCAGGACATAGGTGGGTAATGTAGATAGCTGCTGGGCTACCTACATAACCTACGTCTTGCTCCATGTCTAGGTATCGAGAACAGTATATCATTCGCGATTTCTTGTTTTGCTCGCCAGCAATGTCCTGTAAAGAGTATTCTGCGTTCGCGTAGGATTGTAGAAATATCAGGGATAGTTTCTTAGAACTGTAATTTAGTTCGAATTTGTCCCCAAAAGATGTATAGTAGTAGTATTATTACTACTACTATAGAACCACTCTCGGATGCTGAGAGCTATATTTAAGATTTCACTATGTATAATTTTAAACTATTCATAATAACTACAAGGAGGAATAAAAAGCAGATTTCGGATCAGTAAAGTAAACAGGTCTTAACTGCCGTTTAATATTATTCTTTCTATACGCCTGTGTAAGCTGGACAATTTCCTCATAGATAATGAGCGGACTTGAAATTATAGATATGTCGTTCTACAGAAGAATACTGGAATACATCAAACGGAACATACGAGCTACCAGAAAAGAAAATTTGACAAAAAGGACACCTCTTCTTAGCATTAGAAGGAGACAGTTAAAATTTCTGCGGCACAGATTTAGGAATGAAGGCTTGGTGAATTTGACACTCGTAAGAAATACTGAAGGAAAAAGAAAAGACTCCAATAACAGGTTTTTATGAAAGGATGACAAAGTAGAAAGGAGGGATTATAAGAGAAATAATACTTCTTAGAGTTCCAAATGACAGAAAGCTGTGGAGACCCATGAGCATACATGTATTGACGTAGTTCCGCGCATAAAAGAAAAACCAAATATACGAGAGAAAGAGAAGTTTTAGCGAGAAGTGGAATACATTTAGAAAAGAGAGTAAATATATATTGCGTATTTGGGCAGCAATCTTTTTTTTTATGCAGGTTTCATTCAAAATGAGAGACACGTTATTATGGTTACGTTTTTTTATGGAATTTTTTTATGGGATCTTAAGATATTTTTTCTTTTAAAAAAAGTGTGCAAATGTTTTGTCGATCCGAGCTCTTTCGGTTATACTTTTAGCCATATGCAAAGAATGAATTTTATGAATTAATATTTCATATGAATTTTAATATGAATTATTAAAAAAAATCGTAAAAACACTAGCAAATTATATATATGTGTGTATGTGTGTGTGTGTGTGTGTGTGTGTGTGTGTGTGTGTGTGTGTTACATAAAAAACTCATCAAATCCGCCCTCTTCTCATCCAAAAATATAAATAAAAAATTAAAAAAAAATGAGAAAGAAAGAAAGAAAGAAAGAAAGAAAGAAAGAAAGGAAAAAGTAGAAGATAAGGAAGCGTGTGCCGCAAGAAACTGAATTTAGAATGATGCTTCTTTTGCAATGGTTGTGTGAGCACGGAGGTGATGTGGAAAAAAAATGGCCTTTCGGGACTACAGCTGTGAGAATTATCTGTTGTGTTAGGGGAATGCGCATGAACAGTGGGTGTGTAGTTGGGAGAAACAGGGGAAGGGCCGTGGCACCAAAGTGACGAAAACGATGATGATCATGCTGATGTCGATGAAGGCCCACGCTGATGAGTGAAAAGATGCCGCTAATGAGATCTCCTATATCGGTTCTATTGACACATGATTGTTTACGTTAATCTCGCAATTAACGTTAACTGCCTCATTTCTTTTCCGTCACCCTGTCTGCACAATAATCATTCACGTGTGAGTTAATACGCATGCGTATCTCTGACGAGAAAAATTTTAAAAATTGTGTTTATCTGTGTGTGTAGTAATTGTAGCTCTCTATACAGTGTGTCATTCAACTTTCTCTCTCTCGTTCTATCTTTGTTTATATATATATATATATATATATATATATATATAGTCATCCGCAGACAGATCTGTTTCGCTGTATCACAGCTCAACAGTACGGTTAGCCTCCGATTGCTTTTAGCCCAGGATTGAAACCCGACCGAATTGGCGTCTGTCGGGGATTTTACCACTGAGCTATAGTCGCTCAGTAGAAGAAGGCAGACTTTTTAGCGTAGACATTATCATTATACCCGCCCAGTAGCCAGAGAGCTCTAATTCATTACAGCATAAGCGATGTGTACATGCCAGAGTAGCTACTATTTTTCAAAGTCTACCATTCTTCCAGGGTGCTCAATCAGGGTGTGAGAGCGTAGTCATCCGCAGACAGATCTGTTTCGCTGTATCACAGCTCATCAGTACAATTAGACTCCGATTGCTTTTAACCAAGGATTGAAACACGACCGAATTGGCGTCAGTCGGGATTCTACCTCTGGGCTATGGTCACTCGTTAGAAGAAGGCAGATTTTTAATGAATTGGAACACTCTAACTACTGGGGTATGTATACATCGTATATCACACGATAAAAGTCCGCCTTCTTCTATCGAGCGCCCATAGCTCTGAGTTAGAACTGCAGTCTGACGCCAATTCGGTCAGATTTCAATCCTGAGTCAAAGCAATCGGATGTCTAATCGTACTGATGAGCTGTGATACAACGATACAGATCTGTCTGCGGATATATATATATATATATATATATATATATATATATATATATAATGTAGTCTGGCTTGTCAGTTAGCTGAGCAGAGTTATTTCATTCATGCTAACTTCGAAGTTTCGTGAAGGCATTATGCTTTTTACTCCTCAGGGTTTTGGTTCAAGAATAAAACTACAAATTATGAACTCGAACGCCCTTAAAATTAAGAGCGCACTTAAAATGAAATATGGGGGTAATTGATTATTTAAAATGATCTAGGGAGTGCAATTCAGTTTTTATCATTTGAAAGGTAACAAATAAATTTTATTATAAAACCAAAAAACTAACCCATGAACTTTATCCCGTACTGGATCAAACCCAGAATCTAATCAGTCCGTGCTAGTTACGAGGTCAGTCATCCCTGAATGCTTACTCTGAACCCATCCAGCGGGTTTTTCAGAGATCTTGACCACGGACAGGCAAGCAAATAGACAAAGGCGAGGCAAAAAAAAAAAAAGAAATAGTAAAAATAAAACATGAAATAATAAAGTTGAGATAGACAGAGAATCGTCTTTTTGCCGTTTCTACATTTATTCGTCGGTATAAACTCTTCCTTCTCCAATTAGCTCTATTTTATTCCGCCATATAAATTTCTCAATATCTCGTTTTTGTTATTGATTTTATTTTTTAAATGTTGTTTAAATTAATTCTTCTTGTGCATTTTTCTTTTATGTTTGCGAATATTTCTGCTTTATTTGACCTCGTCAAACAATCCACAGCTGTTCGCTTTCTTCTCGCGAGATTGCAGATTTGAGAAAATTATGACCCTATAACCCTTAACCGAACGTGGAGAAGAGTTTTCGTCTTCAAAAACCCAGTGTGCTTGACATGTGGCTCAGGGTCGAAGCATGCCCTCTCGAATCCTAGCACAAGTAAGTTTAGTGTATTGTGCTAGTGTTAAAAATGGGTGTGCGTGAATAGACAGTTTTATGTACTATTTCTTTCTCTCTCTTTTTTTTCTCACCCGCATATATATATATTGCGTATTTGGGCAGCAATCTTTTTTATGCAGGTTTCATTCAAAATGACAGACAAGTTGTGATGGTTACGTTTTTTATGGAATTTTTCATGGGATCTTAAGATATTTTTTTTAAAAAAAAAGTGTGCAAATGTTTTGTCGATCCGAGCTCTTTCGGTTATACTTTTAGCCATATGCAAAGAATGAATTTTCTGAATTAATATTTTATATGAATTTTAATATAAATTATTCAAAAAAATCGTAAAAACACTAGCAAATTATATATATATATGTGTGTGTGTGTGTGTGTGTGTTACATAAAAAAGTAGAAGCTAAAAACGTGAATAATTAATGAGGCTAGCAAAGAGAAATATGCAGCTAGAGATATTGTTTTTTTTGGTGACAGTGTCAATCAAAACATTCTTCCTTTACAGTGAAGGAAAACGGAAGGACAAAAAAACGGTTATGGTAAAAAAAAAGATTTGTGTGTGTGTGTGTGTGTGAGAGAGAGAGAGAGAGAGAGAGAGAGAGAGAGAGAGAGATAGAGAGAGATAGAGAGAGAGAGAGAGAGAGAGAAAATGGGAGGGGGATGATTGAGATGCGAAGTTAAACGGACGTGGAATAACAAGGAATGGTCGATACTCAATTCCATTGACAACATCTGCGTGAACGCTGACCCCCACACCAATAACCAGCATGTTGTTTTTACCGGAAAAAAAAACTGACAATAATGATGTCAAGAAAACAACAAATAATACTAATAATAACAATATCTCTAACGTACCAATATCCGGATTTATTAATAATATCCTTTTGTTAGTGTGTTCTATTTAAATTATCAGATAAACGCCTCGGTCGATTTCCTACCTGAAATTTAGTTTCTTCGAACTTTTTATTGTAGATGTTTTAATACACTGAGGTTTCATATTCTGACTAGTACCTTTATATCGTTTCTTATATTTACAACGTTTCATCCATTTTAAACACTGTCTTTCAGTTTTAAATTAGGTAACGTTACAAAGGATGTGCGTTGTGGTGCAGTGAATGAGAAATCAGAGAGCCGAGTTCGAATTCCAGTTGAATTCCTTGGATTCACTTACCCTTAGGAAAGGTATTAATCCGTCCAGTTATGGGTTAAATAATAGGACAGATTGGGTTCTATAGCCATGGCAACCAGTCTAACGCATAAGTAATGGCAACCTACTGCGGGATTATCTTCTGCCCATTCAGTCATGTCTTTTTTTTTTCACATATGCCACTTAACTGACTTAACGGCATTAAACCAAACGTAAAGAATTTTAAAATCTTCTCCGGAGAAGGGTACATTAAAAATCTATACTCAATATATTTGCATTCATCTCGGTTCGAAAATTTACAACATACTCTGATAAGAAATACAAAAATATTGCTTTTTATTTTAGATTGTTTTGTATTTTTTACGGCTTATCAACCGATTGTGCAAAGCCGAAACATATTTCAGATTATAGTGAGTCAATAAGTATTGTATCCTCATGATCTATGAGAAAAGCATGTCAAACATTACCGATGGGGTGTACTGATACTATTTAAACTTAGATTACTATGGCATAGGACCAGAAAAAAGGGGCTCTCAATAACATTTGAACTCATTTCAGAATAAATCATCTGCAACACACGTTTGCTGAATGCTTATCAACAAAACGACTATATGCGGATACCTAATGAGGATTGACACATATTCACTAGTAATAGAGAATGCTAGGTTATTTATAGTTACATCATTTCGAGGAGATATCGTCATCTGAAATACAAAGCTTCTAAACGTTAATTACTCGAGCTCTGCCTCTCGGCTCCGAACTGCTGTTCTTATGTTTATAAAGACCAGTACCTGTTATCGATCTTTCAAATTACTGATGAGGTTTGACTTCTTAACTTTTTATCTAAAGAAGTGTAGAACGTCAATATTTTCCAGTCACATGTAATAACCCATTCTTAATTATGACGAAATGGATAGGTAAAAAGATAGATAGAGAAGGCGTGATTGATAAAGTGAAAGATAGTGGGTTCAGATATGAACAGATTGATGTAAACGGACTAAAATAAGGTATGTTTTTAACCCTCTAGGGCCATTCGTATCATATTTGATACAGTATTTCCCTATAAGGAAACATTTGGTATTTCCCTATAAGGAAACATTTGGTATTCATTGACTGAGCAGACAGTACTGCTTTCATTTGAAATTTATAAAATATTTCTCTTAAAAAATTTTTCAGGAAAATATTTCTTTCAAGGCTTGTTTTCATACTGTATCAAATATGATACGAATGGCCCTAGAGGGTTAAGGCCGGTTTGTAATTTTTATATTAGGTTGAGTCATTAATAAGTTCTGTGTTGGGAAACTGATTGCAATGGTTAATGTATTATACTAACTGACCGCTCCTTAAATATATTACAGATGAAAAGTGGGTTACATACAACAATGTTGAACGAAAAATGGAAGGATAAATCTCCACAACAGATCCAATGAGCATGTTGTTGAGGTCGTAGGAGTATTTCTTGTTCTTCTTTATGTGCTGTGTCCCTTCAGGACGTAGCCGATTACGGTCCTCCATATCTTCCTATTCTTTGTAACTCTTGGTATTTCCACCAAATACTATTCCGCCATTCATTTGCTTAAACCCATCATGTATGTCACGTGTTGTATTCACCTGTTTCTCTTTCTTTCTATCCGTCCTATGTGTATCAAATTCTCAAAGCCTTCCTTTATACTTACGTGTCCCAGAAACTTCAGCTGTATCTTCCTGAAGTTAAATATAAGTTTCCTTTTCGGTTACATTCTCTTCAAAACTATCGTTGCTCACATTTTCGGTCCATAGAATCCTCAGCATTGTTCCGTAGAACCAAATTTCTGTTACTTCGAATATTTATTTCATCTTTGATGAGATTGCTCAATGTCACTGCTATACAGGCGGACAGATACAACGTAACAGTTCAGAGTCCTTAAAATGCAATGAAATAAAAAATGTACACTTATACTGCAGCTGCAATGTGTCTATGAAGGTTTAATTGAAATCCACTCAGTGCTCGACAAAAGGAAAATATTCTACTCCATGGAAACGCTGCTTGCATCAAGAATATAATAGGGAAACTATGTTAACTGTCCATTTGTTCCTAACAAATCGTGTAATGAAGTCTCTTTTCAATGGAGACGCTTTTACTTCATTTTATTTGAATACAAGTGTCCATAGAGCTCTATCCTGGGACCTAAGCTATTTTTGATTTTCATCGATGAATTTTTCAATGTCCTCAGTTTCCAACCAGGTATTTATGCTAATGAAAAAAAACTATTTATTCTGCAGTAGGTTGTCATTGGTTACTGCTGAATATTGGTTGCTGACCAAGGCTATAGAACCCAATCTGTCCTATTATTAAATTCATAACTGGAGGAAAGATACGGATTAATACTTTTCCCAAAAGTATTTGCACACAATTGAACGCATTACTTTCAACTGGAATTCGTACTCGGCTACCTGATTCCTCCTTCTGAGTCGATACCCACTGCACCACAACGCACATCTGATATAGAGTGGAACAATTTTGTTGGACAGGTTGCTAGATCTGCTGTTAAGAAAGTGATTGATTCACTGCGTCAAACCAGAAGATTTTTCTCATTAGAAACCATTTTACCTACATATAAATCTACCATTCATCCATACATCGAATATAGCTGTCATATCTGCTCCAGTATTCTTACTATACATCCCACGATTCTTGACAAAATTCAAAGTAGGGTCTGTCATGTAACTGTTCCTTACTTGGCATCTTAACTTCAGTCACTTTATCACTAATGTGACGTGGATTCCCTCTGTCTATCAATATGTTCATGGTGGCAACTGTTCCGATGGCTGTTTTTTTTTTTTTAGTGTTTCAACTGTACCAAGTTAAGCGTGCTACTAGATTGGCCATTAGCCAAATGTAATCACCTGTTATATTCGATTAGATTTTTTCTCGCATCAATTCTTATATTTTTATTGATCATAATGTTATTTCGCATGCTTGACTATTGGGGTGACCATTTCTATGTGGTCAAAGATCAATATTTAGAATGATAACAATCAAGTATAAAATAAGTATCTTGCTTGTTATGACCCCCTGACAGTTAAACAATATGGCTGCCATTTCGACAGGTCTACCGTCAATGTGTTAATAACTATCACTAAACTTGTCTAACAAGCTTTAAATAAAAATGGAGAAAAGCTCAGACTGTGGCTATAGATTTCACAAAGACATTCAACACAGTTTGACATGTTGGCCTTCTCCACAAGTCCAAGGGCTACAATGTCTCGGGTCAAATATTTGGCTTAATCCAATCATTTCTAGTAAATCGTGTAATGAAGATTGTATCTAAAAGGCATGCTTCTAGATCATTAATGCAGAGGTCCATTTTTGAACCGATGCTGTTTCCAGTTTTCGTCAATGACTTTCCGATGTCAACGGTTTCCAACTAGGTATGACAAACTCCTGTTTTAGTACCGAGTCTGAGAGGATAGACAAAGTAGAAATGGCAAATGTTCTCGAAACTCCAATCCGTAGTTAAATGAAACAAGGAATGGATTATTAATTTTTAGGCCTCCAAAACGCAACTGCTTTCATGTAATCATCATAAGAGAAACTTTTCTGTATGGCTGATGCCTACCTCGAGTTGAGCAACACTGCGCATTCTTCGACCCACGTTTTCCACTGATTTGATTGTATTGAATCAATTATGAGCTTTGTGGTGCAGTGGATATCGACTCGGAACGACAAATTGGGGTGCCGAGTTCGAATTCCAGTTGAATCCTTTGAATTCACTTTCGCACAAATACCCGTTGAAAAGATATTAATCTGTGTCTTTCCTCCAGTTATAGGTTAAATATTAGGTCAGATTGGGTTTTCTAGCCTTGGCTGGCAACCAATTTACCCTGAAACGCAATGTCAACCTACTGCTGGATAATCTTCTGCTCAGTTAGTCATATCTCTTTCGAGACATGATCATTTAAGCGTGTATCACGTATGGCACATAACTGACTGACTATTATTAGGAAATTGGTCAGCTGTGTAGTGTCAGGCAATTCTTCTTGCCAGAATGTCTTTTCAACATTCATGAATTTAACAGTTGTTTGTGCATTGAAGACTTTTGTCCTACTTTATTTGGTGCCCATACCCTACATTCGACGATTCAAAAAATAGACTTTAAGATAGTAGATCGTGACACATGTTCTCGACTTCAGTCACTTTCCCACCGATGTGACGGACCATACTTCTGTCGTTTTTCTTAGCAATTGTGCTGGTGAGCTTCTTTTCGTAGTGCCTCGACTGTGTGAATTTAAGCTTACAACCAGATAGTTTTGATCCAATAATTTTTTCTCGCACTTCTTATCTGTAAAACTCTCTGCCAAGTAAAATCATCAAAAATGTAAATGAAACAAATCCTGTTCCATTTTTAAGGATGAGTAAAAAAACACATACATTGTCAAAATTCAAAGTAATATTCTCTCAGTTCTGACCTGACATCTTCCCGCAGACACAGACACGCATATATATATATATATATATATATATATATATATATATATATATATATATATATATATATTCATTCAGCAATGAATTAGAACACACTCAGCAACTGGGCGTATATAATGATAATATACACACTAAAAAGTTTGCCTCCTTCTACCGAGCACCATAGCTCAGAGGTGGAATCGCCGTCTGACGCCAATGCTGTCGGGTTTCAATCCTGGGTTAAAAGCAATCGGAGTCTAACCGTACTGATGAGCTGTGATATATATATATATATATATAGTCATACGCAGACAGATCTGTTTCGCTGTATCACTGCTCATCAGTACGGTTAGACTCCGATTGCTTTTAACCCAGGATTGAAACCCGACAGCATTGGCGTCAGATAATAACACCTTCAAATACTTATGAAGGTAGTATTATACGGACATGCCTTCCAATACTACCATCCAAATGCGGGTGTCCATGAAGGCTCTATTCTAGGTTCCGCACGTTTCCTGATCTACATTAACGATCTCTCTGATGTAATAAGATTCCAAGTAGGTATATTCACTGACAACGCCACTGTTTATTCTCGCCTCGATCCAAAATCTGCTGAGGTTGAGAAATCAAACCTCGCTGCCGAGCTTGAGAAGGACCTCCACTGTGTGGTGACTGGAGGAAGAAAACGGTAAATTTTAATGCATCCAAAACGAAGCTGCTATCTATTAACTATCATAGACAATCACTCCTACCCTACATGGATCAGATTAGGCTCTCTGAGAGCAAAACACTACGTCTTATTCTCCTAATACTCTCAGAAGGCCTCAAGTAGAATAACAATATCGATTCCATAGCTAAATCCGATGCTAAGAAGGTCGATTTACTGTGCAGGGCCAGGAATGTTTTTCCGTCTGAATCCATTTTTCACATATGTAAATCTACCATCCGCCCGTGTATTGAATACTGTTGCCACATCTAGTCGGGTGGCCCTGCTACTCACCTCGGGGTTCTTGAAAAAATCCAACAAAGTATCTGTAATGTGATCGATACCGACTTGGCAGTTCGGCTGCAGTCGCTCTCCCACCGGCGTGACGTGATTTCCCTGTGCCTTTTCTACAAATACTTTCACGGCTACTTTTCCAATAAACTTAGCCCACTGGTGCCCCCTATGTATGGATTTACACGAGCTACTAGACTATCAACTACGTGCCACACTTTTACAGTGAAACCGATAAGATATATCCGCAATTTTTACTCTAATACCTTCTTTTCTCGCACTTCCCACATGAGGATTTCCCTTCTGTATACTTGCTTCTCCGACAGCTACAATCTCTAGGAATTTAAATATAAGGTCCTATGTCATTAACTCGCATCCGATTGACATCCCCTATAACCTACCCTTATTTCTCATTACTTTCCCCTATGTAATGACCTGCGCAAAAGCGGCAGTAAAACCGCCTTGCTTGGGGTTAAATGATTAAAACAATTTTTTTGTATATATATATATATATATAGGGTCTGTTCAGATTACCAGATTACAATCTAGTAAAAGGTGTACATTTTGTTTCAACATTAAAGGGACAATATCTCATCAGGTAATAAACATTATATATATATATATATATATATACACTATAGTCAATCGCAGACAGATATGTTTCAGTACGGTTAGACTCCGATTGCTTTTTAACCGAATTGGCGTCAGTCGGCGATTCTGCCTCTGGGCTACGAGCGTTCGGTAGAAGAAGGCAAACCTTTTAGCGCGTATATCATTATACACGCCCAATAGCCATAACGCTCTAATTCATTATTGAATGAGAGATGCGTATATGCCAGAATATCTACTGATTTCAAAGTCTCCCATTCTTCTAGATGCTCAATCAGGGTGTGAGCGCCTAAATACTATAGTCATCCGCAGACAGATCTGTTTGGCTGTATAACAGCTCATATATATATATGCCTTCCAATGTTTTGCCTTCGTTTGGACATTACGACAACAAGGTGGGCTGAACCATACGATGCTACATTTACATTGTTTCGCCTCATTTTCACACACACACACACACTCACACACACACACACATATATATATATATATATATAATTGATCCCGACCTGGTAGCACAACTTCAATTAGATTCTCACCGACGTAATGTAGCTTCACTCTGTCTATTCTAAAAACCCTTTCATGGCTTCTACTCTAATGAGCTTAGCTTCTTGGTACCCCTTCTACATGAATTTAGTCGAGCTACTAGACTAACAGCTAGGTTCCTTCCTCTTACAGTGAAATCAATCAAATGTAACCGCAACTTCTACTCCCTCACACTTCCCGCCTGTGGAATTTCCTCCCGTATTATTGCTTCCTTAAAGGCTACAATCTCCAAGAATTTAAATGCAATGTCAATTGCCATCTCTTATCTCCTCGACTCGCATACGTTCCCTGATAACCCTTGTATAATGTTCTTTTTCCTTTCCACTCTAATCACACGTAACACTCTTCACACATGTATTCTCATCCTTCTCTTACTAATTTTCTGACATCCCCTTTACTTGTTCCTTTTTTTCATCACTCACCTCTTATGTAACCCCATGCGCACCAGTGGCAGTTCTGCCTGGGTTGAGATTAAACATATATATATATATATATATATATATATATATATATATATATATATATACACGATATGATATATCCATTCACACACATACACACACACTGTTTCACGATTAGGAATTTTAAAAAAATAGATGGCTGAATATTAATAGCGTTCAGAAGATCTGTATTTGTTCAAGTCTTTTCAAAATAAATGTGTCAGCGTGTGAATAGTTAGAAATAATTTAATTCCTTTAATATTTTGAATGATTCAAGTTCGTAATTTCAAAGATTGTAATATTTTCCTGTGTTTATCTTTTCGTCTTTTATTATCTATTTTTTATCCACAAAATAATTTAAAAAACAAAAATCTGATTAGTGGGGAATAAAAGCACTGTTTCCGCCTACCCATAATTCATCGTAAAAATTCAGGATGTAGAATCGATAAATATTAAACACTTCAAATATTTCTGTATTTGAATCGGTTATAACAAATTCGTACAGACAATAAGGAAATTGAACATAGAGTAGGCAGCGTGACGGAAATTTTGCCCCATATCTCAAATGGCTCCAAAATTATAAAATAAAAAAAATATTTTTGAAAAATGTCAAATTCTGAAATAGCCTTGTGAGATCGAAAGTTTACATGGATGTCATACATGTTGCCAAACTCGATTAGAAATGTTTATGCACATGTATACTTCTAATTTCTACAAATCAATGATTATAATATAGTCAAGCGAGTGAAGCCTTTTAAAGTAGATTGCCATTCTTTGAACCTTGGAGACTTCCAAACAGAGAAATAACTAAAATGGATGTCACCAGTAACTCGAAAAAAAAAACAAAAAAAACAATTAACGCTCCAGACAACTTTAAAAAAACATCTCAGCGGATTGGAGAAATTTATTTGTCTGAAAAAAATCTTTTAGTATAAATATTTTATAAATTTCATCAGAAAGCTCAGTCAATGAATTCCGAATGTTTCCTTTTATGGAAACGGCAATGATACGATTGTCATTACCACATCTATTTTGACAACATAGTTTTATTCTTCTATCTTTCGTATTTAAATGAGATGGAAATGTTTCCATATCTTCCACTAAATACATTTTTCAGTATCCCCGTAAATCCTTAAAAAGTAGTTAAAAGTGTAGCAGCACTATAAATAAGTACATACTATATATATATATATATATATATATATATATATATATATATATATATAAACAAAACTAAATTGAGACAAAAATTATTAAACCTAATTAGCAAAAACTTTCCAGAAACTAATCGTCTTAGGAGAATTTGCATAATAATACACTCAAGTTAAGCTAAAGTTGCACGAATAATTTTAAAAAAAGTAATTAAAAAACATAATAACAAAGTCTTCAACAATTATAAAGATACAAAAAACACGGTAAACTGCAATGCTCAAATACATCGTAACAAGGACAAAAAAACTAATCCCAGCGTATTTAATTGTAGAAACCCTAACGATTGCCCTTTGCATAATAATTGTCTAGTTAGCTCCATAGATTATATTTGTACCGTCTCCACAGTTGATAACCCTAATACTAAAATGTTTTATATCGGTTCTACTAAAACCATTGTCTTTCAACAATATTTCTTATAAATACAGCGCTTCATTATCCAAGTATTATTTGTCTTTAAAAGAAAAATGAAAAATCCTTAAAAAAATGTTAAATGAAAAATCCTTACATAGGCCCAAACTTGTAACTCCCTTCGTGCACCTTGCTCCCTGTGTCTTAAGAAAACTTAGAAATTATCAAATATAGGGACCAGGTTAAACTGTTAAACCAGAGAAATGAGCTCACTGTTCATCGTAAACATAGTTCAGTATTTACATTAAAATCCGGGTTCTAATATTGAGAAATTAAGGAAAATATTTTTAACTGCATTTTTTGATGGATAGTTTTGTTCGAGTTGGAAGTTCTAGTTCATTTTTGCTGGATGTCACGTTCACCATGTGTTATCATACTGATATTTGTATGGGGGTTCAACCCGTCATTGATCGGCGGGTTGTATGGTTGTGGGGTGTTCTACTCGACATAAGTTGTCGCGGGGATAGTATAAATTTCGGAAACAGTGTGAGACTTGGGCCTTGAGAATCATGGCTATTAGGTGTTGGTTTGACGGTCGGTGCTACAGAGAAGAGTGTTGGGTATTGGCTGGATGGTATGTGCTGGATTGGGCTCTGTAGAGTATGGGTGCGATAATCGGTGTCGGATTAGATGCCTATTTGACGATCGGTGTTGGGTTGGGTGCTTGCCGGGTATTAGTGTGATGATATGTGCTGGATTGAATACCTAAGAGAGTTCGTTGTAGCGTCCGGGTTGGATGAAGGTGCCTATCAAATAAAAGCAAATTACTGACTAAGTATTAGTGCATGCATGTATATATGTGTACATCAATTTTTTTTATTTGAAGACATATTGGTATTTTGTTTTAATTGATAGTGTGTATGTGGATGTATGTATGTATTCGTATGAGTGTGAATATTTTATATATATGTATGTATGATTTTACATATATTTGTGTATATATTCATATTTGTATGTATATATGTTCAGATGTCCATGTATGCGTGCCTCTGTATATATATATATGTATGTTTGTGTATATATATATATATATATATATATATATATATATATCGCCACATATATGAAAATACTTATACAATCTTCTTCAAATAAATGCGCGTATGTGTATATTCCTGCGTTTATTTGAAGAAGATTGTATAAGTATTTTCATATATGTGGCGATATTTTTTATTTCGTATATGATGATCTGTGGAGTTTTTAGTCGTGTACGTTTTCGTTTTTAGCTTGTGTATTTCCGTGAGTATATATCTAATTATGTTTATGTGTCCATGCACTGAAATATGATTGTGTATTCTCAGACCTCATTCATTCAAGGCTATTGTCATCTTCTGAATTCACTTTTACATGTATCCAACATTATAGCAACTACAGTCTATTTTCCAACGCATATCGACTATAAAATTTAACAGACGAATTGACAATCGATAAAAGCAAATTTTGAAATTTGTGTGTGTATATATGCGTGCGTATATTAATTAGTATATGTGTCTGTTTGCCAGTGAATGCGTGTATACTCGTCTATTTGTCCATGTGTGGATGTTTGTAGGTTTTTATGCGTGCGTTCATGTCATTCCCTTGTTTAATATATGAATAATTTTCTAAATCTAATAAATTTTTGTTAAACTTAGTATTTAAAATTCGCAATAAAAATAGACTGAATCTAATAGTCAATTAATAATGCTGATCTCAATTTAATCAAATATTAATATTAATGCCACTCAAAATTGTTTTTTGAGTCTGCTTACATATTCTTCAAATTAGAAGTTACTTTATCTTGATTGGTTCACACTGTCTATGCAACAATGCCTCTGTGAATGAGGGGGTTTGGCTTGTTTTTAAACTTTAAAACCCTTCAACTTGAAATAAATTTCATCACTTGATAAGACACAAATATAGCTGTATTTGTAGTGATATTATAACATATTCATGTTATAATTTCTGAATATATATATATATATATATATATATATATATATATATATACCCTTGTGTAAATTAATTGAAACAAAACGAATAATATCTTATAATATCTGACTAGGACTTTTCTTAGTTTCCCTGATCACATGTACGTCGTCTTTTGGCATTGCTTTCTTTTCCAAACGCATTTTCCATTAGGTTTTAGACTGATAGGTTCAGTTTTTTTTCTTCACCTTGAAGATACGACTGATAGTTGAAAGGCTGGCAACAGCAATATCCGCAATCTCTCTTTAAGGCTTTCTAGGGTGTTTGTGCTGGGTTACAGTTTTCGTGCGCTTACTTAGAGTAACGTCCATCGCAGATAATGAACGTAGGACAACTAATCCATAGTCGAGACAACAGCGTGATAAAAATCTGATGCAATCACAGATGACGTAATATTTTTCAAGGCAAACAAATTTCACCAAACAACCCGAAAATCGATTTATATTGCAGCACACCATAGAAATGACCTAATCTTAAAAATAGAAATTGATTACACCCTGTCATTACAGTTGGTCTAAAATTAACCGTATGGTTAAAGAAAGGAAACTAAAGCAATTGTTTCAATTCATTTGCACAAGGTTAGGATGTGGTTTCCGGCTTTCTCTTTTCCAATCTTTTCACTATTACGTAGCCCCTGCACAACAGTGTGATACGATTAAAAAAATATATATTTATCATTTGGAATTTAGTTATTTGGCAACTCATGTTTCTACCTTTTGGTGTCTTCAGGCAATTTACAATTTTTTTAACACACCTCGATATATTTAATAAACAACAATACAATATTGAACAAATTTTAATACAACTGTGTACTAGTCTAATTTATTTATGACTATACATATGGTGATTTCGAATTGTAGCTTACATGTGGAACAAGGTCGAAAGTAAGAGACACCTAGTGAGGATTGAACTCACTACTCAATTGTAATGATTCTCGCAAGACAAGCTTACAAACCATTACACCACCTCGAGGTGCCTTCACACACACACACACACACACACACACACACACACACACATATATATATATATATATTTAATACAAATATAACATTTGTGACCTCATTGATATTAATGTTCTATCTTGCTCCACTCGCATTTATGTTCTTTAACGATGTAGGTCTCAATAATATATGATTCGTAGATGATATAGTGCTGATAGCAGACACTGAACTGAAAATGTAGAACCTGCTACAGAAAGTAGCAAGTGAAAGGAAGAAGAATGGACAAAAAGCAAACTTCAAGAAAACTAAATGCATTGTCATCATATATGAAAGAAAGGCTCGAAGCAACCGAAATGTGGTTCTACAGAAGGATGCTGAGGATAGAATGGACTGAACATTTGATCAACAACAAGATTTTGCAGACGAAGCAAGCAAAAAGAAAACTCATACTTAACATCAGGAAGAGACAGAAAGTTTCTCGAACACTCAATGAAGAAGTAGGGCTTGGAGAATCTAATACTCACGAGACGGATGAAGGGCGGGAAAGACAGAGGAAAGCAACGTGAGACATACTTGATGGGCTTGAGTGAGTGAATAACGGAGCAGGTTTTGAGAGATACCAAGAGAAAAACTGTTAAAAGCGTCAATGGATAGAGGCAAGTGGAACTCCTTGATCGCCCACGTGCTGAAAGGAAACGGCACATGAAGAATAACAAGAAAAGTAGTAAATAGGTTTGTACCTTTTTACATAGGGTAAGTAGAAAAGAAATAAAGTATATAGTTAGGAAAAAAAACAATGAAATTCAGCACAGCAAAACATAAGAAATTAGATTCATAGAATATTCAGGCCAGTGGACGAAAATAAATATAATGTTTAAAATATTAAGAGAGCGTCTACTTAAATATGGATGCCCGATAAAATTACCTTTAAAGTGATAAAAATATGTCGGATTAATAAATTAAAAATACATTACTTACACACACACTCACACACACACACGCACAGACGCACACGCACACACACACACGCACACACACACACGCACACACACACACATATATATATTGTACATATAGAATATCGAACAGTTACTGCTACTCGTGATAATCTGATAATCATACAGTAAAATAATTTGAGCCTGACTATTGGTACATGCTTGAGTTGTATCGAACAGTAAAGGACAAATAATGTAAGTTTATTCTTAGTATATATATATATATATATATTGTCATCCGCAGACAGATCTGTTTCGCCGTATCACAGCTCATCAGTACGGTTAGACTCCAACTGCTTTTTTACCCAGGATTGAAACCCGACCGAAATGGCGTCAGTCGGCGACTCTACTCCTGGACCTGGGCTATGGGCTTTCGGTGGAAGTAGGCAGACTTTTTAGCCCATATTATTATACGCGCCCAATAGCTAGAGGGCTCTAATTCATTTCACTGAATGAGCGATGCGTACATGCCGGAGTAGCTACTGTTTATTAAAGTCTACTATTTTTCCAGAGTGATATATATATATATATATATATATATATATATATATATATATATATAAAGGAAAAATGACAAACCCGTAACATCGGAGGGGAAAATCCCAAAATATTTTATCTAATTAATGTAAAATATAAAATAGATAAAATTAGTGAGCTCCATGGATATTATCCAGAGCAATAAGATATGTGTTGATTTTTCTTCTTTCTCTCCCTTTTCTCTCTCTTTCTTTCCATATATATATATATATATATATATATATATGTGTGTGTGTGTGTGTGTGTGTGTGTGTGTGTGTGTGTGTGTGTGTGTATTATCCTACCTCTGTAGCACGAGTTGGAGTTTTGTGCGCTATGCAGTCATCAGGTGCATAATATGCTTCTGATGATTGCATAATGCATGAATCTTCGCGTCGTGCTAGAGACGTAGGATAATATGTATGTTCTTTTTAGTTTTGTTATATTGCATCGAACACTGTTTTATTAACACCAGAAAAATATTTATATATGTGTGTAATTGCATGTATATCTGTATGTAAATTTATCTATATCCATATTCATATATATATATATATATATGTGTGTGTGTGTGTGTGTGTGGATGTTGCTCGAGGAAAGCTTTGGATAAATGTATCCCTGGAGTTATATTCGAAGAAGTAAGATATAAAAGATGAAGCAAAAAAAAAAAAAAAAAAAGAAGCACCTTCAATCTCTTAACAGTTTATATAATAACATTGAAACTTGCTTGGGGTCAGGTTAAGATATCTGAACTAAACTTTCGCCGTTTGACTTTCCGCGCCTTAGAGAAGATTTGGCATCGGAAATTGAGTCAAAATAGCCGATTAAACGATGATGTATGTTTTTACCTATCCCCTTGCAGGAACGTAAAATGAAACGAAATACTTAATTCAGTGATTGAAAAAGTTTTTATTCTCCAATTTGCCGCAGGTGTGGTTCAACATCAGGATCTTTTGATCTCTTCTGAGCCGCATGATTCTAGATAAATAATAAAATTTATATACTTTTTATTACTTTAGTATCAGAAGTATTACTAATATCAGCATCGATATTTCAGTAGGCCTTTTAACTTTTTCATTTTTTCTCAAATGACCGTTTACAATTCTTTTTTTATTATTAAGAATGTCTCCAAACATTTGGGTTTTGTACTCAGCGATGTGTGTTATAGTGTAATGGATATCAGCTTGGAATGAGAAATCGGAGATCCGAGTTTGAATTCTTGTCAAATTCATTTAATTCACTTACGAAATTTATTAATCTAGCTCTTTTATGATCTATTGCTTAAATAGCACGACAGACTGGGTTCTCTAGCCTTGGTTGGCAAGCAATCTACCACAGAAACTAATCACGACATAATGCAGGAAAATCTTCTGCCTAGCCTGTCTTTTTAAAGATGATCGCCCCGATGTGTATCACATATGGCAACGTGTATCACGTATGGCAGTAAATTGACTGACAACAGCCGTCAATTAACTACCGTTTAACATTTAAATATAAAGCGTTTAACATTTAATTATAAAGCGACGCGCTTGAAATTTTCTCTCTGTGTAAAATTTACACCATCGAATTTTCTACAAATGGTTTTTTATTTGTGCCTTCTTCTTTTTGTGCGTAGGCGAACATGGCTTTCCATGTCTCCCTATCCCTGGTGGCTCTTAGCACACTTTCTCATGTTACACCAGCACACCCACGTTCTGTCATCCACCTTCTCAGGCCCTTCAAATATGTTATCGGTTGCTTTCACCTGTTTCTTTTTCTCTCTATATGACTCGTTAGTATCAGATTCTCCAAGCCCTTCTTCCTCATTGCATGTCCCAGAATCTTTAGTTGTCTCTTCCTGATGCTTAGTATTAATTTCCTTTTCGTTTCCATCCTTTCAAAACCTAATCATTGCTCACATGCTCAACCCATGATATCAGCAGTATCATTCGGTAGAACCAAATTTCAGCTTCTTCAATTGTCCAGCATTCACTGTCATATTGAAGAACTGACATCACATAGCAATCCCGTACTCTCTTCCTTGTTTCTAGCGAAATTATTCAGTCTCTCATTACTCTACTTAGCTTCTGGAACACTTCGCCGTGCTAATTCGGATCTCTGTGTCACACTATCAAATTTAATTTCAAGTTGTGAAGAGGAAATTGGTGACTGCTGACAGATTCCTTAGAGTAATCAGTCAGTTAAATGCGTGAAACACGCTTGGGCGATCATGTCTCGAAAGGGCAGAAGGTTATCCCGCAGTACGTTGCCATTGCTTTCTGCGATAGACTGGTTCCCAGCCAAGGCTATAGAACTCAATTTGTCCTGTTATTTAACCCATAACTGGAGGGAAGAGACAAATTAATACCTTTCCCAAGGGTGTTTGCGCTTAAGTGAATGCAATTCGAACTCGGCTCCCCGATTTTTCTTAGAGTAATAGTGGGCCTGAATAACTTTATCATGGTAAATATTTTACAACATAGTGAGTGTAAAGAGAGATATTGTTTAAATAAAAGACTCTCATGGATACTATAGCCTTGAACATCAACCAGAAAAGAAAAGGAAAATTCTGAAAAATCATGAAAGAAACAACGAGGAAACGCTTCAATATCTTACGCCCAAAAGTCATGGCAGATCGCAGAAAATAATGAAGAAATGTTATCTTTAAAGATCGATGCTAACGTACGTCCTAAATGAAGATTATCAAAAAATAATCTTACATACATTTATGTACACAACCAGAGCACTTAGATGTAGTGTAATGTGTATCAACAATGTTCGTTTAATCAAGTATGATGATCTTCCAAGCACAGCACACGGCCGAAAGTAAGGGAGGATCGAACTCACTACTCAATTGTAATGATTCTAGCGAGCCAAGCTTGCTAACCATTACACCACCTTGTGCTGCCCACGCTTAATCTATTATGATTGAGTAGGGAGCATCAGGAAGAGACAACTGAGGTTCCTGGATCATGCATTGAGGAAGGAAAGCTTGGAGAACCTGACACTAACATGGCAGGTAGAGGGAAAAAGACAGAGGAAAGCAGCGGGTAACATATTTGAAGGGCTTGAGCAGGTGGATGGCAGAACGGGGGTTGAGAGATGGTACAGGAGAAAGCCTGCTAAAAGCCACCAGGGATAGGGAGACGTGGAAGGCCATGATCGCCTACATCCTGAAAGGACAAGACACATAAAAGAAGAAGAAGTGTATTCGAACCTCACTGGTTGAGCTATACTTTCTGCCTTGTGCTACATCAATACTTCGCTTTGTAAATTGCTATACGCAGAAACTGTGTAGCATCTTTTCGGATGTTTGGTTATAATTCTACGATCATACTGGGCCTCCAGCAAAGTTTGAAATCCATAAATTGCATAATTTCTAGTCATTAACAATTGAGGTGTTTAGAATTAGAAGGTACTGTACACCGGAAAATAAAAAAAAATAAGACAAAATTAAGAAAATCGCCTTTAAAACTTGTCGAAATTCGAAATACAAATAATTTTAATCTGTTTTTGACAAACCACTCATTTTTTTAAAGGAAGTTAAAAGCATCAACTTTAACGAATAAAAACTTATAATGGAAAAACTCTGCGACATTTTTTAGCAAAAATATATAACGCAACCACAACACCACCATAGCGAAACATTTGCTCAATAAAATACTGACATTATACTATCCTAAGACAGATGAAAGTTTTCAAATATTTCTAATGCGCATACACACACTAATGAATGTTCATGAAAAAATATTTTGAAAAGGAAAAAATAAATAATCTGACATGTTATTATTAAGGTAATCATTTTACACAGTTATTGGTTATATGACAATCATAACGAGTAGACAAAATTTAAACAAAAACATTAATAATATAAAAACGGGATGTGGCGGAAGATACCTTCTACACAAACACTTGGCATGAGCTTGCGTAGTCAGGCAGGAGCGTATTGAACATCGGTATTGTGAACTATTGGAATTTAGGTCTTCTAGCGACTACCTGATGATACACTAGAGTTGTTTTCAAGGTAGAGGAAGGTATACGGAATACAATGTTATGCTTAACTGAGTTTCACATACTTTCACATACTTGGCGGAAAGTATCTTCTTGCACAATTTCAATAATCTAATAATCAGACATTTTGTTTAACTATCCGCCAATAAGATTCTGACCATTTCGTTTTCCCCTTTTTTAGAACCATTGCGTGTTGAAAATAAATTCAGTAACCATTTGTAGCAAATTTGATGGTGCAAGTTTTACACAGAGGGGAATTTCAAGTGCGTAGCTTTATATTTAAAAGTTAAATCGTAAGTAATTGCCAGTTGTGTGTGTTAAGATTTCAAAGTCGTTAAGTGTGCATGGATCTTAAAGATTGTTCCGTAGTTTATGATTGCTCACATTAATAGTTGGGATCAACCTTGGTGACATATCCTCATTTCTGAAGGTTGGCACTCCAGCGACCAACAGCTGTTCCAAGGCGATTTAGACAGGGCCAGATGGAACTTACATTACTGGAGCCGGTGGAGAGGGATTTAGTAGGTTCGAGAGAGGACCTGTTTTTCATGTCAAGATAGATACACCACATAGACGGGCACCGATTAGGAGCTATGTTGTTCAGTAATTCGGCTGAGTGTAAAAAGATGTGTTTTGTCTTGTACTTAACAGGTAGAAAATGACTCAACGTATTGATATATTTTTAATTGATTTCACCTCAAGCGAGGTACTAAACCTACTTAGACACAAGGGGTTACAGAGTGTGAAAGAATTAGGAACAGAAACATTACTAATGAGCTAGAATAGAGTAATCAGGACGAAACTAGACCTTCTAGCGACTACCTGATGATACAGGCGAGTTGATTTCAAGGTAGAGGAAGGTTTATGGAATACACTTTTATGCTTAACCAATTTTCACATACTTGGCGGAAAGTATCTTCTTGCACTGAGGAGGCCTCAATTGCAATAATCTAATAATCAGATATTTTGTTTAATTTTAATTTAAATGTGATTGACTTTGTATTCAAATAGTTGGTGATTAATGTTGGCTGGAAAGCATGTGTAATATAACAATCTGGCCCCACCCGAGGAAGGCTGATGCAAGCGAGGGTGTTTCCGGTCGTTGAAAGGAACGGATGTCGTTTGACCTTATTTCCGGCAGCAGCGGAAATAACTACAGAGGCAAACAGAACAGGTGTCTCTGAGAATTACGTGGGCGTGCGTGGGCGAGGCAAAACCGGAAGAAAAAGTCCCGGTTCTGGAAGATTATAAAAAGACCTCGGCACACGGATTTGCCAGTAGAGGAGCAACAGAGATCGGCCGGTGAAGAGAGACACAACAGATAAGACTACACTCCCGTCAGCCGACATATGCGCCCTCACCCTTTCCGTTCTCTATTCCACACAGTTCGTCGATACTAATAAAAATATAATCTTATATTTATATATATGCGTGTTTGCTGTTTTGAGGCACATAATTGGTGCCTAGTGACTTGCTGTTTTGAGACAACAAAACAGTTAGATGCGAGCTGGTTGCCACGGCGACGATTGAAATTCAACGGACTTAAAACTACCAGATAGAAAGAAAAAAGAAGACGAAAATAGAAGCAGCCGCACGACTATAGACATCAGCCAAGGTAGGTGACTCTTTGATTTGATAGTGTGTGTGTTCTGCTCTTGTTTATAATAAGTCTAGTTAGAAAAAAAAATGGAACAGCATACTTTTGCCGATCTGACCCTAGAATTGAGAAATGTGGATTATTCGGTGTCGAACACATTAAGGGTAGAACGGAGGGGGTGCAGGACTACATGCAGAGAGTAGTACGCCTAGCGGAAAGCGCATAGGTTGGGGTTGACGGGAGGAATAAAGTTGAGATATTTACCTATCTGTAAGTATAAAACATCTGAGTTAATCATTTATTTTTTTGTTAATATTTTACCATATATGTGAAGTGAGTTTACTGGTATGTTGCTTAATTAATCTTACTTTTATTGAGTAAGTGAAATGTAAAATCATGTAAAGGAAGTTTCTTCTACTCTTTAAAGTGGATAATTGGATTAACTTGTTGATAACAATGTTTTCTTTGGTTTGTGCAGTGTTAGGTTTTCTTTTTTTTGGATTTCTTTTCAATGACTGTACACTACAAAATGATTTACATTTCTATGTTTGTGAATTATGCTTTTGTGCAGGTTCCCATCAATTCAACATCCTCTGTGAATTTTCATTTATGTGACTTGGGAAATATCTTTTGAAGATATATTAATTTCTGAAAACTTTATATTGACACGGATAGACCTGCAGATTCCACAGTTGATCGGAACAAAAAGAAAGAACAACTGAAAAGTCTTGTAGACTTATTGGCTGATATGCTATAGGATTGGGAAAGAAGCAGTGGGAGGATTAACGATAATTTAAGTGAAATATTTAGGAAGATACAAACGTGTAAAATTATTAATAGTATCTAAAGCATAAAGTAAATTATACGTCTCTGGTTCAGTGGTTTGGTCCCCAATTACGCAGAAATTTCCCAATTTTTCAGTGGACACCATGCCGGTAGAATTGCGCGATATGGAGGAGATTCCTATCCCCAAACTAGTAAATACCTTGGAACAGATAGATATGGAAAGATTTAGTGAAGGATATGAAGAACTCCCGAAGAAGTTGACGATAGGAGTCATTGCTGGCATAGTCGGCGTTATGATAATCCTTGGAATAATAGCTACGAAGCGGATTTTTAAGTGTGAAAGAAGCAACAGTGCTTCGGGAAAGGAAAGGGAGTTATCCGTTGTGAATAGTACTCCGGGGTCAACGGGTGTTCAACACTCAAATGTCTCTGCGTTAAACAGAGAGATGTCAACAAATCAGATATGCTTGGATTCGAATCCAGAGGAAGTAGTTCAAGGAATAGAAGACATTGTACAAACTAAGGAACTACGAGTCACGGGTCCATTTTTTTAGACTAAATTAATATAGATGAAACCTCTAATCCTCCACAAGTAAATTGCATGCGGATTAACGTTGGAATCAGGGTAATTTTCTTCATTTTCTATTGAACATTTCTCGGTCAGACTATGAATGATATGTACTGCAGACAATGGCCATTTTTCTGTGTTCAAACATAGTATGTTTGAAATTAAATTAAATTAAATGAAGTTACATGTGTAAGAATAAACTCGAGCAGAAACACGCATGGTGTTGGTCAAAGGTCATTTACTCGATGTCAGTTTAGAAACTGGGGCGCGGTTACCGCCTATGATCATGTGGTCGTGCATCGAGGCGTCTACGCTTATGGACAGAGTCGAGAAAGAAAATGAACATTTTTAAGAACTTTGCCCAATTCTGTGAAAATGGATATTAAAAAAAAAAAAAGAACAATGGAACATCGAGCTGGTAGAACAATTTTCACGATGGACACGAACATTGTTGGGTTGCCGATGTAGGCTCCCCTATATATTTTTTTTTGTTGTTTTTTTTGTTTCGGCATGCACATGTTTTGTTGTTTTGGCGTGCACATGTTTTATACAATTGTCGGGCTTGTGTGGCATGGGGAGGAGTGTGAGGGTGTTGCGCTTAAAATGTTCTTAGATGAACATTTTGGAAAATGGGAGGGCGAGGAATGTAATATAACAATCTGGCCCCACCCGAGAAAGGCTGATGCAAGCGAGGGTGTTTCCGGTCGTTGAAAGGAACGGATGTCGTTTGACCTTATTTCCGGCAGCAGCGGAAATAACTACAGAGGCAAACAGAACAGGTGTCTCTGAGAATTACGTGGGCGTGCGTGGGCGAGGCAAAACCGGAAGAAAAAGTCCCGGTTCTGGAAGATTATAAAAAGACCTCGGCACACGGATTCGCCAGTAGAGGAGCAACAGATATCGGCCGGTGAAGAGAGACACAACAGATAAGACTACACTCCCGTCAACCCATTAGAAGCGCGCTCTCTCAATTCTCTGTTCCCTATTCTACACGGTTCATCGTCATTAATAAAAATATAACTTCATATTTTTATATATATGCGTGTTTGTTGTTTGTCGATATATAACACATGGAAAGAGTTTATTTATAGAAAAGACTCAGGCAGGTAACATTATGGTGGTGGGAAAGTGACTGCAGTCGAGCCGCTAGATAAGAACCGATAATACTGTTGATTTTTCTTTGGTTTTTATCAAGGAGCTCAAGGTAAATAGATGTGGTACCGGTTCATATGTTATATTACAAATATTATATATTATAAACCTGAAATAAATATATAAATAAATATAAATGTATATAAATATTATACATAAATATATATATATATATAAATTAAATGTGTATATAAATATAAATATATATAAATATTATATACATATTATAAACCTGAAATAAATATATAAATAAATATAAATGTATATAAATATTATACATAAATATATATATATAAATTAAATGTGTATATAAATATAAATATATATAAATATTATATACATAATATAAATTTGAAATAAATATATAAATAAATATAAATGTATATACATATTATACATAAATATTTTTTTTTTTTTTTTTTAATCATATCACCCCGAGCAAGGCGGTAACGCCACTAATGTGCAGGGGGCTACGTGAGAGTGAAAAGATTTGGAAAAGAGAAAGCCGGAAACCACATCCTAAAAAGGGAACAAGGGATGAGCCTCTACACCTGTACAATAGACGTGGGTGGAGTGTGAACCGGGCGATAGTTTAGTCTATCTACTCCAATTGATAAGTTCAGGAAGTCAATCATTTTATATCTTTAATAATAGATCATACTTAGAAGTTTCCACTTAGGGTCAGGCGTGAGTTTGAGACCCAATATTCTCTCAAGGCATAGAGTATCCTCAGAGAGACATCCATTCATCATGACTGGCAATAGTCTGGGGTCTGATTGGCGATGATAGAGAATAACCAGTTCGGTTTTTGAGGTATGTAATACCAAAAGCATTCAGCAAATAATTAAATATCCTAGTTCCAAGAAGTTAACCCGAATTTTTACTTCTTTTAATCAAAAGTAAGGCAACAAAGCCAATAAGACGCAAGGGATTACTTAGAGTGAAAGAATAAAAGAAAAAGAAAAACTATCGGATGTTTTTTTTTTAACACTTCCAATGTTCACATTTTTTCCTGCTACAAAAATTTAATAATGAACCAAACACGAACAGCTCATTAAAATATGTATATATATATATATATATATATATATATATATATATAAATCAAATGTGTATATAAATATAAATATATATAAATATTATATACATATTATAAACCTATACGAATAATAGACTTATTGATATGCATGATCGATTCTAGAGAGAAAAATCTTACGTTTACGAGACTGATCTTCAAAAGTATCCGTAATCGATAACTTTTACACTAAAGGTATAAAAATTTCAGAACCTAGTACAGTACAGGTTATATTGAAATCCTGGAGTTTTGCTTTGTGACATTACGAAAAAGAATATTTAGCATTTTTTTTAAGGACAATTAAGAAACTGCTTATGAAAAAGATTCCTTTTTTTAGTTGCAACCATTCCATTAAAACAGATGCCCCCCAAAAGTAGAAAAAAATCATTTTTTTGCAGTGAACGGGAACAATACGCAAGCATAAAATAAATTTTGCCCCGTGACTTAGTTCCAGTGTAGACGATGAAAGCATAAGACTATCTTTATCAAATACGCCAATGTAGACACGCTTAGAAAATCACACCTAGTTGCACCTTCGAATAGGTTTAAGCGTTGACTCTTCCACGCATCCACTCATAGTTAATAATTAAATCTTTGTAGGTATGCGCATGCGTGCTGGCATGCACACGATCTTACAAGAAGAGATAATTGAATTTCCTTGTCCAGTCAATGAATGGAATGTCTAGTTGATTGAGAGATGTGCAGGAGTTCAGTCTATAACAAAGGTGGCTTCTCATCTCAACAAAAGATACTGACAGAAAAAGAAGAGAAAGAAAGAAAAATAAGGAATAATGAGAACAAAGACAGAATGGAGAAGAAAAAAGAGAAAGAATAAAGAAATAATGAAGAAGAAAGAGAGTGAAAGATCGGAAAGAAAGCATCACATGATAGAAGTGTGGCAACGTAAATTATTTAATGCTCTGTAACATAAAAATAGAAGGTAATTTCATATTCTTTTATGGAATATTGGGTTTCTCTATATTATTATTATTATTATTATTATTATTATTATTATTATTTATGTGCCGTGTCCTTTAAAGACGTAGGCGGTTATGAACTTCCATTTGCCCCTATCCATTGTCGCTCTTGAATACTTTTTTTTTGTATTTCTTCAAACCTCGATCCATCATCCACATGATCCAGCCCATCAAGTACGTCTACTTTTCTCTGTCTTTCTTTCCCTCTATGTGTCTAGCGAATATTAGATTCTCCAAGCCTTCATTCCTCATGACGTGTCCCAGAAGCCTCCGCTGTCTCTCTCTCTCTCTAATGTTAAGTATAAGTTTCCTTTTCGTTTGCATTCTCCTCAAAACCTTGACGTTTTTCTGATGTTCGGTCGATAGCGTCCTCGTCATACTTCTGTAGAACCAACATTTCTGTTGCCTCGAGTCTCTTTTATCTTTGAATAGATTTTCCAGCATTCACTATCATATAGGCTAACATATATTACAGTACTCTTTTCTTTGTTTCAAACGAAATCTTCTAGTCTCTTAATACTCTGCTTAGCTTTTGAAATTCGTCCTTGATCATGACAATGAGCCTTCAGTATCGCACTTCTAATCCTCTGTCAGAAGACTTTTTCTACCTGTAATTCTATCATTTATTGTTACATTTTTATCCCTGATTTACGAAGTTTTTTTTATTTATAATTTATAATGTTTTATGAAATGTAATACCCTTCATATTTTCTCCGCAATAGTCGTTAACCTGTCGAATTATATTCAGTACTTAGACGAACGCCGACGACGAAACGTAATGGAACACAATGTCGTGTTTATTCTGGTTTCATCGACAGTACTGTGGAAAAATTATCGAAGCGTCTTGAGCACATAGCATTTTTTGTGGACACCACCGGCAATAAACCTATATATGTGGAGAAGTAGTGGTTCTTGAGATTATTCTCGGTTAAACTCATCGAAAACAACCGGAAAACACTCATACTAAACAGATTATCAAAAATGCATGAACTAGATTTCTCGATAAGGGAAAATAAATAGATACCGCCCGTAATTTATGTCTATTCCTTTTTTTAAATTGATTTCACCCCAAGCGAGCCACTAAAGCCACTTAGACACAAGGGGCTACAGAGTGTGAAAGAATGAGAATCAAAAACATTACTAATGAGCGAGAAGAGAATAAGTAATCAAGAGGAAAGTAGACTTTCTAGCGACTACCTGATGATACAGTCGAGTGGCTTTCCAGATAGAAGAAAACTTAAAGCTATTTTATCACACACACACACACACACACACACACACACATATATATATATATATATATATATATATAGTCATCCGCAGACAGATCTGTTTCGCTGTATCACAGCTCATCAGTACAGTTAGACTCCGATTATTTTTAACCCAGGATTGAAACCCGACCGAATTATCCTCAGTCGGCGATTCTACCTCTGGGCTATGGGCGTTCGGTAAAAGAAGGCATACTTTTTAGCGCATATATTATCATTATACGCGCTCAGTAGCCAGAGTGCTCTAATTCATTTTACTGAATGAGCGATGCGTACATGCCAGAGTAGCTACTGTTTTTCAAAGTCTACCATTCTTCCAGAGTGCTCAATCAGGGTGTGAGCGCGTAAATACAGTTTTTAGTCATAATAAGATTAGACCAGTGCACATTTGCATTAAAAGTGTTTAATACAATTATATTGTAGAACTTTTGACTTTTTCTATTTATAAACAAGTTATTAGGCGACCAAGTGGCGGCTTCAGGCGATTTGAAAATCACCTGAAGACACCACTCACAGTAGAAACCTAGGTCGCGTAATAACTCGTTTACAAATGGATATATATATATATATAACGATTTGTACCCACAGAAATTACTAATGGCTTTAAAAAGAACAGACGTCATATTATTTAAACCCAAATAACCTTTCGGCCAACTCTTATCAAGGGTTCTCGTTGGCTTTAATTTTAAGGGAATTAAGGAAAAGGACAAGGCAAAATAAATTAAATTACTTACAATGCTGGGAGATGATGGAACTCGTTTAAAAATAAATTTATTGAAAAAAGAAACACATAAAATGTAAGGGGGGTGTACACATGTAATTCCACAAGAGTGTTTAAAAGTGAAAAAATGTTACACTCACAGACTCACCAGCAATTGTAAGGAGCGTAAAAACCGCTCTTTCTATCTGCACAGGCTCGGCTGTTGAATTTTCAAGCAAATTGCTTCCAAAATACGTAGATGATGTGTAGACCGAGCGCTGTGCAAGACAGTAAACCAGCTGTCCTCATATGCCGAGGCACACACTTGATTGTCCAAAAGATGTCGGCCATTAGCGGAATCCAGAACAGATTGTGTAATTCTTATAGGTCTGAGAGAGTCACTGGAACGTATATTAGCGGGGACGTGTTGTGAAACCCGCGTCTCCAACCTCAGATCGGTACGTCCTATGTATGTCGCATTACAACAGCATTTAAATTTGTAAACAATGGAACTTTTTCGAAAATAGGACAACCTATCTTTACTGAAGGAAGGAAACACAGGTCTAGTCTGAAAAACAACACGTAACTAGACCGCAAAATAACAGGACGAAACACATACCGAAACTCTGTCTGCTACAGTTTAACATCTTCTACCAAACCAGGGTATTTTCAGATACAAGAGACAACGGCTAGGTCCTTCAAACCTTAGGTTCTTTATAACGTTTGATCTTGCGATCAATTACCCGTTTCACCACATTAACCGGGTATCCGTTGCCTTCGAAAATCTCCTGCAAGCGAATTAATTCGCTTTCTAAACATTCAGGAGAACAAATATTCAAGGCACGGTGAACCAAGATTTCTATCAGGCTCAGTTTACGAGACTTAGGTACAAACGATTTCCAATTCGTATACAAACCAATGAAAGTTGGTTTGCGAAAAACAGAAGTCACGAAAGCACCGTCCCGCCGCTGAACAAGGACATCTAAAAATGGGAGACATCCGTCCCTTTCAATCTCCATGGTAAACTGAAGGGAAAGGATGTAAAGAATTTAGCTGAACTAAAAAATGTTCAGCATCAATGGCGCTGTCAAATAAAGAGAAGGTATCAACATATCGTTGATATATCAGAGGTTCAGCTACCCTCTCAAATAGCTGACGCTCATGAAATCTCAGGACAATATTCGCAAGGACAGGACCCAAAGGACTACCCATAGCAACACCGTCCGCCTGCGCAAACATTGTCCCGTCAAAGCTAAATTCGACCCCTCAGTTACCAATCGCATACATTCCAGGGATAACTCCTCGGAAATTGCCGCGGCACCTAAACTCCCTCTGTATAACTTGTCTACACAAATGTTAATAGTGTCGTTTAATGGAACATTTGTGTACAAATTGACAATGTCAAAGGAGACCATAAATTTATCCCTCTAGATGAAAAATCTAAGTTCCTAATGAAACTAGAAAATCTGAAGGAGTCGATGACATTGTGCGCAGACAGAGCAAGAGACACAGGTTGGAGAATCTCAGCCAACCACTTAGCCAACTCATGTTGTGCGGAGCCCACCATAGACAAAATAGGTCTGAGTGGGACTCCGTCTTTATGAACTTTTGGAAGGCCATACATTGCGAGCCCACGGGTCTTATCCTACTATAGATGTCCTTAGAAATTAATTTGTCCTTATACTTGGACAACAGCCAACGTTGAAGTTGGCTGTTGTCTCCCAGCATTGTAAGTAATTTAATTTATTTTGCCTTGTCCTTTTCCTTAATTCCCTTAAAATTAAAGCCAACGAGAGCCCTTGATAAGAGTTGGCCGTAAGATTCCTCGGGTTTAATTAATATGACGTCTGTTCTTTTATATATATATATATATATATATATATATATAAACAAGGTCTTGATACCACAGAGAATGAATAAGCAAGAAGGCATATTTTTCTTAACCATTAAGATCCTTTGGGCCAACACTTCTTCGGAAGATACAGTTGGTAAAATTGATTGGCTTAAAAGATCACTCACAGAGACATATTAAATGAGGGGGGGGAAAATTAGAACACTATTACATATTACTAATTGTAAAAGAAATTCATGAATAAAAGTTTTGAACATCTTTCTGTTACGTCAATAAATTTTGCCAACAGTACCTTCCAAAGAAGTGTTAGACAAAATGGTCCTAAATGTATAACATTAAGAAAGAAAAGATTTCTTGGCTATTTAAATATATTATTTATGCTCTCGCTAGTCGAAAGAGCACTGGAGGGAGAAGTAGCTTTCATGAAAACAGTAACCACTTACGGCTTTATACTACGTTCTTTGGTTAAGGAATTGAACGCAGTTCGGTTCGGTTACGAAATTAAATGCTCTCAGTTACTGGCTGTTTGTTTACATTAATAACCGCCTTGAAAGCTACCTGTCTCTGCTGTACGCCGATAGCGAAACGAAAAGGTGACAAATCAATCGGATGATAAATCAGTCGGATTTCGATTATATATATATATATATATATATATGATTTTACTCGTACATCAATGCCAATTTACTAACAGGCGCTTTAAATTTAGCAAAAATTGCTGTCATTTGCGACTTAAGCATATATATATAATCAAGTGCATGCATACTCATTTGAATAGGTAAGAGTATATTTTTCTTCTTAACGTTTAGGATCCTTTCGGACAAAACGTCTTCGGATGGTACCGTTGGCAAAATTTATTGGCGTAACGGAAAAAGACGAATTATGGAGACAAATTGAATGAGGAGAGAATAATTGGGACACAATTTATTGTAAAAGCAATTTACTAATAGAAAGAGATAAAAGCTCGAACAATATATATATATATATATATATATATATATATATATATAATCCAGATTGAAACAATATATATTATCATTATATGTATATAATCCAAAGTGATAAAATATATATTTTTATATCTAAAATTATTTTAATATTTTTTTCGTTAGTTCTCAACACAATTTCTTGCCATTATGTAGGATGTTTTTTCTTTTGAATTCTGTTTCATAATTACTTCTCATTTTATTTTCTCATTTAAAAGGAACCCGGTATTTCTTGATATTTTTCCATAACTGCAGGAAGAATAGATAGATTCATAACTTTCCAAAACGTATTAGCATGCAAGCCTGAGATTCGAACTCGGCTTTCCAATTACTCAAATTCGAGCCGCTATCTATTACTCTCCTACACAGAGATATCACATTTCTCATATATGTGTACTTTTAATACTCTATTTTTTGTTTCTGATATTTTTTCTGTTTACTTAGTAGTTTTTAGAATGTTCTTTTTGGCTAGCCCAATACGCTTTTGAAAATCAGTGTTACACTTTCCGTCTTCTGTTAAAAAACACTTCCAAGATTTTAAAATTTGCGAACTTGTTTGATTTTCTCATCTCCGATGTGCAATTCACATTTTGTTTCATCTTCCTACTAATAACAATGCATTCTATTTGCTTGCCGTTGAAGTTTAATCCTTCTTTCTTGCTTTCTTTTGCTATCTGCTGTAAGAGGTTTTGTAGTTTTCTTTTTTTGTTTGCTATCAACACTGTGCCATTTGCATATCTTATGTCGTTAAGACTGTGGCCACTAATAATGAATCCTGGTAGGACTTACAGTTCTCTCAGAATTTCCTTATCCTTGAATAAGTCCAGTGAGGAGATACATCTTTGTCTTCCACTCTTTTCTATTTTTGTATATTTGCTGAAATCATATTCTAACCATATGCAAATCGTTAAGAAACAGTTATTCTATTAAATATATTTGGAAAAGGTTTTACTTAATTCAACTAACAATGTAGGTTTGTTTAATGTTTTAGTGTATTATTCTGATTTTGAAATCAGATGTTGCACATCCAAATTAAAATTGTTGGATAACATGTTTTTCTTCTAGTATTTATTACTATCTTAGAATAAGAAGTAAAATTGAAAAAAAATACAATGAAAAATAGAACAGAAAAACAAACCTTATCAGTTAAATTTAACACAAACTTAATGTTAACTTAAAATGTTAATATATATAAAAGGAGGTGCTGAAAATTTATTACCGGATTCACTTTCCAGTATTTGACCAAATACCGGAATTTACAACAGTAAATCCATTCCTTATTGAATGAAGAACTTTTTCATTCTCCATTTCATATCCACATACACACCTATAGTAATGAGTATATTCTCATAAATAATGTATAAATGAATGCATATTCACTTGTACTTGCATTCAATAATTCACCAATGCATGTTAGCAATGGCCAATTCTCAAGGTTCATTCTATTATTAGATGTTATTTCTAAACACTCAACATGACTTTTTGATTCATAAAGGAATTAGTGAGATGGATATATATTTCATGGTTACTGTATGGTTTTTGAATGAAAATATGTTCATTGAAAATTCAAAGTGAGACTTGTTTTTTTTCAGTTGATGTTAATCTTTTCTTTCCAGCTTTCCTTTACTAAATTCGGTAAGAGTTTTTGTAGATTTCTTTCCATGTCTGCTGTCAACGTTGTGTTATCTCCATATCTTTGTTAAGATTGTTCGCCAGTAATATTAACTCATCGTGAAGTTTATTAGTGACTTAGGCATAAATATACACGTATATATATTTAATCAAGTGTATGAATACTGATTTGAATAGGTAAGAATATCTATTTTTCTTCTTAAACTTTAAGATTCTTTCAGCAAATACTTCTTCGGAAGGTACTGTTGGCAAAATTGATTGACGTCACGGAAACAAGACAAATGCCTTAGACAAATTAAATGAGTAAGTGAGTGTAAAAAATTAGACTCAAACTCGAACTCGGCTCTTCAATTCCGCAATTCCAGGCGCTATCTATCTACACAGAAATATTACGAAGCAGTTTAGTACTGCTTTCTCTATTTTTAGTACTGTTTTAGTTGTGTCTAACCATTTTTTTCTTATTGCTACCCCATTGCGCCATCGGATTTTAACATGACACTTTCCATCCTCTGTTAAAAAAAGTTCCAAGATTTCTGAATGTGCGCACTTGTTTGATTTCGGTAGCTCAGATTTTAAAATTTTCCCTTTAGATTCATCCTTTTTCTAACAAGAATGCATTCTGTCCTCTTGCAGTTTATCGTTAGTCATTTCTTCTTGTTTTCCTTCATTAACATCTGTAAAGGCTTTTGTAGTTTTCTTTTTGTGTCTGTTATTGATACTGTGTCATCTGCATCTATTATAATTTTAAGATTTTGGCTATGATTAACGAATTCTGGGAGAACATTTAATTTTTTAGAATCGCTTCGATGCATACGTTGAATAAGTCCGATGAGATGATACATCCTTGTCTTTTACACTGTTTGAAAAATAAGAGATGTCTAGTCAAACACGTTCAATACAATGTTTAAAATAATATGAAACTAAATGATTATCAGTAAAATCAATTTACTAACTTGATGAATAGATTATAGCGCACATTTCTAGGAATGTCATAATTATAGGCTCCTTTATTTCTATATATTTTCAGGTTTATTTTCTTTAAAACTTCGTCATTGCACGCATGTTCTGTCCATGGTATCCTCAGCATTTTCTACGGAACCACATTTCTGTTGCTTCAAGTCTATACTTCATCATTGAGAAGACTGTCTAGAACACACTGCTATAATTGTTTGTTGCTTCAAGTCTCTACTTCATCTTTGAAGAAACTGTCTAGGACTCACTGCCATACATATATTTTGCCTCAAGTCTATACTTCATCTTTGAGGAGATTGTCTAGAAGTCATTGCCATACATATATGTTGCTCCAAGTCTATACTTCATCTTTGAGGAGACTGTCTAGAACTCACCGCCATACATATTTGTTGCTTCAAGTCTCTACATCGTTTTTAGGAGACTGTCTAGAACAGACTGACATATATATCGGTGGCTTTAAGTCTCTACTTCATCTTTGATAAGACTATCTAGAACCCACTGTCATACATATTTGTTGCTTCAAGACCCTACTTCATCTTTGAGGCGACTGTCTAGAATACACTGCCATATATATCTGTTGCTTCAAGTCTTTCCTTCATCTTTGAAGAGACTATCAAGAACTCACTGCCATACATATCTGTTGCTTCAAGTCTCTATTTCATCTTTTAGGAGACTGTCAAGAACTCATTGCCAGACCTATTTGTTGCTTCAAGTCTCTACTTTATATTTGAGAAAACTGTCTAGAACTCATTGCCAGACATATCTGTTGATTCAAGACTCTACTTCATCTTTGAGGAGACTGTCTAGAACTCATGGCCACACATACTTGTTGCTTCAAGTCCCTCCTTCATCTTTGAGAAGAATGTCTAGAACTCATGGCCAGACATATTTGTTGCTTTAAGTCTCTACTTCATCTTTGAGAAAACTGTCTAGAACTCACTGCCATACATATTTGTTGCTTCAAGTCTCTACTTTATCTTTGGGGAGACTGTCTAGAACTCACTGCTATAGATATTTGTTCCTTTAAGTCGTTACTTCATCTTTGATAAGACTGTCTAGAACTCATGGCCAGACATATTTGTTGCTTTAAATGTCTACTTCATTTGTGGGGTGACTGTCTAGAACTCACTGCCGTACATATTTATTGCTTCAAGTCTATACTTCATCTTTGAGGAGACTGTGTAGAACTCACTGCCATACATATTTGTTGCTTCAAGTCTTTACTTCATTTTTGAGGAGACTGTCTACAACTCATGGCCATACATATTTGTTGCTTTAAGTCTCTACTTTATCTTTGGGGAGAATGTCAAGAACTCACTGCCATAGATATTTGTTGCTTTAAGTCTCTACTTCATCTTTGAAGAGACTGTCTAGAACTCACTGCCATACATATATAGTTAGCCTCAAGTCTCTATTTCATCTTTGAGGACATTGTCTAGAACATACTACAAGACATGTTTGCTGATTCAAGTCTCTACTTTATCTTTGAGAAGACTATCTAGAACTCACTGCCATGCATATCTGTTGCTTCAAGTCTCTACTTCATCTTTGAAGAGACTGTCTAGAACTCACTGCCAAACATAGATATATCAAATAACTTTTCAGTATTTATGTTTTCTATCGCATTTTTTCCACTTCGTAACACTTCGCCTTAATTTTGGAATACATGTTTGACTATCCCAACACGCCTTCAAGTCTCTACTTCATCGCATTTGGGTCTCACACTTTTCATTCTCTGTTAAAACATTACTTAGATAATTACATTTTTGTACTCGTTTGATTTTGGCATGTCTGATTTGCAATTCACACTTTCAGTTAATCCATTTTCTAACAATCATGCATCCTTCTTCATTGCTTTCCTTCACTAACTTCCGTAAAAATGTTTGTAGCTTTCTTTATATCTCTACTCTCGCACATGTTCTTCCCGTTTATCCATTTTTGTTTTTTTAGTCTTGTATGAAATTTTAATCATCTCAGTCACAGATCTTGTCTGAACAAAGTTCAAATCAGTATGATAGAATCTTGAATTACATTCACTACACTTATTATTTTGCCAATTTTGTCTAGCCCACGCATTTCATAAAAGAAATAAGACCAGCTGCAAACAATAAAGGCAGATATATTTCTTCATGCATATCTAAATTCAATACGAGTCTCCCGCGAAATTATGTTGACTCATAACATATCCGCCCTGTCGGCTGGCGCTTCAGAATACGCCGAATGCATATCTGCAGAATCATACCCACTCCACTAATGAGACGATAAACTGCATCCGGTGGCAGGGCCTCTCATTGGGAGGTTTCGGGGAAACGTTTTTTGATTGCTGTTGCTCTCGGGTCTGCCTGACTATGGGTGGTGGCATCTGTTGTAGTCCCAAACTGTAGGCAGGTGGTTAACCCCCAAACTGGGGTCAAAACACTATAAAAGTATAAGAATAGATTTTTATATTCCAGCAATATTTTTTTAAAAATATTTCTAGCAATACATTTTTGAAGAAAAAAATATTACCGACAATGTATTTATGAAAGAAATATGACCAACGATACATATTTTAAGAAAAAATATATTAACAGCAACATAATTTTAATGAAAAAAATATACCAGTAATACATATGGCTCTTGACAAAACCCTCTTTACAAAAATCCGTCAATGAAACGTGATCTGCAAACTGATTTCTTACAAAGAATACATATTCTATTCATACGAATCTACTGTAAAATCTTAAATAACCCATTGAGGTGATGATATGCCGTAAAACAAAACGGCCAAAGCCTTTTTTCATTTTAAAGAAACTTTAAATCTTGTTTTTCTTTTATTTTCTTCTTTTTTAAATAACGTTTTGATCAATTATCTGACTAACTCAGCTTCCGCACTATAACCGAACATTAAAAACAAAACAAAAAAGAACTCTAAAAGTTGACCTTTTTTGGAATTAAATAACACATAGAGGTTGATATGCTGTTAGAAAAAATTCAAACTCAAACTCAAAACGTTTGAATTGACTAATGATGGTATGGCAGTATGGGATTAATCCTTAGAGTTAATAACTCATCTCTGCTTTATTACAAATAACACTGGCATGACATTCTAGTAAAATAACGTCTGACATTAAATTTTTCACAGAAAAAAATGGCACAAATTAGCAATCATCAGGCTCGATAAAGGTTACTCACAAGTTTGTTCCATGGCATCTTCAGTATCCTTCTGTGAACCAAATTAATATTGCTTCAAGTCTTCATTTATGATCATCTAGCACTCACTGCCATGAAGGAGAACATATATCTCCTCATCATCAGTCGTGTACTGCGCGTTGCTGCAAATTAAACATCAATATGAGATATTGTTCTCATGTTAATCTTTTGAGTCTACTCTTCCATACTGGCTCAACTCATGCTAGAACCCTTGGGTATTTTTCCGCAGTAGATTGCAAGCTCTTTTTAACCAAGCAATGGCATATTCCTCCAGTAGTAATGACGATTATGTGTGACCCTTCATTTGGGGTGGGTTTTAATCGGAACAAATAGGAGACTATGCGTTCTCCGCGTCATTCATATTCTTATGATTTAAGAAAGCTAAAAAGGGTGACTGGTTATTTCAGAAAAAACGTCGGTGGATCCATTTTTTCAGCGCGACAAGTTGTGATTACATTTCTATACAAAGTGCATTTATCATAATTAAAACAACTAAAGATGTAAAATTAGATTTAAAATACCATGAAAAAGATATTCAAAATATTTACATTGTTCGGACTATTGTCCTCATCTTTATTGCCATATTCACGACGTTTCGGCTGTTGTACGCTCGGGGCTTCTTCAGGTGCTTAGAATTTCGAACGAAGGCTTATTCACTCACTGAGGTATGTTTTTCTCGTTCCACGTGCCATGTTACTTCCGGATGTCATGTATTTATCTCCCTTTAATACACATTTCTAAGTTATTTCTTCAAATAGTGTAGAATGTTTTTGATCTTTGTTTAGACGACTGGACGTTGTCTTTGTTCTAAAATGTTTTACAAGTGTTTCATTAATAGGAACAGAACCGGATATCTGTATATTTTTTTTCTAATATATCAATTAGATCAACTCTACATATCGTTTTGCTAGAACGAGCCAATCCGGTTCGTATTCACCAACAATCTTTTGAGCTCCCTCTTGTTCGAGAAAGCAGATTTCTTTTTGCTTATGCACCCGAAGAAGCCTGAAGAATGAATCAACCGAAACGTATTTAATAGTATTTTTCCATTAGTGCCTAACTTCGCGAAAATGATACAGTTGGTACTAATTATAGGTGGAAAAATTATAATTAATCCCGGGTTAATATTTTTTTTTAAAGTGAGTTATTTCCGCCTGGTTGTGGTGCAGTAGATATCGATTCGGAACAAGATATCGGGGAGCTGAGTTCGAATTCAGTTGAATTCTTTGCAATCACTTACGCCCAAATACCCTTGAGAAAGGTATTAATCCGTCTCTTCTCTCTAGTTATGGATTACATAACAGGACAGATTGGGTTCTATTCTATAGCCTTGTCTGGCAACCGGTCTAAAGGAGAAGATAATGGCAACCTCCTGCGGAATAATCTTTCGCCTAGTCAGTCATGTCTCTTACGAGACATGATCGCCCAAGCATGTATCACGTATGGCACTTTACTGACTGACTGAAAATTGTGAACACAAGTGATTGATCAGTTTTTAAGTGTGTCAGTCATTGTACGGTTTTCAAACGAAAAGATGTGGGGGGATTTGGGTAAACATCTCCCGTTAACGCGCGGACCAAGGATAGCATTGCCATCGACCGAGCAAGGTTTATCTACCCATTTTCACTTACAGGGTTCGAATCAAGCTTTAATGTGTTTTTCCACCAATTTCTAACACTACCACACGCTAGAATAGTCCAAAACAAACGATATTATCAAAATGTTACTCTCTTGACAAATAAGCTATGGTGAAAGTTTCAGCGGAGACTCATGGTCGAATGTCAGCACCCCCCCCCCCCCCCAGCTAGGCGTTCACGTAGGCTTTCATTTTAAAAATTTCTACTTAATCCCGGATTTTTAATTTTGTATTTATATTCTATTGCATGGCTGGTCACTTGTATGCAAGGATGCCTGTCTATAGGGCGGCTATCTAATCCCCACTGTAGACACCTTCTCAGGCACATTTGCGTTTGTTCAATACCCACAAAGCCTACCTTTGGTTTATACTATAACTATGCTGAGCCGACCTAGATAACAGTTTCTCTGAGAGAGCCAGAGAGAGAGAGAGAGAGAGAGAGAGAGAGAGAGAGAGAGAGAGTGAGAGAGAGAGAGAGTGCGTTAACTAGCGTGAACAATAATGTGAACGAGGCCAGGTCGCTCAAAATATAGACTTATTCATCTGGTATAGTTAAACGATTTTGAGATAATTAGAAGTCCTACCAGGATTTATTATTATTAACCACAATCTTGGCATTAAATATGCAAATGACACAGTGTTGATAGCAGAAATGGAAAGAAAACTACAAGAACTCCTACATAAGTTCGTGAAGGAAAACAAGATCAAATGATTAAGCATTATTTGCAAGACAGAATGCATGTTTGTTAGCAAAAGGAACAGTCTACCATGCAAATTACAAATTGGATATGCCAAAATCAAAATCAAAATTTAAATATCTTGGAAATATTTGAACAGAGGAATGAAAGCGGAACATTAAAATCCAAAGGCACATTAGCAAAAGATGCCTTCCAAAAGCTAACTCGTGAGACCAAGTGAAGACAAAATGGACACCTGAAAACAACGTATTAACCAGAGAACACCAACAAAATGACGCCATTTTAATTAAAATTTTATTAAATGTTCAGTACCTGATTTTCTTACCTAAATAATGTTTTTTAGTTTCTATTAATGTTAACTTAAAGTACATATTTTGAAATACCTGCATGTAAGATATTTCATATAAAGATTTATATTTAAAATTTAATTTTTTCATAAAAATTCTATTATGACAACTTTTTCCTTCAAAAATGTGTTATGATAATAATGTTTTCTTCAGAAAATTATTGTTGGTAATATTTTTCCTTCAAAAATGTATATTTTTTCTATAAAAATCTATTTATATATATATATATTTCTATAATTGTCTATTTTTATAATTCCATAGTGTTTTGACCCAAGTTTGGGGGTTAATTATTGGGAGCAACAGCAATTAAGGAGGTGGTTCCAAGCTTGAGTAAATGGATGTTGGAACAAGGCATAACAAAAAGACAAAACTTATTACGAGCCACAAGGAAGAGAAAATTGTGGAGAGCCATGATCGCACATTAAAAAAAAATGTACTTTTATTTTTGTACTTAACACAGGCTTTTATGGCGGCCATTTAGTGATTAACAAAAGAAAGAAAAATATGAAATGACTAAAAAAGATTAAAAATAATAAACTCATCCTCATCACATTTCAGAGGTGAACATTCTTTGAAAAGAAGCTTAACAACGTTTGTTTGTTTTAAATTTTGTCTGTGCCGGCGACGAAGCATATAAAATAAGCTTCATTTAGCTGTAAAAAAGCGATACCAGTGGGTATTACGTAATTGCACTGATTAGAACATATGCAAATTTGTTCTGTAAGAGTGAATTACGAGCTAACTTTTTCCATTTTTTCTCACTAAATGACGTTCTTTAGCCACATAAAAATATTCATCCATACGTTTCGCATTTAATTATAGAATGTATTTCAGGTAGTTGATGAATAAATCCTATCAAAAAGATACATTATGGGAGAAGTGGTTTCGTTTTTTTCTTGTTTCTTCATCTTCTCCTTCTTCATCTTTTATATTCATGTTTTTCATCTCTTTTTTCTCCTCATTTTTCTTCTTCTTATATATTTTTTATCTTCTTCATCTCTTTTTACTTTTTCCTTTTTCTCTTGCTCTTTTTTCTGTTGTTGTTCTTTCTCTTTTTCTTATTTTTTCTTTTTCTTCATTTTTCTTTTTTCGTTCCCTATTTTCACTTTTCTCCTTTAATTTTTTTTGCAAATTGATTTTCTCTTCATTTTTTTCTTTCACTTTATTATTTTTTTAAAGCATTTTAAGTTATTTTTTCTTAGTTTTACTTTGTCCTTTCTCTCTTTTAAAATGGAGTTTCCTTTTCTGTTTTGCTTACCGTCAAGTCATTGTGTCCTCTTTTATTTCATTATCATTCTATTTATATTCCATTTTTTCTTTCTGTTGCGCAATTTTTTTTCCTTTTTTATTTCGCATTTATTAGTTTCTATTTTCGGTTTTCTTGTTTATGTCTAGATAATTTTTTCTACCTTTTCTTCATTTTCGTACTTCTTGTCAGTTTCTTGTAATTTCAATCTCATTCTTATTTCAATTTTTTTCTAAAATATCCCTTTGTTTTTCTTTAATCCTTCTCATCGGTCGCTTTTTTATAAAGATACATGTCTTCATTATTGCATTGTATATAATAAGTCATGTATTGCATATATAATAACATTGAATAATATAACATATATAGTAAGTCAGGTTACGGAAAGTCCCGAACATTAACGAAATGGTTTTAACAACCGATATATTTAATTTGTGTGTTTCGATATTATTTTTCATCGATACTCGTGTTTGGGTAGATATTCTGTTTTTAATCAAGTATACTTATAGATTTCTAACGGCCTGATTATTTATGATAATTTTTTTTTACGAAAATATGTGCCATTTGGCAGAATTCGAACTTCCGACCCCTAACAACATAGGGAAAGCCACCACTTGACCTGGTGTGTCTTAGACCGCTCGACCACAAATGATTCCACAGTCTAATCGCAGTTAAATCAAGCCTTATATAACACGATTTTCGAATCTATGCGTATAACTATCATAAAATAAAAAATAATAAGTCATATATTGTATATATTTTCCTATTACTGTTTTTCTCTCTTTAGGTTTTTTTTTCAGTTTCTTCACTAGTAAACTTCTTGTTTGAGTTTTCTGCTAAGTCATTTCTTTTTTCTCCATTTTCATTCTTTTTATATTTTCCTGTTCTCTTCTTTTCTGCTTTCATTGAAGTATTTTCTACTCTTTATTTTCTTCATTTTCGAATTAATTTGTTTTTTTATAATTTCATTCTTCTTCTGTATTTTCGACCAGCAATGTTCTTTCTCTTTCTTTAAATTAAATTTCGTTCTTTCGTTTAACAGTATCGATTTTTTTCTCTTCTTCCATATCACCTGTCACGTCACTTTCTTTACCCTCTTCTTTTTTTCGTTCTTTTTGTCTTTTTCTTCTTTTATGTTCTTTTTGTCTTTTTTTTCTTCTTTTATGTCTTCTGCCAAATATATTTCTTCATTCGCACTTGTCTATTTTCTTCTTCTTGTAAGAATATTCCAAAATAATTTTTATTTTCTTATGTTAACTCTTTTACGGTTTATTTATGTGAACATTTTTATCTTCTTAATTGTATTCTATTTCTTTCCCTGTTACTATTTTTCACAGTTATATTTAGTCAGAGAATTTGTGCAAATCATTTTTTCCTTTCTCTTTTCCCCTTCAAGTTCTCTCCTCTACCTTCTCTTTCCTCACAATGTCCATTACAATCTTTCTTTCTCGTGAGCTAATGAAGTTTTATACCTGACTGAAGTCTGTAATTTATTACGTATTTCTTTTAAAAAAAAATCATCCTCATTTTTCTACCGCCTGTTAGTAGTTTGACCTTTTTGATTATTCCAAAAAGTTTGCGTTGTTTCGCAATCAGTTTTGGTAGCGGCACGATTAGCTACATAAATAGCCGTTCACACAGACTAAGATCAGGAATGAACGTGTTCTTCCACCTATGCATATGGGCAGGCGGTAAAAGAGACACGCCGATAATCAGGTACAAGAAAGGAAAGCTAAAATAAAATGAATCCTCCTAAGATAGAGTTATAGGCAAATAAACAATTGGATGTGACAATAAGTAAAAATAAGCAAAACAATAAAAAGCGAAATAAGTGAAAAACGAAAGAAGCATTCAGAAGCTCAAACAGATATAGTGAAACAGTAATCTAATACAGTGTACCTCAGTGTCTGGTACGCGTACCTTTGCTTGAACGCGAACCCTAGACTACCGGAACAGCAACGGCTGCTAAGCGGTGACTGACGATGCATGAAAGATAATTTCCAAAATTAGTTTCTTCTCTAAATAAATAAACAGTAAATTCTGTCTGTGCGTCTGAAATCCCTCTAAATCGGGCCACACTGCATTGCGGTGCAGCGGACATCGTCTTGTAACGAGAAATCGGGGAGCCGAGTTCGAATTTTAGTTGAATTACTTGCATTCACTCACCCGCAAATAGCCTTGGGAAAGATATTAAACTGTCACTTTCCTCCAGTTATGGGTTAAGTAACAGTACTGATTGGGCTCTATAGCTTTGGCTGGCAACCAGTCTACCGGAGAAACTAAAAGCAACCTATCTATCGAGACATGATCGCCCAAGCGTGTATTACGTATGACATTTAACTAACTGATATCTTTTTGCCACCAGGATCATCTCAGGATTGAAAATCCGCTCTACATCTGGTGTTTGAACATTCAGTGTTGAGATTTGTTTTCGGAAGATGATGGAAGGAAAAATTAACAATTGCAATTTTGTAATAATTAAAAAAGATATTAATATTATGTTTTTAATTTATATTGAGTTTAAAGTACAGCAAAAAAATTGTGAATTAAAAAAACTGTTTTAAATTTTATTTAAAATATCTCCAAAATTTTGTGAATTGAGGAAATACTATTTTTTCAAAATGTCAAAGAATCAGAATTAATGTGAGAGATTTTGTGACGTGAGATTTTGATGTGCCGCAGGGCTTGTGAGTTTAATAACTTACCTCAGTTGAAATTCCATGGGGTTTATAATTTGAAGAACTCAGTTTCTGAACGGAATTAGAATTTTTGCCAAATTCGGTTTTTGACTCAAATCGATCATTTGCGCGGAACTGGACTTATATCCCAAATCAGACTTAAAGTGAAGTTTTAAAGACCTATGTAGTGAATTGAAGAATTCAAAGTTATTTATTCAAAATTATCATTGCTGTTTTCTAAGCTGAACCAAATTCCTCATAGTTTTGGACTGAGTTAGCTAGTTTAAAAATTCGCACTGTGGGCGGGTTTTAAGTGAGTTTTGAATAAAAGTAAAAAGCAGAATTATAGTGAATGAGTTTTTTATTTTACTGCATATTAACTTCTGTGGGTTATTTAATGCCAAAAAGGTGGGCTTTTAAGGCATTTAAATGTTCGGTTAGAGTGAAAAGGTTGATTTAGATTTTGATGAAAAATTTTAGTTTTTTTTATTTTATTCTAGAAAACTGAAGATGTCTTCTAGTTTAGTATTCAAAAATATATTGTTGGTAATAATTTTTTTCCTTCCAAAATCTATTGTAATATTTTTTTTTCTTTCAAAAATGTATATTTTTCTATAAAGGTCTACTTTTATCGTGTTTTAACCCTAGTTTACAGGTTAACTGTTTGCCCATAACTGGAACCGTAACAGGTGCAACCACTCTTGGTAAGGGTGGACATTGAAACAACAGCAATTAAGAAGTGGTTCCATGATTCTCTCAACCTTCCAATTAAATGCCTTGCTGCTGGATTATAAGTGTTATGAATAAGTGTTTTGCTCCGTATAGAAGTAAGTTATCATTTGTTTACGTGGCTTCATTTTTTATTGCGTCTGAATTACTATGAATTCTTCATAAAGATAGTGTAGAGCTTTCTCTCTGCCTTCGCCATTGTTTTTGAATTCGTAGCAGCGAACGTGAGCTAAATGCTTAGCTTGTGTGAATGCATTGAGTAAAGTCGGGTAGGGCGTACAAAGGATAGGAAGTTGTGGACAGGTAGAATGGATATGTTGTAGTACAGAATCATGATCGTCCAATTTCCAATGGAACACAGCAAATAGAAGATGTTATGCTCGTGGACTGGCTCTGCTCCTTGTCTGGAGAATACAGTCTACCCTAGTATATAACTCTAATTTCTGCGGTAAGAAAAATTCCTTCCCATGGTACTTAATGCAAAAAGCAGACAACAATTTAGGCTGGTATTTGAACCTGAGTCACCGATTCCATTTTTCGCATCAATAATCATTCCACTATTAGCACATCCCTAAAGTCTGCCGAGATTACTCTGAAATCCACGCTAACATTCCATTCAAGACACTAATGCAAGACTGGCCTCTTAGCCATGAACATCATTAGGAGAAAATACAGAAATACGTAAAATAGATATGCCCTCTATATTGCGTATGACATTGGCTTCAATTATTGACAAGTAATTGACAATAAACAGTCTCGTCTTTCGTATAAGAAATACTGCTATATTTAGTATCGTTTTGTATTTACTGTGGAGTTGTAAAAGATGCAAGCTAGAATTGTACCATACGCACTGCGAGCATAAATACGGTTTTATTTTTCAATTTACTTTTTATGTTACTATATCTTAAACATTGTGCATTGTGGTGTAATGGATATCGGCTCGGAATGAGAAATCAGAGAGCCGAGTTCGAATTCCATTTGAATTTGTGTCATTCACTTATGTACAAATACCGTCGGGAAATATATTAATTCATCTCTTTTCTCGCCAGCTTACGACAGAAAGAAATGGCAATCTACTCCGAGAACATTTTCTGCCTAGTCAATCATGTGTCAAAAGAAACTTGATTGCCCAAGCGTGTATCTTATATGGCTCTTAAGTGACTGCTTGCTATGTTACGCACTTCAGAACACGGATGTAAAAGGGTTCTTAAATTTCATAATATAGCAATTCCAGTTTGCTATGTAAATTTATTGTAACTTGATCATCATATGAAGCGCAAAACAATCTGCCAATATCATTTGATTACTTAAAATGTTAAAAGAAAATGAATAAAGTCCAAAGAGTTAAATTGTTTTATGGAAGAGTGAAGGAGGAAACAGTAAGTATATAATTATGATGATATGCGGAATAGATAACTGTTGACCCTGGAGCAAACTCTGGGATTCTGTTCCACAAAGTAATAGTTCCGGTGATAGAAGTATTTATTTCTTTTTCTGACTTCATATAAGGCAGGGCATTCTTTCCAACCTAATGTTTTGACTAACTTCTGTAAAAGATTCCAACGGCGATATCAAGAACCCGCTCGCATTTAATCGCAATAATGGCGGGTTTCTGTAAAGATCACAAAGCTAGAATCTAAAACAGAAAGATCTCCTTGTTAGTAACATTATCATGTAATTAATTTGTAATAATTTCATGAGTTATTGTCATTATTTTAAAATTCCCCCGTGCCTCGGATACATAGATGTAATTGCAACCTTTGCGCTTATTTTGTTCAGGAAAAGATTTGGCAATTTGGAGGCGTAGTTGCAGCTAGTAGAGGACTATGTTAGGTGCATAAGATGAATTAGCAAAAGGAAGGTATATAAAAAACTATAAGGTGATTTTTTAAAATCATTTCACCCTAAGCTAGGCATTCCACTGCCACTATTGCGCAGGGGGTTACACAAGGGAAGTGATGAGAAAGAGTGGTTAGTTATAGGAAATGTCGGAAGGAGGGTGGACGGATGAGGATAAAGAGAATGCGGATTGGGTAAATGGGAAGAGTATTTGAGGGAATGGATGCAAGTTAGTGTGATAGATGTCTATTGACCTTACATTTAAATTCCTGGAGATTGTAGCTGTCGGAGAAAAGAGTATATGAAAGAGAATTCCACAGGCGGAGAGTGCGAGAAAAGAAGCTGTTAGAGTAGAAATTGCGAGTTCGTTTTTTTCTTCTTCTCCTCACTTCTTGCTTTAAAAACAGGTGCTAATCTTTTCTAGTGCTCAGTTTGAAGAATAAGTTATTAAAAAAATAAGCCAGCTCTCCATTAAACTGACAAATACAGTCACGCGTAAATGTCAATATTGCATTAAGGAATAACATCGCTTAAATATCCCAATTTAATATGTCACGTATGCTCGCACATACAGACACACACACGAGTGAAAAATAAAACCTATTTTATTTATTATTTATGACATCGTCCTGGGTATGACGTTAAACAACATCCAGGCAGCAAAGCGTCTGATCGAGAGGTTTGAGAAATGTGGGACCACCACTTAAGTGCTGTTAGAGCTATTAAATTTCTTTACAAATCAAGCGTTTCAATATAAGGAAGATAACCTGAAATTGATAGAAATGTAAAATTTCTTGTTATATGCACGTTAATATGTTTTTTGCTCTATTCATATTAAATTTTGTTTGGGTGTTGGTTGGGTTATTTTGATATATATTGGCCTCGAAAATTCCATAACTACATCGTTTAAATTTTAAGATTCTAAAACAATCATAACGGAGAACGTTTGCACATGATTTTTAAACTACTACAACAACGGAATGTAAATTTAATCGCAGTTACGATAAATTTCTCATTGCAATTTCCTCCTGAACTCAAGCTTGTCTCCTGGTTGTCATCAGCAAATAATCACCGGATATTCTTCGCAAGGCCTACGTCGTACACGCAAATAAACATTATTTGCACGATGAGAGGACCTGATCTGGTAACTGAACACAATATATATTCATGCGATTGCTTAGACCCACTGCTGCTCTCCTAATGCGCCGACCAGACTAAGTGTCTCTATCGGGTGCTTATTCCAGAACCTGAAAGAAATATTCATTTGATCCTTGTTGCTGATATTGAAGGACTATCAACGAGTCACTTCGAATATACGAAGCAATTCTACGAAATGACCGTCCAGCTGTTGGAAGCCACATAATTCGACTCCTATCAAACAGCTCTAATTGAATAAATGGAGCAGGTGTGTTTCTCAATGACATAACACCTGCTTGCATTGGAAAATTTAGCAAATCAAAACTTTATCGAAACATGCGTCAATGTGTAAAGTTTAGTTTAAACACATGTTTATTTGTCAAAATATAAGAAAATAAATATTTTACCAGAATATGTATAACCTGCCAACACAAGCTTATTATATCCAGAATAAATCAACATAATCCATCATATATACAGAAAATCTATGCAAGAGCCAGCAAACCTATTTAGGTTTCACCCTTCGGCTCGTCAGGGTAAATTGGCAGCCAATTTAACCTGACGAGCAGAAAGGAGAAACCTAGGTAGGTTCGTTGACTCTTGCACAGATTTTCTGTCTTTGTTGCTCTACTTTCGTATTGAGTGCTTTAGTGTTAGGGTTTTCGTCTTGGGTTTTTTTCTTTCCTACGAGTATTTGACTTTTTGTTCATATAGTTCGTTTGTTTCTTTTTTTACTTCCTCTCTTTTTCCCTCCGAGTTCGTTCTCGGTGGGTTATTCAAGACGATCTAAATAATAGTATAACTGTTACTAGTATTAGCAGAATTATTTCTGTTACTATTAATATTGTTATAATTACTATATATATATATATATACATATATATATATATATATATATATATATATATATATATATATATATATATATCCCGCCTGTAACGATAAAGGAGAGGGCGATAATAGCAACGCAGCGTCGGGTCACATCGTTTTCTTTGGTCATATGTTGCAAAACAAATGAAGACCTACTTGGAAAGGCAAAAATAAGAAATCCTACCCCACCCGCCGTATTCACCAGACATTACTCCGTCCAATTATCACTTGTTCCGATCGATGGCACATGGGCTAGCAGCACTTTAATCCTAATGAAGATGACAAAAATGGATCAACTCATGATTAGCCTCAAAAGGCATGTCATTTTTCCGACGTGGAATTCATATGCTGCCAGAAAGAAGGGGAAAAGTAGCGACTAGCGATGGACAATACATTCAGTGATATGTTTCTTGTTAATTGCTTGTAAATAAAACATTACTTCAGTTTGAAATGATTTGTTTGAACTTTATTTTTGATCGATACTCATATTTAAGTATATATTCTGTTTTTAATTAATTTAATTTAATTGATTTTTATTCAAACAAATCATTTCAAATTGACGGTTGTTTATGACCAAGTTTCATTAATCTTCGTTAATTTCCGTAACATGTTTACATTTATTGACATTACGATACATTTCAAAGCAGATATGTTTGTTGCGATGAATCGAAAATTGCGTTATATAGGCTTGATAAAAACTTTTTTTTAGACTGGAGGTCATTCGTGGTCGAGAGGTCTAAGACGTTACCACATCAAATGGTAGCTTCCCTATGTGGATAGGGGTCGCAGGTTCGAATTCTGCCGAATGACACACATTTTCGTAATAGAAAATTTATCGTAAATAATCAGGTTGGTAAATATATAATGTCTGTTTTATTAAAAACAGACTACTTAAATATGAGTATCGATCAAAAATGATGTTCAAAGAAATCATTTCATACATTAATGTATATTTTGTCAGAAGCCTTTCTTTTAAACATTTTTTAAGCATTTTTCATTAAATGTGACAGACAAAAATGATTTAATTGGATATTGAAAAAACTAAATTAACAAAATGAATTAAATCTTCTTTCTCTGTTGTGTTTAATGGTATATATATATATATATATATATATATATATGTGTGTGTGTGTGTGTGTGTGTGTGTGTTTGTGTGTGTATGTATGTATGTGTGTGCGTGTGTGAGAGTGTGTGTGCGTGTGTAAAGAATTAATAGATTTATTCTTAATCCGATATTGTTTATTGATTCAAATGCTATTTTTAGTTAATACTCTTTCCAAGAATCAGTTTTTTTATGAAGTTTTTCGATTGCACAGACGTAAATAATTCACACCTTACAGATAATAGATAGGCATAATATACACTCTTTAATATAAAAAGTAACTAAAAAAACAAAACTCTGCATATGTTTCAAACACGTGTATTGGCCAAAAATAGACTTTGAAGTCATTTATATATATATATATATATATGTGTGTGTGTGTGTGTGTGTGTGTGTGTGTGTGTGTGTGGATGACTTATATATATATATATATATATATATATATATATATATATATATTATATTGTAATTCGACGAGATAAAATATAAAACGAGATCTACTAATTCCAGTAGATTTTTAAAGGTGCTCAAGGCCCTTTACGTAGAGCAATATCGATATCAAATATTATCTTAAGACAACACGAAACCGTAGTATTCCTAATTTTGTTTGATATTTTTAAAAAATATCTATCTATCTATCTATCTATCTATCTATCTATCTATCTATCTATCTATCTATCTATCAGTCTAACATTTTATTATCGCGAAAACACATCACGTGTAGAGATATATTTCCCCTTATTCTTAAAAACACACACACAAACTAAATAGATGTGTACATGCAGATATGAAAGGTGACATCTGCAGATACCCAAGAGCCATAAATCATCAAAATTTTATGCTTTATGAAAAAGAAAATAAGTGCGATAGTTTCAATGAATTTTAAACGATAAATTTGCCGATTCCAGCACGTTTGGTCGATGCGGCAAAAATAAAACAGAAAAACGAAACTCAAGGTATAAATGATGATTTATATACTAAATACATGAAACTGTTTTAGTAATTATATTAGTCTGAGAAAATTACTCATGAATTTTTTTGTACACATATTATATATCACGAGCTGGTTCGATGACAGTAGTTTGTATAATAGCCCATGAAAAAAAAATCGACAGTCGCAAGTGGAGCTTGGAGATGAGAAAATCATTTTTTATCCTTATATACTGTCAGAAGATTTCTATACCTGTAAAATCTGAAATATTCTTGTAATATAAATCTATTTTCGCAATAAAGAAATGCGTGAATCTAAATGGCTCATAAAATTTATTGCTTCCAAAACGAAGTTGTTCTTTAACCACCTTAGTGAAACTTTCTTACCTACCATCACTATGGATGACGTTAGACTCACAGAGAATAATATATTGGGCTTCTTCGGCATTATTCTCTCAATCGACCATAAATGGAATGACTACATCGAATCACTAGCAACATCGACCGCTAAGAAGGTTGGGTCACTGTGTCGGCAAGAAAGTTTTTTTTCTCGTCTGAATCCATCATATATAAATCTACCATTTGTTTGTGCATTGAGTACTCTTACCATATCTGGGCAGGTGATTCCTGCTATTTATTTCAAAATCCACTCCAGAATCTGCAACGTAATCGATCCATATTTAGCAGCTTACCTTCTGTCACTTTCTCACTGACGGGTTGTAGCGTCTCCTCGTCTTTTCTACTAATATTTTCACAGCTTCTGCTCTGGTGGGCTTCTTTCCGTCGTTCCCTGACCAATTGAATTTACTTGTGCTATCTGATATGCATTTAGATTCAACCCTTTTACCATCAAAACAATCAAATGAAATCAGCACACCTACTCTAACAGCTTCTTTTCTCGCACTTGCCGCACGTGGAACCCCATTCTGTATTCTTGCTTTCTCCAAAAGTTTAAATGCAACATCAATTGTCATCTCTTGTCTCCTTGATTCACATATTTTTCTTATCCCTTCTTCGACATCTCCTGCACTTTATTCTTTTATTCTTTCTTTTTTTATATCACTCTTACTCTCTGTGCACAAATGGCGGTCTTGCCTTGCTTGGGATGAAACGATTATAAACAAAAATAAAAATAAAAATAAAAACACTAAGGAGGACGGTACTTCAAATGCCTTTGTTCACCTGACAGTCAAAGTAAATATTTTAATACGCGGCGCACTCATTTGTTTAATTTGTTCTGATCAGATTGTTATAGGCGAATGAAGATCCACATGTAGAAACGAGAGTCAAAGATGAAATTCATATTCATTTTCAAGATCGTATTAATATATATGTGCTTTAGGTGTAAAAAAATAAGTGAACCTAAGATGTATGGGAACAAACAGCTCCAAAGCGAGGCGGAAGAATAAAAACACTAAGCGCATTGAGGACGATTCTTGAAGTGTGTCTGTTCGCCGGACTGTCAAAGTAAATATTTTAATACGTGGGGCAGACATTTGACAATTTTGTTCTGATCAGATTGTTAAAGGCAAACGAAAATTCATGTGCAGGAAGGACAATCAAAGATGAAATTGATATCTCTTTCAAGATCGTACTAAAGTGACAGCTCGACTTCAGCCACTTTCTCACCGACGGGATGTGGCTACCCTCTGTCTCTTCTACAAATATTTTCATGGCTTCTGCTTCGACGAACTTAGGTCACTGGTGGCAGTGTTTTAAAAAAATGATGTATTCCATACGATATTTAGTATTTATTGCCAAGTGAATCTTTGTAAATGAAAACAGAATGGTTCTTTTGTTAACATTGCACAATAACATGTACATCATATTAATTAATAAATATTTAATAATTACCTATATTGCAGTTTCATCAATGAAAGAATGAAGAAAATTTAGGGTGATTCGGACGAGTTCATCTTTGCTCCCTTGCCTTGTAAAATTTTGAAAAAATACTAATAACAAAAGAACCATTTTATTTTCATTTAGAACTCTCCACGTAAAAATAGTATGAAATGCTATTTTAAAAGAAATATTTAAAAAAAAAACTGGGGTGGCCTAATAATGAAAAAACCGATATGTGCATTGTGGTGTAATGGATATCGGATAAGAATGGGAAATTGGTAGAAACGATTTCGAATTCCAGTTGAATTCGTTGCATTCACTTACACGCAAATAACCTTGGGAAAGGTATGAATTCATCTCTTCCCCATGTGGCTATGGGTTAAATAGCAGAACACATTGAATTCTATAGCCGTGGTTAGCAACCAGTCTATCGCAGAAAGAAATAACATGGATCAGTCATGGATCATGGACACGATAACCCAGAGTGTTATATCAGGTATAACACTTAACTGCCTGATTGATGACAAAACTATTATGATGAGGTGGCAATTGACCGTGTGGGAAAGACACCAAAGAATACCAAAAGCCCATTTTATGGACATGTATTTCAAATTTGGGTCTTATAAATTCGCCTTACTGTAGACAAAAAAAAAAAAAATAATAACCACGTGAATTTTAGCCAGCATGTTTTGAAGTAATATTTAATTCTTTAGATTCATAATCTGGTACAAAGGAATGATACCACTGTTCTAGATTCGTTAACGACAATCCGTATTAACGTAATTGTAAGCTTTAATGTACTCGGTATTTGAAGAAGCCGCTCCACAAAAGCGGGATATGATAAAAAAGCTGGTTATTATTGTGAGGTATTCCGAACGCATAAGCTTGGGCAAAAATTCCTCGTAAACTATGCGGTCGAGATTTTGTCTATTTTCCCCAGACAAAATTCTGCTCTTCGGCATTGCCTCGTTCAGTTTTGCACAGAAGAAAGTAGTTAAAATTAAATGTAATATTGGGAATTTACTATGAATTAGCAAAAAAAAAAAAAAAAAAAACAATAAGGGAAAATTTAAAACAATGAAAGAAGTAAAAAGAACGGAAAATTCATAAATTACGATAGCCAGCAAACATGCATTTGCTTTAGAGTTGTCTACTCGTTTTGTGAGACGAATTCTTCTTGATGCATTGAAATTCCATCTCAAAAAATTGGCTGTGGTGCAGGAACATAATCCACGCGATTTTGTTGCTCATGAAAATGCATGTGAGGCGCTTCTTGGATTGCCTGATGACACGCTTGTTTTCTTCAGTGATGAGGCTCACTTTCATATTTCGGAATCTGTAAATAAGCAAAACATGCGCTATTGGAGCCTTGAAAACCCCAGAGAACTTCATCAAAGTCATTTCCACGCAGAACGTGTAACTGCTTCGCGTGCACTATTGCGAATTGGCATAATTGGCTCATGGTTCTTTGAAGAATACTAACAGCCAGTATCAGTGACATCTAAGTGTTACATTAGCATGATCAATGAGTTTTTCTTGACAACACTGAACCAGATGGGTGTTGGGGATGTATGATTCCAGCAGGACGGTGCCACGGAACACACAGCGCGCGTGGCAATGACAGTTTCGCAGCAGAACTTTCCAGGACACCTCATCTCTTTGAGGGGCGATCTGCATTGTAATTATTTTCTATGGGGCTACCTGAAGTCAATTGTTTACAATTGTTTCCTAACGCCCTGGCTCACCTGAAGAACAAAATTCGTCAAGCTGTTGCCAACAAACCCTCTGACATGCTGGAAAGAGTTGACCGAAACGTCAGAGCACATTTAGCCCATTTAAAGCTTGAAAGCTTGTAAAACAAAAAATTCAAATATTGTAATTGATGCTGTTTAAAGAATTACATGTATATATGCATTACTTTTGTTTTATTTCTTATTCAAAATATGCAAGTCACTCTGCCCCACCCTGTACAGTTAAGACTGGTCTAGTTCTTTGAACAAATATTGAAGCTGAAATTTATTTGTTGGAATACAGCCTTTTGTGGTTGTGACATTTAAGTCTCAGACAAAATCATGCTGGAATCTTGGATCGCTATTATTATTATTATTATTATTATTATTATTATTATTATTATTATTATTGTGTCATTTTTTCATCATATTTCGATTTCTGCTTTGGTCTCACTACCAACCAAGTCTGCGGGGAGACCTAAGGCAGGTCGTGGCGTGTTGATATGACTCCATTTCATGTTTTTCTATCTTCCCTATCATCCCTAGCATTACATAGATAAAGTTTCCCTTAGTGTGTGGGCTGTACTTAATAAGACAATTTTCTGTATATCTCTTCAGCTGGGGTTTCCAGGGATTCTTTCAATGTGTTGTTTTGTTCCATTTTTTATCATTTCCAAGTGCACCTACTATCACTGGCACAACTCTTGTTTTCAATTTCCACATTTTTTCTAATTCAATTTCCAGGTCTTTATATTTTGACAATTGTTCAAATTCCTTGATTGCTATGTTAAAATCCGCTGGACAAGCCATACCAATTAATAGACAAGTTTTCTCCTTCTGGTTTTTAACAATAATGTCTGGCCTGTTTGCTTCAATTTTTCTGTCTGTGTAGATGGTGTAATCCCATAGAATGGTTACATCTTCTATTTCTGTAACCGGTGCTGGGTGATGTTCATACCATTGTTTGTTTACAGCTTTTCCATAATGTTTGCACATTGCCCAATGTAAATATTGCCCAACTCTATCGTGGCGATTTTTATATTCATTTGGGGCAAGCACAGAACAGCCTGAGATTAGGTGGTCTATTATTTCTTGGTGTTTATCACAAAACCTGCATTTTGGATCCATATTATTATGCATAATATTTGCCTGAATGTTTTTAGTGAAAAGACTTTGGTCTTGTGCTGCAAGAATAAAGCCTTCAGTTTCAGACTTTAATCCAGATGCACGTAACCATCGATGAGTATTAACTTTGTCAACATTGGATTTATTGGCACGTTCTGGATATTGGCCATGCAGATGTTTGTCTTGCCAGCGCTGTTTCATCTGTTCAAGAGCTTTATCTTTGGCTTTCATTTTCATGTATTTTGCCGCAATAGTTGGTTCTTGGCTTCTGTTTTGCTTTTCTACAGAATCTACTAACTGTAAATCTTGTTTGTATTTACTGCCTTCTTTTATTATTGAATATTTTTTCTTTCTTTCTTCATGTTGCCTTACTAATTGTATCATCCAATCCTTTATTGTTTCTATGTAAGCCAATAGTTGTTGTCTTGTATGACAATTCCAGCTGAATAAGACCCCTTCCACCTTCTTTACGGGGTATGTATAGACGGTCTACATCAGCCTTTGGATGATGCATCTTATGCTTAGAAAGAAGCTTTCTTGTTTTAGCATCCATTCGCCTGATGTCGTTTAGAGTCCAGTTTAAGATGTTAAAGCTATATTGGACAACTGGGATTGCAAGTCTATTAATAGCCATAACTCTGTTCTGAGAATTCCATTCAGTTTTTAATATCATTCGTAGCCTTCTATAGTACTCTTTACGCACTATTTCTTTCATTTTTTTATGGTGAATGTTTTCACTCTCATTTACACCTAGGTATTTATAAGCTTCTTCTGGTTTCAATTCTTTTATTGTTACAGCAGGGTCTAAGCTAATTGAGGATGTTTCTTGTATTGATCCACGTAAAACTGTAGCTTTAGCACATTTATTCAAATTGAATTTTATTCCAATGTCTTCGCTGAAGCATTTTACAGTTTGCAGAAGACCTTCCAGCTCATTATCATTCTTATCATATAACTTTAAGTCATCCATGTAAAATAGATGGCTTATTTTCTTTTGACCTATTTTATAACCACATTCTGTCTTATTAAGTTGACTGGTTAGTGCTATTAATGATATGCAGAATAGTAAGGGAGATAAAGAATCACCTTGAAATATACCTCTTTTGATGTTTATTTCATCAGACTCATAGGTTCCATTTATATGATTGAGGTAAAGGGTTTTTTTTCCATATAGACATGCACTGTTTGATGAAATTGATGATGACTGGCGATATCTTGTATATATTTAAAGTTTTAAGATCCAGGAATGTGGCACACTATCGAATGCCTTTCGATAATCTATCCAGGCAGTACTAAGATTTTTCTTTGTACTGTAGCAGTTTTCCAGGATCATTTTGTTAATTAGCAATTGGTCTTTACCTCCATAACAGCCACGTTTGCACCCTTTTTGTTCAAGCGGTATCATGTCATTTCTTTCTAAGAATAAATATGTCTGTTTTGTTAACATATATGTTAATAGTTTATATATTGTCGGAAGACATGTAATTGGTCTGTAGTTTTTCGGGTTGTTTGTGTCACCATTCTTGGGTAGAAGAAATGTAATTCCTTTGGTCATCCATGCAGGAATTTTAGTGGGATCGTCAACCATTTCTTGAAGTTCTTTGGCTAGTTTTTTATGTGCTGCATTTAAATAATATAGCCAAAAGTTAGTAATTTTATCTATACCTGGAGTTTTCCAATTGTGTGCTTTTTTTAGTGCAAATTTAACATCATCTTCTGTAATTCCAGTCCATGTCTGTTTGGTTTATTTTTCATTCGTTCTATCTCTTGTGCAATCCAATCTACTTCCTTGCTATGTTCTTTAGGGCAAGCCCATATCTTTTATTATTATTATTATGTCATTTTTCATCATATTTCGATTTCTGCATTGGTCTCACTACCAACCAAGTCTGCGGGGAGACCTAAGGCAGGTAGTGGCGTGTTGTTATGACTCCATTTCATGTTTTTCTATCTGCCCTATCATCCCCAGCATTACATAGATAACGTTTTCCTTAGTGTGTGGGCTGTACTTAATAAGACAATTTTTTGTATATCTCTTAAGCTGGGGTTTCCAGGGATTCTTTCAATGTGTTGTTTTGTTCCATTTTTTATCATTCCAAGTGCACCTACTATCACTGGCACAACTCTTGTTTTCAATTTCCACATTTTTTCTATTTCAATTTCCAGGTCTTTATATTTTGACAGTTTTTCAAATTCCTTGATTGCTATGTTACAATCCGCTGGACAAGCCATATCAATTAATAGACAAGTTTTCTCCTTCTGGTTTTTAACAATAATGTCTGGCCTGTTTGCTTCAATTTTTCTGTCTGTGTAGATGGTGTAATCCCATAGAATGGTTACATCTTCTATTTCTGTAACCGGTGCTGGATGATGTTCATACCAGTGTTTGTTTACAGCTTTTCCATAATGTTTGCACATTGCCCAATGTAAATAATTGCCCAACTCTATCGTGGCCGATTTTTATATTCGTTTGGGGCAAGCACAGAACAGCCTGAGATTAGGTGGTCTATTGTTTCTTGGTGTTTATCACAAAACCTGCATTTTGGATCCATATTATTATGCATAATATTTGCCTGAAAGTTTCTCGGGAAAAGACTTTGGTCTTGTGCTGCAAGTATAAATCCTTCAGTTTCAGACTTTAATCCAGATGCACGTAACCATCGATGAGTATTAACTTTGTCAACATTGGATTTATTGGCACGTACTGGATATTGGCCATGCAGAGGTTTGTCTTGCCAGCGCTGTTTCATCTTTTCAAGAGCTTTATCTTTGGCTTTCATTTTCATATTTTTTGCCGCAATAGTTGGTTCTTGGCTACTGTTTTGCTTTTCTACAGAATCTACTAACTGTAAATCTTGTTTGTATTTACTGCCTTCTTTTATTATTGAATATTTTTTCTTACTTTCTTCATGTTGCCTTACTAATTGTATCATCCAGTCCTTTGTTGTTTCTATGTATGTTAGTAAGCCAATAGTTGTTGTCTTGTATGACAATTACCAGCTGAATAAGACCCCTTCCACCTTCTTTACGGGGTATGTATAGACGGTCTACATCAGCCTTTGGGTGATGCATCCTATGCTTAGAAAGAAGCTTTCTTGTTTTAGCATCCATTCGCCTGATGTCGTTTAGAGTCCAGTTTAAGATGTTGAAGCTATATTGGACAACTGGGATTGCAAGGCTATTAATGGCCATAACTCTATTCTGTGAATTTAATTCAGTTTTTAATATCATTCGTAGCCTTCTATAGTACTCTTTACGCACTATTTCTTTCATTTTTTTATGGTGAATGTTTTCGCTCTCATTTACACCTAGGTATTTATAAGCTTCTTCTGGTTTCAATTCTTTTATAGTTACAGCAGGGTCTAGGCTAATTGAGGTTGTTTCTTGTATTGATCCACGTAAAACTGTAGCTTTAGCACATTTATTCAAATTAAATTTCATTCCAATGTCTTCGCTGAAGCATTTTACAGTTTGCAGAAGACCTTCCAGCTCATTATCATTCTTATCATATAACTTTAAGTCATCCATGTAAAATAGATGGCTTATTTTCTTTTGTCCTATTTTATAACCACATTCTGTCTTATTAAGTTGACTGGTTAGTGCTATTAATGATATGCAGAATAGTAAGGGAGATAAAGAATCACCTTGAAATATACCTCTTTCGATGTTTATTTCATCAGACTTATAGGTTCCATTTATATGATTGAGGTAAAGGGTTGTTTTCCATATAGACATGCACTGTTTGATGAAATTGATGATGACGGGCGATATCTTGTATATATTTATGATGAAATTGATGATGACGGGCGAAGATGAAATTGATGATGACGGGCGATATTATTATTATTATTATTATTATTATTATTATTATTACTATTTCCTTTGATTACCGTTGGCCACTCATTTCATTCCGGGTCCCAACTTAAGTTCAGCAATAGCATCATGATAAAAAAAAGAAGTAACAATGAAACAGCTGTAGAGAACATACATTTTAAACTTTGTATTTTTTAAGTCATGGGCTGACAGATTTCTCTTCAGCGAGTCTATTAGAAACTTCCAATCAAAACCCAGGACACCAACCACAACTAATTATAGATACTAGTTACATTATTCGGACTATTGTCCTTATCTTTTTTTACCATTTGTATGGTCTTTCGGTCGTTGTATGCTCCGGCCTTATTCAGGTGCTAAAAATTTCGAACCGAAATCTTTATTACAATCACTGTAATCATCCTCATTCCTTGCGTAAAGCCCCTTTTGTTAGTCATGATTCATCTCTCTCTAACCCTCTTCCGGTCAAGTCACAGGAACTAACCAACGTCTATATCCACTGGGCCATGTGTCCTTAAGAACAACAACAACTGAATTTCTGAAACTTATAAACCTAATGTTCAGTAATCATTTTTTACCAGAGTTCATATTGCAATTTTTGATGTTAATGGTTTTCTCTAGTAATGTTGACGTTAATGTTTTTCTGTAGTGTTTTTACCAGAGCTCATATTGCAATTTTAACACGATTGATTTCTTCTGGCACTCCGTATTACTGGTTCCCATATTGTATTCATCTCTATGTGTCGTCGGTTTGGGGTATTTTGTAGCCGACATACGCCCTGATTCCTTAAGTTTACGTTGGTTCCCGTGGTGTTCTCTATCTATTATTTTAATTTCATCTCATATGGAGCGGCCGACCCCCTTTCTCTCTCCATACAAATGACAACAAAGATGAAGACAATATTTCAAATAATGTAAACAATGTAAATACTACTTCATCTCAGAATTATATACAATTAGTAATTATTGATGTTTTCATGTACCACATATACCACATTTCCTCTTCAAGATCCTTGTATTTTGACAGTTTTTAAGATCTTCAGAGATACACTACAGACTGCAGGATTTGTCATGACGACTGTACATATTGTTTTTGTGATCCTTGATCACTACGAAACTACACAAAGCAGCATGCACCTCTAGAACAGGGTGTGCAAACACCATTTAATTGCTGTTGTTCCCATGTTTACCCTGGCCCGGGCTTGTAGCACTTGTTAGGGTCCCAGCTATGGGCAAATAGCAGCAAAACATATTTGAAAAATAAAAAGAATTATCAGCAATATATTTAAAAAAAAAAACAACAATACATTTTTAAAAATTCCAGAAATACATTTGATTCACAACATAAATCCTCTTTACAAAAATGCGTCAATGAAACCTGATTTACAAACTGACTTCTTACAAATAATATGTATTCTATTCATACGTACCTATCCTTAAAACCTACATGAAATAACCCATTGAAGTTGATGTGACATCACAAAATTAACCAAAGAAAACATTCTTAATCTTCCTTTTCCTCTATTATTATTATGTCATTTTTCATCATATTTCGATTTCTGCTTTGGTCTCACTAACAACCAAGTCTGCGGGGAGACCTAAGGCAGGTAGTGGCGTGTTGTTATGGCTCCATTTCATGTGTTTCTATGTTCCCTATCATCCATAGCATTACATAGATAAAGTTTTCCTTAGTGTGTGGGCTGTACTTAATAAAACAATTTTTTGTATATCTCTTAAGCTGGGGTTTCCAGGGATTCTTTCAATGTGTTGTTTTGTTCCATTTTTTATCATTTCAAGTGCACCTACTATCACTGGCACAACTCTTGTTTTCAATTTTCCACATTTTTTCTATTTCAATCTCCAGGTCTTTATATTTTGACAGTTTTTCACATTCCTTGATTGCTATGTTACTATCCGCTGGACAAGCCATATCAATTAATAGACAAGTTGTCTCCTTCTGGTTTTTAACAATAATGTCTGGCCTGTTTGCTTCAATTTTTCTGTCTGTGTAGATGGTGAAATCCCATAGAATTATTATTATTATTATTATTATTATTATTATTATTATTTAAACTTGTTTGATATTTTCACGAACAACTTTTTAATTTCAACCAGAAATACCCAGATTTCAAATCAGTAGTGTTGGTTGGATATGCAACTGACATTCCCAGTATAATTTTCCAAAATTGTATGATGTTAATGGTATGTGATTGGTCCTTTAAACTTTCATTAAAATGTCTATGTGTAGATAGACAGAATTTATGTGAGTTAAAATGTACCAACCAATAAAATGCAGTGTGTGAAAAACTAAAATTATGCGGAAAAGCAAATTGTAGGACATTCAAAATATGAAAAAGAAATCATATTCTCTGCTTATACAAGAATATGCATGATCATACACTCAGCATACAACCTTTAACCTGTGACTTTTCATGAAACTTTTCTGAGACTGGGGAAGAACTTATGAGGATATTTTTTGTAGTTTAGCTTAATAATTTTTATTTAATTTAGTATGGTTCCTAGTTCGCTAATAGTCTGAGTTTTTAGACCCATATCTTCAGAATTTCAATTTCTAGATCCTTGAATTATGTTATTTGTTGAAGAATTTGACCGAAATATTTGCAACACAATATTTTTTACTCAAAAAGGAAGCACATTTATCCAGCAATTCTTTGGTAATATCCAGCTTATTGGCTTTTATTTTTCAGTCTGTTTGAACTGAAAAATTATTATTATTATTATTATTATTATTATTATTATTATTATTATTATTATTATTTTCCTGTTCTATACATATTCTGTTTCAGGTCAAAATTAAGACTTCAGATCAGAAATGGCTTATAACTTCTTGCATTGATCATAAAAAACAACTATGCTTACACACGTTTTAAATAAACCTCTTCGTGTGAGCAGTATTTGTGAATACAAGTTTTGTATTTCTTTAAGGTATGATCTACTAGGAATCTTTTCAATGAGACTATCGGAACCGAGGTCTTCAACTAAAAATGAAATTGTTGATGTGTTTCATTTTTAGGTTTCAATTTCAAGTTCCTTGTATTTTGATAGTTTTTTTTTTAGATCTTCAAACCCTTTTTAATTCGTTGGCTTCCTTTATTACCAAATGAAGTTTTCAATTTTTTATTTACTTTATTCTGTCTTCTGTAGTTTTCGGGTATCTCTGAAGACCGATTGTTGTTATTTTAGAAGACAGTTCTGGTTGAACTAATCCTCTGCCACTTTCGATTTCGAGTGCCTACAGATGATCAAGATCAGCCTTAGGATGATGCATGCAATGCCTGATGAGAGAATTTCTCGTTCTGATATCGTTTGAGTTAATGCAAGCTGTAATCTACTTACGAATGTTAGTTGTGGTGCAGTGGATATCGACTCCGAAAGACAAATCTGTTAGACGAGTTCGAAATCCAATTGAATTCCTTGCATTCACTTACGCGCAAATACCCTTAGGAAAGGTAGTAATCCCTTTCTCCCCTCCAGTTATGGGTTAAATAGCAGAAGAGATTGGGTTCTATAGTCTTGGCTGGCAACAAGTCTACCGTAGAAAGTAATGGCAACCTACAGCTGCATAATCTTCTGACCAGTCAGTCATGTCTCTTTCAAGACATGATCTCCAAAGCGTGTATCACGTATGGCACTTAACTGACTGAATCTATTTAAGGATATTGAAAATGTACTGTGCCACAGGGTCAGCCACGGTGTTCATGGCTGATACTCCTGTTTTTAAAAATCAAATCAACTCGGTATTTAACACCAGAAGGACACGCCTTCCTTTCTGAATTTCTACTTCATTTCGGAATACTGCATTCTAGTTCCTTTGCTTACTCCTACGTAGTTATAGGATTCTTCTTGTTATTATTATTATTATTATTATTATTATTATTATTATTATTCAATTGAAAGTAAAAAGTTATCAGAAATAAAAATTTCCCCTGAGACTTACATAAATATTTTGACGAAGATATAAAAAATATGCTGTGGAAAAGCTACAAAAAGTTGTTGTGGTATTTCTCGTTGTGTACATGCCCAAACAAGTCGAAGAATTATATTTTTTGAAAATACCCTATTAAGAAAAATTAATGAATTTTAACATGTCTTATAGTTCCCTGTAACCGTAACGAAAAACCATTACAAAAAATGAATAAATAAGATGAAATAATACGATGACGTCAACACGTCCCTGTATATTGTGAGAAAGAAGAACAAAAAAGTATGCATTAAATGCATCCCAGAGCGTGGAAACTGCTTATGCACCATAAGAATGTTTGTTGGACTTGTCCAGACATTAAAAGAATATATATATATAGAATAAAATAATTATAACACGATCAGTAATGTCGAGTAAAGGCATCCCGTGAATAGAATTAACAGGAAAACAAATTTTGCTGGCAATTAAAAACCTAATTATGACCAGCATACTTGCTTTTCAATAACAATATCTTAAAGCTAGCAGTACTTTTACACTATTTCTATTGTTCGGATTGTTTTTCTCATTCTCTTTGTCATATTCCCGACGTTTCGGATGTGCTGTCTATATCTCAACAGATAAAAACGTTGGTTGAAGTAATCCATCACTTGACCAAAGGAGTTGTGAGTTCAATACCTGGTCACAGCATACGTGAACAAAATTTGTAGAGTTGAGTTACTAAAAATGAAATAACTAAAAATGAGATATCCGGAAAAGACGTGGCTTGTGGAACTAAAACAGTCTACCTGGAGGATGAATAAAAGGGTTTTGTTTGAGTATCGACCAAAAATAGCGTTTAAAGTTATATATATATATATATATTATTTAAACCGAATTTTTTCCCAAATTTTTTTTGTTAAATCTTTAACAGTGATATATAATTTATTGTCTCTATTCTTTCATCCCGTTTCCTTTTCTTTTTAAAAATATATCTAACTTTTCACTTCTTTTCTCCCTCTGAAGCCCTGTCATCTCGGCTACTAAATATATTTCCTTGCTTCTTCTTTAACTTTCCCCCGTCTGCTCCATTTGTCCTTTCTTTTTCCTTTTTCCCTTCCACTTCTTTTACTTTTCTTCACCATTTCTTATTCCTGTGACACGGTTAAATTTTGACTCTTTATTCTTTAATACAGACGTAACCAAAAAGTCTTCTTCTAATATCGAGTCATGAATCTTTGTCTCTGTCCCTTTTTTTATGTCTGGACGACAAATTTTAAATAATTGTTTTCTTTTCTTATCCCTCCATTTGTTTAAACTTCCTGTGTATGGATATATTTTGGGGATCCTTCCGGTATGTAAATTTTCTTACTATATTTGAAATAATTTTTTGTTTTTTGATCGTTGCTGATGAAGCGAGAATTTTCTCGCTGAAATAGCTTATTCAACGAAATGTAATTTTTCGAATATATATATATATATATATATCTGAGATTTCTCTAAGTATTTTTTCACCTCTGCTGCAGTCAGTGAATGAACTTTGGGTGAAATCTTCTCGATCTGACCAACGCTTTTATCCATTGGGCCATGCGCCTTCAGAGTTAAGATAACGGAAAATAACTGACACTAAGCCATCTGTAAGAAGTATGACTAGTGAAACTAGAACAATCTACCCCAGTAAATGTAATAAAGGGTTTGAATCGAAATTCCTGTAACCTGAAGAAGGCTGGAACGTACAACGCTGGAAACATTGCACATATGACAACAAAGATGAGGACAACAGTCCGATCAATTTAGAAAAATTGATTAAAATGTCAAAAGCTTGTCTAATTTTACGTCTTTTGCTTTAATATTAGTTTTACTTTATTATTTTGCTGAATTTGTTAGTTTTTGTACAGATATTTTTAAATAAGTTTTTAAAATCGACACTCAGAACTATTTAAGAATTATTAGTAATCAACTTCATCTTATATTTCAAGAACAGTTTCCCGATGGAAATACCAACGGTCTGGATGATAATGCACTCATTCATACTGCTAAATTGTAGCTGAATGATACGAGGTACATTCTACTGAAGTAGGGTATATTATCTGAACATCAAAATGCCCAGATTTCAACATCATTAAACATTTATTGTTCATTTTAGAAAAACTAGTGAGGAATATATATCGTCTAACTTTATCATTGAAAGATTTGGAGGCTGTTTTAGCTAAAGAATAGATAAAAGATTTACTAGAAATAAAATGAAACTTTGCACAAATCGATCCCACGCCAAATTCAAGCTGTAATTATTGCTAAAACGGTCCTGCCCTATGAGTCAGATATGTGCCATACGTGATAGACATTTGGGCGATCATGTCTCGAAATAGATATGACTGACAGGGCAGAAGATTTTTCCGCAGTAGGTTGCCATTACCTTTCGCGGTAGATTAAGGATATAGCATCCAATCTGTCTTGATATTTAACCAATAGCTGCAGGGAGAAGCGGCTGATTAATACCTTTCCCAAGGATATTTGAACCTAAGTGAATGCAACGAATTCAAACTCGGCTCTCCGATTCTTTATTCCGAGTTGATATCCATTACACCACAACGCACATTCTACCCCACACTGAAATAAATTTGCTGAAATTTCAAGGTGTTTCCATTATTTTGTCCTCCTCCCCTGTATATCATCAGAATAAACTATACATTGGCAAAATTTGTTTGGATATATACTTTAATCAGTAATTTAGAAACCAAGACCAGTAAATTAAAACGAATTGAATCGAAGTACATAATCAGGTTCATATATAAAGTGTAACAATCGTTAGAAATTATTCGCTTACCGTAAAAGGCATTTCAATGTTGTGTAATTGTTAACAAGTTAAATCAATTACGATTGTATAATGAGTTCGATTCTTACTGTGTCCCCCAATTTTGGCTTTGTGCTGCATCTGAGCTACGCTTAAAGAATAACCATCTTCCGCAAGCTTACTTTGATGTAGTGTAATGATTAGCATGGTTGCCATGCATACAGTTTAGCAATCGTTACAAATTAATCTACCGTAAAAGGCACTTCGATGTAATGTTTAGCAGGCCTGTCCTGCTAGATCAATTACGACTTAATAGTAAATTCTATCCATTATATGTCAGCACATCTGAGCTACGCTTAGCGAACCACCATCTCTCGCAACGCTCACTTAGACGTAGTGTGGTGGTTAACAAGCTTGTCTCTCTAGGTCGATTACAACTGTGTAAATTAGTTCTGCATTGGGTGCTCTACAAGTTTGACCTTGTGCCACATCTCAGCTATGCTTAGAAAATCAATGGGCGACTCAACGTGGTTTATGGCTAGTAGACTTGTCTCGTTAGGTCAATTACGACTGAGTAGTGATTTCGATCCTCACTGGGTGATCCATGCTTTCAGCTACATCTGAGCCACGCTTAGTAAATCGCTGTTCATTGTCTTCAAAATGCAAAAAAAAGAGGAAAATTTTTTTTGCACTGATTTCCTATTTTGAGATAACCACTACATATTTGATGTTCAAAATCCATATCACCTGTAAAAGAAGTGATTAAAAAAATTAAATTTGACATTGCTCCTTGGTCTTTTGAAGATGAGTAGAAGTTTCTTACTAGTTTCCTGTTTAGGATTCTTTTTTCAGTTTCTTCTAATGTATTTTTTATTTTCTTTCACTTCGAGTATCTCTTGGAATTTAGTGGTATTATCATGTTGCTTTTTTGGTGAATTTATTAAAAGAATAACTCTGCTGAAACGAGTACTGAATTTGAGAAAATTTATAATCATATGAAAACTCATGACGAACTCCATGTTCCTCTTTGCATGCTTTCGCATTTAAATTATGAAATACCCAACACATACCTTCTCCAAATTTAGAAAAATCTCTTTTCATCTTGAAAATCACTTAAAATTAATACCAGCCATCTGAAAATAGGGTTACATATCTTTTCAAGCCAATATCTACTGCACCACAATGCACATCCTGTTTGCTGTACTAGTGGTATTTACCAGATACTTCCCAATTGAGGATGTGGCACAAGGCCATTATTTGATGTAAAAATTCCGAGTTTTGAAACACGGGAAAACATTTCTCGTAAACTCTACATAAGGCAGGATTGGGCTTCCCATCTGTTTTTCTCTAGACAGGACTCAGTTCTTTGTTGTACTATGACGTGTATTTTGGGTATTATCTTAGTAATCCATACCGTCAAAGCTATGTATCTATGCTGTTTTGCGTAATACATCTTTAAAGATAAATTTGCTTAAATATGATTAAATTTCTGTGACAGATACTCCAGTAAATAAGTGCATTTCTATAGAAGACAATCATTGGTTTACTGCAAAGATCAACATATTTTCTATAAGAAGCGTATCATTTAAAGCTTTACACTGAAATTGTCACCCCCTAGTCTAAAGTGCTTCTAATATCATGCCGTTAACAAAATTAGAAAAGAAGAAAAATCAAGGCAGACAAAACCAATAGATTTTACCGAACCCGAGGATAAAGTTTGCAAGATCGATTTTTTACGAGAGTTTAAAAGTTAGGTTTGTCATGGCTTTCGGAAAACAAAGAACTACAATATCGATTAACCCTTTCAGGTAGAAAATAAATACTTAAAACTTGTATTTTTTTGTTCTTTTTTATGAAGTCAAGAAAAACAACAATTAACACACAAAAAAGTTAATAACAATGTAGGACTTTCGCAACAGTTAACTGAGTGATTCATTGTGTTTTAAATCTTTCTACAACTTCTGGCAAGCATGCAAAATCAGTGACACATAAAAGCGAGAAACTGTTAAAAATCAATGTAAGCCTTTCGACTAATGTTTGCTTAACAACAGCTACAAAAATAAATTACTTTAAGCAGAAACCTGTTTTGTTTTAATCTCAACATGTTTTTCACTTGTCGATAGTAAATCTATCGGTAAACATGTGATATTTGCTTGTATTTAAAAGTGTGTACATCGGTTTGGAAACATACATTTTGAAGCCAAATAAAAAATAATGATCTCAGAGCAGAAAACAAAACAACGCTTATCAATTTGAAATGAAATGAAAAACATTATAACTTCATTTTTCCTGAATACAAACATTCCGTGACAGTATATTTCTAATGCGAAATACAACGTTTAAATTAAAATTGTAGCCGTTGAGAGATTGTTAATGTTTATTAATTCGGCCTTGTTTCATACATAACCGAACTCTTTACAGTTTACAAATTTTATCCAGAATGTGGCTTCCCTGTGCCTCTTCTACAAATACTTTCATGGCTTCTGCTCTGATGAACTTAGATCATTAGTGCCGCCTAGGTATTAATTTATACGAGATAATAGATTAGCAACTCGGTCCCACTCTTTTACAGTAAAACAGATAAGATGTAACAGTAATTTCTACTCCAACAGCTTCTTTTCTCGCGCTTCCCGCCTGTGGAATTCCCTTCCACATGTCTGCTTTCCCGACAGCTACAATCTCCAGGAGTTTAAATGTAAGGTCAATAGACACCTCCTATCACATAATCTCCAGGAGTTTAAATGCAAGGTCAATAGAGACCTCCTATCACACTAATCTTCCAATACTCTCACCATCTACCCAACCCTCATTCTCGGTATCCTATCACCCTACTTCTGACTTTTCCTATATCTAACCATCCTTTTTCACCACTCTATGTAACCCCCTGCGCAATAGTGGCAGTGAAATGCTTTGCTCGGGGTGAAACGATTATAAAAAAAAATCACCATCAGAAGGTTGGTTGTCAGCGGGTTGGAACGTGTATTAGTGTGGAAGAGTGTAATAATAAAAATATACATTTTTTCATGTTAAAATAGAAATTTATTAAAGGAGAAAATAACAAGAATAAGTAGCAGTTAAAAGTTCAATGACAAAGTTAAGAGTATCAAGAAATGTTCGTAGTAGTAATTTGTTGAAAAGAGTTAAAAAGAGTTTATGCGTGCTTAGGTATGTATAAGTGTTTGTTTGGTAGAGATGTCATTGAATGGAGAAGAAGTAAAATGAATCAGCACACGAGAAAGAAGGGGAACGAGGACGAATGTCCGAGTGACTTGAAGCTTCTCCCGTTACATTTTAGTTGTCTCTATCTCGCTGCTCCCATCAGACTGACTGACACTGATCTAAGCCATTTTTATAGTCTTTAAGAATTTCGCACTGGATCGCTAAGTCTTACGCGTCATGCAAACCGCTTCCATTGGTCAGAAAATTAATTTAACATCTACTTGCGAAATCCGGTTTTGAATTTTTCTTTAAGCGCTTGGTCAATCATTTTTCTTTTTGAAAATAAGAAATAAACAAACAGGATTTCACACATCAATGTAAATTTGAAAATTAAGGTTGATTTTAATACTTAATTTCCTATCCACTACAAACTAAAATGTCGATTAAAAATAATTATTTACTGAAGAAAAAAATTTATTTCCTAATTTTCTGACCTGTGTTTTCGCTATATATCATAAATTCGTGATAAAATATCATAAATTCGTGATAAAATATCATGAATTCGTGATAAAATATCATAAATTCGTGATAAAATCTTAAGAATAAACTGCAACATTATCGGTTATAATCTGACATCTCGACTACCATTCCGTTTCTAACGCCATATCTTATTTTCTTTGTTGTTGCATACATTATATGGTTGCGGGAGAGAGGACATTGAAATAAAAAAAATGCAAAGCAACTAAGAAGAAACAAAATAATAAATGAGATTAATCTTGATCTGGTATCTCGGTTTCACTCACTTTTACACCGCCATAACTTAGATTCTCTGTGCCTTTTCTATACATATTCTCATGGTAAATGTGATGATTAGATTTCCTCATTAATATCTAAACTTTACAAATTAAAGCACAGTACTAGATTAGCAGTTAGGTCTCATAATATCATAATGCTAAGAGGAAAGCATCTCATAAACTACCCAGTTAGCTTGGGAATGTCAGAACATATTTTTTACAATAATGTTCACTCTGTACAAGCTCTGAGTACCAGTCAATTCAGGGTGATAAAGAGTAAGAGTAATCGTTCCAAACAAGGTCATAATACCACCAGAACACACTCGAAAGTGAAAGGGCAGAAGAAGACATTAAAGTGAACCTGAAATCCATTTCGAGAACGGAGAGAAGGGGTAAGACTTTACTCTTTATTCAAGACCGAGAAGTGCGAACCGGAAAATAGCCAAACTTATCTTCTCTTATTGGAGAAAAAAATTAAATAAGTAGTAAATAAATGTCCGGAGTGTTAGGCAGGGACACTGGAAAAATATATGAAAATAGACTTAAAAAAAAAACCAGGAAACCTAATCCTAAACAGTAAACAAGAAATAAGACTCTACTCAAATTCAAAACACCGGAGAGGAGCAAGAACCGGAGAACAGTCAAGAAAAAGACAAATCTTTTTAAGAAATTGTGGAAAGCCATGATCACCTAAATGCTGAAGAGACAAGACATATGGAAAAACTAAATCTTATCCAACTACACCACAGACGTTAGTACTGATTATAAGAATTAAAAAAGAGGCGATAATAAATAGGTTATTACTTCCGACTTAAAGCGAAGGTATTGTATTCTGCCGATTTTGTCTGTTCCTGGCCAAGATATTTCAAAAACAAGCTGAATGGATTTGGATGAGATTTTTAGGGATGACTGGCCTCGTGGCCGTCACGAATTAATTATGTTTTGGGTTCGATCCAGTAGTTTCTAGGTTATTTTATGGCTTTCTTAATAAAATTTAATGTTTACCTTTCAAGTGCCAAATATTGAATTACCTCCCCTTAGATCATTTTAAATACGAAATTACCTCCCCTGTTTCATTACAGGTGTGCATTTGATTTTCGAGTTCATTTTTTATATTTTCACTCTTCAGAGCGGTCATGTTCATAGCCGTTATTCTTTCCCGTTTTAATAATCATTTCTTGTTAATCGCTGTGATGATGTCGGTATTGACTTAGTGGAAGTTTCGACCTTTGTAGTTTTATACTGTATTCAAAAGTGTTTCTTATTCTTCTTGTTTAGGATATTTATTGATCCATCAAATATGGCACAAGGCCGGCATTTGTTGTAAGAAGAGGCTGGTCTTTCTCGGTCTTCTATTTAATTTTGCTAGTCTCTGTCACTGACCCAATCGTCCCATAATGTTCTTTTCACCATAACGCCAAATTCTTGCATGCAATCCTTAACTGTCTTATGGTTCCCGTATTATCACAGATGTTAAACGTCGTAGAACCTAGTCAGTACCTAAATAGGTGACCGCTTGGTGCGGTGAGCTTGGTTATGTGATGTTGGATGTTCAGAAAATGTAATAGATAATAGCTAGAATTTATTGATCGGAGGGACGATTACCGATTTCCGTGGGGTTCGTTGAATTCACTTAAGCACAACTTCCACCTCTTCACCTACTAGCTACGGGTTAATTAGTAAGCTGTGTATCACTAAATCATTATTATCTCCAAATAATTCTTTTTTTTTTTTTATAAGCGATTCACCCCGAGCAAGGCATGTCACTGCCACTACTGCGCAGGGGGCTACATAGAGTGGAGAAAGGATGATTAAATATAGGAAATATCAGAGGGTGGGTGATAGGCGGGTAAGGATACAGAGAATGAGGGTTGGGTAGATGAGAGTGTTCTGAGAATAATTGGGAATTAGTGTGATAGGAGGTGTCTATTGAACCCTACATTTAAACACCTGGAGATTGTAGCTGTCGGGAAAGCAGACTTGTGGAAGGGAGTTCCACAAGAAGCTGTTAGAGTAGAATTTATGGTTACATCTTATTTGTTTAACTGTAAAAGAGTGGGACCTAGTTGCTAATTTAGTATCTCGTGTAAATTCATGCTTAGGCGGCACCAGAGATCTAAGCTCATCGGAGCAGAAGCCATGAAAGTACTTGTAGAAGATGCACAGGGAAGCTACATCACGCCGGTGAGAGAGTGGTTGCAGCCGGTCTGCCAAGTCAGTATCAACCACGTTACAGATCCTCCTTTGTATTTTGTCAAGAAGCCCAAGGAGAGCAGCAGGGGCACCCGACCAGATATGGCAGCAATATTCTATACACGGGCGGATGGTAGATTCTTACAATCTAAAAATATTTTCTGGCTTTAAATAACCGGTAATGATTAGATAAACCATAGAAAACGAATCAATTTATTCTATATCGTTGACTATATGTACCATCTAGATGTTTTGCGAAAGGTTTGATCACTGAATCAATAAATCATTATTACCCTCACCCAAGTTCTTATCTTCTAAAAATATTTTCTGGTTTTAAATAACCTGTAAAGGGTTAATAAAAAGTACAAACCGAATCAATCATCCATTGTTTACTATAGTCGCTAAAATACCACAATTTCTATATGAAAGCCTTACTATTTTCCATATTTACCGTATTGTTTATGGAGAGTGGAGTATAAAAATACTAATCTTTATCTTCAATATGCACTTAGAATGGAAAACATGAGCAAAATTGCATTAGTAAGTAAACGAGTTTGAATTTTGAATTGGCATATCAACTCCTGTGGGTTATTTAATACTAAAAAGGTGGGGTTTTAAGGATTGTTGTTTTTTTTTAATGTTTTATTATAGTGAGAAGATTGATTTTGTCAGATTTTAATCATTTTTTTGTTTTTATTCTTTTTTATTTTAGAGAACTGAAAATGTGTTCTAGTTTTATATTCAAAATTGTTTTGCTGAGAATATTTTTTCCTTCAAAAATGTGTTATGGTAAAAAAATTTCTTTAAAAATGTATTGTTGGTAATATTTTTCTTTCAAAAATGTATATTTTTCTATAAAAGTCTATTTTTATGTATATCTTTCTATAAAAATGTATTTTTATACTTTAATTTTGGGGGTTAACTATTTACCCATAGCTGGCACCCTAACAGGTACTAGCACTCCGGATCATCTCAATGACCTGAGAACAACAGCAATTAAGAGGTGGTTCCATGCTCCTCACAACCTCCTAAGAATTTGCTGCTGGATGATGTTTACCATCATTCCCAGGACCAGTAAGTAAAAGAATACACAAAATTTGTTGCAGGGATATCATTTAGTTGAAATGTCTTTTTTATGTATTTATTAGAGCCAAACATCAAAAATAAAGCAGCTTCCTTGCCGAGGTTAGTGGGGCTTAATACATTAAACAAGATGGTCTATTAACTTGAATTACTAAGCGTAGCATAGATCTAGCACAAGCATACCTTCATGGGTCACTGGGTGTTAATCGAAATCACTATTAATTGTTCTAGTGAGCCAAGCTACCTAACAATTACAATATCGAGGTGCCCAAGAGGGCGTTATCAGATATGTTATTTTATGCTGTATTAAAAATACATTATTAGGTTATATTATACTGTATTTAAAAACTCTAACTATTCTATTGTTTAGTTTGATTTCTTTTCGAATTACTACACACATGCATTAAAAATATTAGACAAGCATTTAAGAAACTTGAGTTCTAATTCTTGCAGAAGGATAAAAACAACGAATACTGAGTAAAATCCTCAGCTGCTTATAAAAACGGTTTACGAACCGATGCAATGAAGAAAGTAAAAAAAAGAAAAAGAAAGTAAGTGAAGAGAATGAGAGTGAGATAAGAAAAGAATAAAAAAGGACAACAAAGAAAAGAAAGTGAGAAGTTCAAGAAAGAAATAAAGCAGAGTTTCAAAGAACGAATACTTTTCTGGTTACGTAAAGCAGCCCAAAACGCATATCGACACGAATTCGAATTTTGGTAGTGGGTGTTTTATACACTTCTACCTAAGATCTCTGACCCATCGCTTGATACAATGACGAAAGATATTCCATCAATAAAACAACAGTTGATATTCATATGACGCTTTGGTGATTAGGCATTTGAGCAAACAGCTATCTCATGACAAATCTTGTTATCACTATTAAAATAATGTCACCCTATTACGATGTGGGAAGACTTTGTGATTGATACAAGTTATTTAAAAAAGGAAAGCTGAAATGCTATGTTTGGTAAAACTCTTTAAAGATAAAGTAGTTTATCAACTCGTTTGAAAATTAAGTCATTCAGTTAATTGCCATATATGATACACTCTTGGGCGATCATGTCTCAAAAGAGACATAACTTACATTATTCGAAGTCATTAATTTTTTTGTTCCCATTCATTTACACAAGAGTGTAGATGATAAGATAATTACACAAAACAGAAAATTGTTTAGAAAACCACAATATTAACCTGCAAACTAGAATCGTGTTCTTAAAAACCTTGAGATCAAGACTTTTATATGACTGTCATGCCTGACTTCAGGATTATCTAAACTCTAAGCTGCATTCAACGACGTAGTGCAATGGTTAGCAAGTTTGTCTTGCTAAATCAATTACGACTGCGTAATGAGTCTGAATGTGCGCTGTGGTACAGTGGATACCGATTCGGTGTGAGTTCGAATTCCATTTGAATTCGTTTTGTTCAATTACGTGCAAATATCCCTTGAAAAAGGTATAAATCCATATCTTGGTTGGCAACCAGTTTACCGAGGAAAGGAATGGCAAACTACTGCGGGAAAATCTTCTGCCTAGTCAGTCATATCTCGAAAGAGGGATGAGCCCCTAATCGTGTATCATGTATGATACTTAACAGACCGAGTGATTTCGATTTTCACTGGGTGTTTGCATACTTTTGGCTTTGTGCCATATTTACGCTATGCTGTACAACCACTTTGAGCCAAAGTATGTGGGTTTTCTTGAAAACGAGTTTTCTTCGAACTTCGAGGCATAACGCTACAAAGAATTGCATAACATAAACAAATCACGTGAGAATTTCCAAGAGTAGCAACAACTAAAATGAATTTCACATGAAATTCCAGGAGAAAATACAGTTTACATTACATAATACTTCAAATAAAAGGTTAGGCAAGATCTCACTTCAATATCGAAAAAAAAAACAGCTACCAGACATGAGAGACTTATGTCTATAGAAACTTTTTTCAAGTAAAAGATTTTATACATTTCAACCGACATTAGTACTGACTACTCGGTTAATGAATGCCGAATATTTCATTATAAGGAGACGTTTAATATTATGACATTTATCAACAGTACGTAACCCACTGCGTTCTTGTCCTGTCGCTGGGGCTTTGAATACGCTAGATTCAGCTCTGCAAAGGCATAAGCCCCGATGGCGTCACTTAACTAAGTAAATTCTTAAAAACGCAAATATAAACGACCAAAATTTTCGTATCTTTGAACTAAGTAAATGTTCATATCTTCTGAAGGGTAGGGAGCTGGTTAATGTTTCTTTTGTTAGGCCTTGTGTCTTTCTTAACCGAACTTCCTACAGCTTACAAATTTTATGTTGAAATAATATTCATCAGAATGGTTTTCATCAGAAGGTTGGTTGTCAGCAGGTTGGAATATGTATAGTTAGTGCGGAAGAGTGGAATAACAAAATATACATTTTGCATTTTAAAATAGAAATTTATTCAGAGAAGGAATAACAAGATGTGTAGAAATTAAGGTTCAGTTATAAACCTTATTAAGAAGTTAAGAGTATAGTTCGTATTCAATGATAAAGTTGTTTGCAGAAGTAATTGTTGAGAGAGAGAGAGAGAGAGAGAGAGAGAGAGAGAGAGAGAGAGAGAGAGAGAAAATGTCCGGGTCACTTGAAGTTGAGAGTTACATCTTTGCTGTGTGTCAGCAAAACGCCTCATCTGAACTGACTGTGACCGGTTAGTGACCATCCTTAAATATTGAATAGTCACGTGGTGTGGGTTACAAAATGATATTTTCTTTAGCTATGGAAAATTCGTTTCTCTGACATATTTGAATTTTGCGATTTGATGACCAATCAGGACCCAGAGTTCGCTACAGGTCCGTAAAAGGAATTTGATATTTATTTATATTTGGTTTTCCTCCGGAACTTCTGCGTGGAGCCCAGATGCGCAAAGACTAGTTTTGGTCATTTGCTTTCTGGATCTTTGAGGGCAAATATCCGGTTCCTCGCCTGCCCACCACACTTCAAATATAAATGACCGTTATTTATTCATCTACGAACAAAAGGAATGCGTATTGGTACAAGTATAATATATTAAATAAATCAGCAAGGCTGTACATTTAAAAATCAAGGAATTCACTACAAACCTACTGCATTCAAACTTGTTACAGTTATCCAGCGGTTGTTGTGTCTACTATGATCATTGTCGAAAAATACTGATTTATTAATAAAACAAATGTTTATGTTTTTGAGGTACCTTTCGGTAAGAAGCGTAATATATGAGCGAATTAATAAACCTGACATCATAATAAGGAAAGCTGGAAATTCGGAATTTTCATGAGATAACGTGAAAAATAAAGAAAAGAAGAAGGACATTGCTGTAAAGTAATTGACACTAACCTGAAGCGAGCTGAATATAAAAAAAACTCCTCATACAAATAACATTTCCACCAAGCTTCTCTACGGCATATGACTTAATTAAACTTTTTTTATCCTTTCGAATTTATGTTTAAATTGGGGTCATCAGGAGAGAATGTGCACCGTGTCGGGACCTTCCTCTCAACGGTTTCAATTGCACACCGGCACCCCTTACTGATGTGAGGCCCCATTATAACGATATACATGTGTAGTTATACTAGTTCAAATGTCTAACGACGAAATTAAATTTACAAAAAACGAAAAACGGCAAACCTTGCGTTCCGAGAATGCAATGTTCACCTTATTACGCATTCACTCATGTCATGCCGTCATGTTCACTGAAACACTCCACGGAATATTTCTTTTCTTCCATATCCATAGAACTATTTTCAGTGATTTCTATTAGGCGTTTCATACTTTTGGTCCTATTTGATTTTTGGTCCATTTGATTTCAATTTGACCCAGAAATTGATACAGAGTGGCTGCAACGACACCCCTTGCTCAAATTTCCACTGCTCTAACAATTACATTATACCCCTCCTTTATTAGCTCTGATTTTCGATTTTCATATTTATTAGTTTTATAATCGTGGCTTTGTTCCATCCTGCTTTCACATGGTACTGTTAATTCAACCAAGATGATTTTATATTTCACCCTTGATAGAAGAACAATATCTGGTCGCAGACCTTTACTTGATATTATTTTGGGGTAATCATTACGCCAACCAGGAAGGTCTGCAGATACCTCCCAAATGCCACTAGAACTAAGGGGATATTTTCGGGGTATAGCTTGATATTTGCTTGTTTGCTTAGAACGGCCATACCTTTTCCCCTCTGCAACAAATTTCTGGGTTAAATTAGATGACTCAGACTTCATATATTTCTTTATAATACTGACCAGCTCATCAAAAACACTATTATGCCTCCATGTATATCTTCCATTGCCAAGGGATGTTTTACAGGAACTAAGAACATGTTCTAATGTTTGTGGATTTTCCTTACACAGGGGACGAGTTGCATCACTCTTTTTCTTCCATTTAACAAGATTGTTCTTAGATGGTAGCAGGTCATATGTGGAACGTATTAAAAAACTCAACCTGAGTGGGGCCATCTGCGAAATTTCCTTCCAAGTAATAGATTTCTGCAGAGTTTGTCCATTGGCCTTGTTGGGATTGTTGAACTTCTTTTACGAGTCTTTTATAATCTTCTTCGTTCCTTACATTTTAAATGACCATGATCGGCGAACTTTACCAGACGTTTTTGACCACCATTGCCTTTCATTTAGTCCTAACCCTTGTTTTCCTGCTTCAGTATATCCGATGACTTCTTTGAAAGCTAGATTGTCTTTAGTACTTGTTATTGTCTTTCTGACTATCCACTTTCTGCCTGTTTTTAATGTAGGTTTTAATACTTTTATTGCTTTATCCTTGGAGTCATCCAACATAATTTGAAGTCTAATTTTTCCGGATTTATACTCCTCCACAATTGATTTGAACGGTAATTTTACCTTTGCTTGTCTGAAGTACAATGCAATATCAGACAAACCTGGAGGCAAACCCAACCATTTTCGGATATATTTGTTTACTTTTCTTTCCGTGGACTCAATTTTACTCATTCCAAATTCGTATACAAGTAGCATTGGAATGAGTGCATGTTTTAAGCTCTAAGCACCATACCTTGTATTTTATTTTTAAAAGACAATGATGGAGATCTTCCTGTAATGAACTGGATGTTTCTTTTACTTGGTTGGTATTTTTAACGATGGATCGTACCACCGACCTAAAATTTTCACTGCTTTTTCTGATACAGTAGGGATTCTTTGAACACTTACTACAAAATTTATTCTTTTATTCAATTTTCCTTTCCTAAGAGAAAAACTTCTGGACTTGTTTGGTTTAGATTTCATTCTACACCAACTTATTAAGTCGTTTATCAAACTTAATTTCTTGTGAGTTAAATTTACCTTGGATGAGAGGATTGTAGTGTCATCCACGAACGCCTTCACTGGTGACATTTGACACTCTCCACCAAGTTCAACAACATCAGCCTTGTTGTTTATCGTTTTGAGAATCAGCTGCATTGCTAGAATGAAAAGTATTGGTAATACTGTACATCCCATCGCAATTCCAACTTCAAGTCTATTCCACTTAGTCGTAAATTGGAATAAACTTGAATTTGAAATATTAAGAAATTTTAAGATATTAAGAAAAATTAAGTAATATTAAGAAATATTAAGATATTAAGAAAAAAGAAAATCCCTAAAAGAAACAAAAAATTAATTTTGTGGATGGAATGATTAAAATAGTTAAATAAATAAATAAATAAATAAATAAATAAAGAAAGAAAGAAAGAAAGAAAAATGATGAAAGAAGAAGAAGAAATAAAAAATTAATAAATCAATGAATGAAATATCAAATGGAAGAATTAATTAAAGAATGAACTAACAAAGAAAAGTAAGGATTGAATGTATGGAAAAAGAAAGAGTTAATGGATAAATGAACGAATGAAAAAAATAAAGAAATAATTACAAATATTTCAATGACTGATTTCTTTGGATTATTTTATTTTACGGCATATCAAATTTCATGCCAAGAAGATTTTTATAATAGATTCGTATGAATAGAAAAAAAAATTTTTTTTTGCAAGGAAATCAGTTTTTTAGGTCATGTTTGATTGATATACTTTTGTAAAGATGGTTGTTGTCGAGAGTCTGGTTTCATTGATGTATTCTTATAGATATACAGTTTGTAGAAAATTGATTTAATCGGCATTCTCATTTGGTTTATATTTTTGCGTAGAGGTTTACTGTTTTAAGGATATATATTACGTCATTTACTTCTGCTTTCTCGAACAGCTCATAGATATTGTTGTACTAGCAGTATAGCGCGGCGTTGCTCGGGTGTAATGAAAGCTTTAAAACTAATCCATGGTCCTGGAGCTCAGACTCTGCCTAAAGAATATTTATGTGAAGTTTGGTGAGAATCGGATAAAAATTGTGGATTTGTATAAAGGACATACAAACAGATAAACAGATACACACACAAACATCTCGCCTTTAATATATATATATATATATATATATATTATATATATATATATATATATATATATATATATTATCGATTTTCTGCACTATTTTAAGAACTGCAACCTTGAAACTTATGAATATCGTTTCTTATGTCTTTGTCTATGTGTGCATCAGATTTGATTAAAATCGGACCACTACTTCTATAACCCGATTTTTTCGATTATCGATTTTCGATATTTATCGGGGATACCTCGACACAAAATCTAGTTAAGAACACTCGCAAATGCTTATAGTACAACTGTGTAAATTTTCAAGAAAATCGGTTCTGCCGTTTTGGGGTCTATAGGTAACGGATACACACATACAGACACACACACAGAGACAAAGTTTCATTTATAAATAAGTTTAGATTAGATATTATAGAATAGACAACTCAAGGAGAGAAGATTCACTTAATATATGATTAATTGTGTACACCATTTTACATGCTTGGCATAATGGCAGATCTTCTTTAGTAAGTACGAGTGGGTTATTCTCGGATGATCATTGCGTAAGCGGGTCGGTATTACTAATTCTTTTTTGTGATTTTCTGGAAGATGACTTTAATTTGCCTAGTTTGGGCGATGAGTTTATTGTGTGGGTTATTCTCTCAGCACCTTTTCCATTTCTTTTGAATATATTTATTAATGACCTTCCTTAAAGTCAGTGCATGGGATTTGGGTCCTTGTGTCTACATTAATATCTAAAAGTCTTTTGGCTGTTAGGTCTGCTTTGTTGTTATCTACAATTCCAATGTATGGTGTTTTTACTTTTGGAAGTAGACGTCACTTTTCGTAATAGTTTGTTAATGAGTGGGGCTTATTTTTCTTTGAAGTCATTAAGACGGATAGTAAGTCCGAATGAATTCAGAATTTTTTTTTTTTGCTCGCGGTGATGATGTTGAGTGCTAGCTCAATTGCATATAACTATGCAGTGAAAATAGAGCTTCACTTTTGGAGGCGCTTTATTTTTAGAAATATTTCCAACTCACTGTTAGATATCCTGGATTTTCATCACATATGTCTCGATTAGGTGTATATTTAGGGTATGTTCCAATATGTCCTGAAAATTGACCTGGAATGTGAGTGGGTGTGTTTTTTGTTTAGAAAGTTTATGTAATTTTAAAAACAACTTTGGATTTCTTAATTGTCCCTGGTGGAATACTGACAGTAGTCATGTCTTGTATGTTTGAGAATGTTAACCCTAATTCTTCAGCAATGGATTTTATAGGGTTGTATGGTACTTTTTGTTGGAATGAAACGCTGTAATTCGTTTTAAAGGTATTGCTGTAAGGTGGGTTATCAGGGCATGGTTTTATTCTCACATAGAACTGATAGTGTAGTGCAAGTTTAGTGGGCTTTAAATGTTGAGGTGATTCATTAAGTTCTCTGTATAAACTCTCTACTGCGGATGTTCTAAAAGTTTCAATTAATAATATGTGGCCCTGATTATCGGTTGCATTGACTATTTTAAGGTCCGATTTTCTGAACTCACCAAATATGAAAGTAGCATAATGTAATTTTGTGCAAAATAGTGATCTGGATAACTTGATCAATGTTTGTCGATCGGCTCCGCATCCAGTATAGGCCTCTACACGTAAAAGTTGTGGGACTTTAATATATTTTATTTTCACTTATTTTAAATGGGTAATAAACGTTTTTTTAAAAAAATCAAAGATGGTGCCTAGAAGCATGTATTGTTCCATTACTTGGATTTCAATGACTGAAAGATAGAAAGAAAGAATTTATGTAAAAAAAGAAGAAAATTTATTATTAAATATAGGATTAAAAAGAAGAATTTAATGAATGAGTGAAAGTATAAAGGACATAAAGAAGAACGAATTAATGAATGAATGAACTAAGATAATTAGAGGCTGAATGCGTTAAAAATGAAATATGGATGAACGAATTAAAGAAATAAAGAAAGAACAAAAAATAAAGTAAAAGATTTAATAAATCAGTGAATGAAAGATCAAAAGAAAGAATGAAGGAATGATTGTTGATTGAATATAAGAAAAAGGAAAAATCAATAAATGAATGAACAAGTGAAGGAAAAAAAGAAAGAATGCTGATGTAAACAACAGAAAAATATAGTGAAGCTGAAGAATAGAGTAAATGCCTGAATAAAGAAAAACAATCACTAAATGAAAGAAAAGCAAAACACGAAATATTAATAACAAGGAAAAGAATGACAAGATAAACAAATTCATATGATTATTTAAATTATTAGGACTGTTGTCCTCATCTTTGTTGCGATATATTCACGACTTTTCGGCTGTTGTACGCTTCTTCAGGTGATTGGAATTTCGAACCGAAACCTTTATTTCGATCACTGGAGTAGATTGTTCTCGTTACACGCGCCATGTCATGTAGTTATCTCCCTTTAACTCAACTCTCTACGTTTTTTTTTCATCATTGCTGTAGCTAGGTACTGAAGTCACAACTCGTTGGGTGAAGACACTGGATTTAACCAAATCCACTGAACCAAATGTTCGTGAAAAGAAGCGTCGTGAATATGACAATAAAAATGAAGACAACAGTTCGAACAATGCAAATAATGTAAATTATTACAATATCCCTTCTTAGAAATATAGACAATTATTGAAGTTAAAGGACAAAAACAGAAAAATGTATTGATTGATTGAATGATTAGTTTTTATAGATTATCAACCATTAATTGGTTATTAAACTTCAAAATATATTTTGGACTCTAAGAATACTTTTTTTTCTATGCGAGAGATTTCTGAATTAAACAGTTTGGGCGATAACAACAATATTTTTTCTCAGTACAGTTCCTACTATTTAAATAGCTGGTGAGAAGAAGAAATGGATTCATACCTTCCTAAAGTCGTTTACACATAAGTGAACGGACCGAACACCACTGGAAATAAAACTCTGCTTTCCTATTAAAGAACAACGCACGAAAAAAAGAAACTCAAGAAACAAATAAACAAATATAAGCAGAAAAAATATATATAAAGAAAGGGGAGGGCAACGAATGACATACCTGATGGGCATCAGCAAATGAATAGCAGATCAAGGTTTGGGAGGAGTAAGAAGAGAAAGGGTGTAAAGAAAAGTGATAAGGAGATATGCAAAGCTATGATCGCCTACTTCCTGAAGTGACACGGCACATAGAAGAAAAAGAATTGAACATTGTTCAGCTGATTTTAATTTTTCACTTCCTTTTATATCCGGTTAATCGAATTCCGGAAATGCGAGGAACGAATAATTGGGAAAGTACTCTACACAACATATATGCTTATGTTTTAAACAGACGAAAGTACAAAAAAAAAAAGAAAGGAAGAAATAAAAACAGAAAGTCAGAACTAACGATTTAAAAAAGTAAAAATGAACGAACTAAAAGAAAGAACAAAAGAAACAAATAACGAACAAACAAGATCATGACAGAATGCAAGGAAGACAGAGGAAACGAACCAACGAAAGAAAGAAGGAAAGAAAGAAAGAAAGAGACAAGGAAAGAAAGAACGAACGAAACAAAGAACAAAAGAACGAAAGAAAGAAAGAAGGAATAAACTAAAGAAGGATAGAAGGTTTTTATGGGAAAATAAAGAAAGGTAAAAAATGAATTTTGTTTCCTATATGTACAGAGGCACAATACTTTCTATTTTTCTCATTACAGCAGTATTTTACGATTTTTTTTACATCGTCAGACGATAAAAACAAGTAAAATGGAGACTGGCACCAGTCTTCTTCCTTGCCTGAAGTTCTAGCGCTATTGAACAAGGTAAAGATCGTGTTTTACGCAAGGAAAGATTCGCACACGAAGGGGTGGCAACGATGAGGTAAGGGTGAATATTTGCCACGCATTCTGACAAGGCTGCTGACCAGAACTGATTGTTGTCGCGTGATGAGTATGTTACAGGCTCTTGTCATGGCACTCGATGCATTGGATTCACTTGTTGATTGTTAGTTGGTGAAATAAATAGAAATATCGGAATGCACCTTGTGGCTGCTTTCTTCGTTACACGGTCAGCTTCAGTTCCACCACAATAACATATGCACCCAGAAACATAGACTATAACACACACACACACACACACACACACACACACACACACATATATATATATATATATATATATATATATATATATATGTAAGACGAACAGACATATATACAAATTCATGTGTGTATGTGTATGTGTGTGTATTTATATATAAAAAAATCATGCAAAATCATTTTACAGGTTGGTATGAAAGTTATATCTAAACTTATTTATAAATGGAACTTTGTCTGTGTGTGTGTGTATGCGTGTGTGTGTGTGTGTGTATGTGTGTATGTGTCCGTTAACTATAGACTCCGAGACGGCTGAATCGATTTCTTAAAAATTTACACAGTTGTACTATAAGAGTCTGTGAGTGTTCTTAACTAGGTTTTGTGTCGATAATCGAAAAAATCGGGTTATAGAAGGAGTGATCCGATTTAATCAAATTTGATACATTCATAGACAAAGACATAAGAAACGATATTCAGAAGTTTCAAGGTTGCAGTTCTTACAATAGTGCAGAAAATCGATAATATATATATATATATATATATATATATATATATTGTTAAATATAAGAGACAATTAATGTCTGATTATGTTTAATAATGAGCCGTTCTAAACGTCGTATTTTGGCTTTAATTTCAGTTGAAAATAAAGAAAAACATTCTCCAACTTGGAGAATTCTCCAACATGGCGCATGGAATCAGAGAAAGGAAATTTTAACGTGTTGTATATATGCAATGTATACACACGCCAGTCTTCGAAAGAACTCATTTCATTTCTAAAGAGTAATGCTTGTATCGCAGAAGTGGAAACTTTTTAAAAAAATTCTCTTATCTAGAGAGCTCATTCGTAATGAGAGCACACTATACTATATATATATATTTCATTAAATTACGGCCGACAAGTAAGATCTCGATTTCATAAATGTTTTATTATTATTTTTTCCGTTTTGTAGTAATTGAGGAATATAAAATGTTTTCTGTGAATTCTATAGCTTGCGATAATAAAAAATATTGACAATTATGTTCCTTAAGTTCTACAAAACGAAAAAAATGTTAGGAGGCTGATAAAATTTAAATATTAATGAAATTATGCTTGTCGTCCGTATTGAATGAAAGATGGTTGAAAGAAAGGTTTATAGCCGAATATACATTATATATATATATATATATATATATATATATATATATATATATATACACAAATGAATAATGAAGGAAGAAAATATTTTTAACATTCAACTCATTAATTTGAAACAGTGCTCAATAAAAAAAATATAGCAATTAATACTTATTATAAATTATGTTTTAGAACAACATGTAGAAACTAAAATCCTTATACTTTAGAAGAAACAAACTACAATCTACTGTAGTATGTAGTTTGTACATTTTGTAAAATACAATATATATATATATATATATATATATATATGTGTGTGTGTGTGTGTGTGTGTGTGTGTGTGTACATACAGGTATGGATATCAAACAATTCATATATGGATATAGATACAAATACACGCACATATATATAATATATATATAAATATATATAAAACAGTGCTCGATGAAATATAACAGAGCTATAAATTGTATATTACTAGATACATATTATCCTACGTGTATAGCACGACAAAGCACCCGAAGATTGCATAGTGCAAAAATATTTTGGCCAGCAGTTATTTTTAATCAAAAAGTGCTCAATATCGTGGTAGTGATAGAACGCTGATAGCAAAAAAAAAAAGACATTATGAGTAAAGATATCTTAACGAGGTTTTCATGAAAGTTCGAAGTCGGCATGAACCTGCTCAGTTAAAGTAACAAATTCTTTGCACTAAAGCACTGAAAATATAGCACTCTGGCTATTCGGCGTGTGTGGTGATAATATACACGCTAAAAAGTCTGCCTTTTTCTACCGAACGCCCATAGCCCAGAGGTGCATTCGCCGACTGACGCCAATTCGGTCGGATTTCAATCCTGGGTTAAAAGCAATCGGAGTCTAACCGTACAGAGCAGCTGTGATACAGCAAAACAGATCTGTCTGCGGATGACTATATATATATATATATATATATATATATATATATATATATACACGTTGTGGTCTGTAGGTTTTAAAACTAATCAGCCGACTGCAAGTAGATCTTTGTTTTTCCCTACTAGTTCGTATACCGCAATGTGCTTTTGTTTCGTTTGAGATGACTTGTGATATAACATTGTTCCGGTCTTAGATGTACTCTTTAGAATTGCACGATTAGTACAATTCTCAATGCATTTCTTCAGTGAACCCTGCTCCCTTCCGATCAGACTGGTATTTTTTTTAAAACAAAAATGTGGTGGTATGATGATGTTGCTAAATTCATCAACACCACCTCAAAAACAATATGTGATAGAGTTAACATCAAATGATATAGCAAAAACGGACCCACAAAGACAGAAATATACGAAATTCAAACTGGGAAAATTAAGCTGAATTTATTGAACTGATTTTATCAGCGTTTCTATCAAAAACTGCGCGTGGTTTTCTGAATTCTTAAAACTCTTGTCTGAGATAGAATACAGTATGGGTTTTAGTTAGGAGAGTACTGAGACACAAGGAAGTTTCGTTGATAACAAAGAAGAGAGTATTGATTTTTATGTGATGTCTGTCCTTCAATATGGCATCAAACGATGCACTAACTCATCAAAGATGAAGGAAGCATTTAAAGCATCCGAAATCTGGTTCTACAGAATGATGCTGAGGATACCATGGACCGAACATGTGAGCAACGACAAGGTTTTGGAAAGAATGCAAACAGAAAGCAAAATACAGAACCGCCAACAGAAAGTAGCAAGCAAGAAGAAATATCTAAACATATACGATAAGAAAATTGAATGCATAGTCATCAGCAAAAAGTCCAAAATGCCAACTAGCGCCTGGGGATACTAAAATCAAGCAGGTACAAAAGTTTAAAAACGTTGAAAGTGTTCTAATAGAGGACAGAAAAATGAGATTCTGAGATCCGAAGTGGTTCTGACATGGCTGAGGACGCATTCCATAAGATGAATAGGAATATTAAGAGACCAAAAAATCTCGTTGAAAACAAAGAATACTGGACTTTTATGCGATTTTTTTCCTCCTATATGTCAGCGAATGCTGGACAAACTCATCAAAAATGAAGAAAAGACTCGAACAAACCGAAAACCGGTTCTACAGAAGGATGCTGAGTGTATCAGGAATATGTGAGCAGCCACGAGGTTTTGGAAAGAATGAAAATGAAAAGGAAACTGATATTTAACATCTGGAAAAGACAGCTGACGTTACTTGGAAAATTGACACCCGCTGGACAAATAGAGAGGAAAATGAGACAAGGGAAAGTAAGGCATGACGTACTTGATGGGCTTCAGCAATTAGAGAAAAAACCAGGGTTTGAGAGAAGTAACAAGAGAAAGCGTGTTAGAAAAGCGATAAGGACACGTGGAAGGCCATGATCGCTTCCTTCCTGAAGTGGAACGACACAGAAGAAAAAGAATTAAAATTGTCCGGCTGATTTTGATTTTTCACTTCCTTTTTATTTATTTTTTTTAATCGTATCAGCCCGATCAAGGCGGTAATGCCACTGATTTGCAGGCGGCTACATCTGAGTAAATAAATAAGATAAGAGGAGAGTAAAGAGAAAGACGAACCAGTTAAGGATGGGGATACAGGTGTGATGACAGTTGCAAAGGTGAAGGGAAAAAGGAAAGGATATACAGGGTGGTGTACAAAGAACTAGAGTCAAGTAATTAAAAGATGAGTATTGACATTGCATTTGAATTTCTGGAGGTTGTAGCCGTCAGGAAAGTAAGAATATGGAAGCGAGTTCCACATGGGGGAGATGCGAGAAAAGAAGCTGCAGGAGTAGAATTGTCGTCTGCATTTGGTTGATCTAACTGTGAATGGGCGAAACCCAGTTGCCAAGTCTAGTTGCACTAGTAAACACCAGTTGCAGGCGCACAAGTGACTCAAGTTCGTTGGAGCAGAGGCCATGAAAGTATTTTTAAAACTGATAGAGGGAAGCCACATCCCGTCGGTGGGGAAGTGGCTGGATCGAACCAACAAGTCGGTACCTATTACATTACTGATTCTCCTTTGAAGCCTCTCAAGAACACTGAGATGAACAGCAGGGGTGCCTGACCATATATGGCAGCAGTACTTCATGCACGGACGAATGGTTGATTTGTATATATGCATGATGGATTCAGGCAGAAAAAAATTCCTGGCCCGACAGAGTGACCCAACCTTCCTAGCAGTGAGTTTAGTAATTGACTCAATGTAATGGTTCTACTTGAGATAGAAAGAGAGGGTAAGGCCGAGGAGGCGCTGTGTATTGCTCTCAGGGAGACTCGCTTGATCCATGCTTATGAGAGGCAGGAGAGGTTGCTTGTGATGATAGACAGAGAGGAGCTTGGTCTTAGACGCATTGAAATTTACAAGCCACTTCTAATCCACAATTTAAAATTAAAACAAAAAATCAAAATGATATTCCAAATTGCGTTCAAATTTTAACACGATAAATGCTGGAGAAAATCGGGTAGGTTTCTGTGATCTACCCACAGCAACAGTTGGCAAAAATTAGGGGTTCCCGAAAAAAATAAAAAAAGGTTATCTGCAATGTAATCGATCGCTATATAGCAACTCGGCTTTAGTCACTTTTTCCCCGACGGGATGTGGCTTCCCTCTATCTTTTCTGTAAATATTTAACGGTTACTGCTCTGACGAACTTCTTTCCCTAGTGCTACGACCACATGAATTCAAGCGTGCTACTAGATTGGCAACTAGGTTCTCCCGTTTCACCGTCAAAATAGTCAAATATAACCACTACTTCTACTCCTCGGTTTCTTTTCTTGCAATTCCCGCCTGTAGACTTCCCTTCCATATACTTGCTTATCTGATAGCTAAAATCTCTAAAAGTTTAATTGCAACGTCAATTTCCATCTTCTATCTTCTTGATTACTATATACCTCTTATCCTTTCTTCGATATCCCCGGTAACATTATTTTTCTCTCCTTTTCTCTCACTGTGATATCCTGTGCATCAGTAACGATATTGCCTTGCTTGTGAAACGAGCATGTAAAAATATAAAAAAATATCTACGAAGCTTATAGGTAATGTTTGAATGAGGTTTGCGTCATTTCTTTATCGATGGAAGATTTACAGGTAGAAACTACTTAGGTATTTTATATGAGTTCATTATTTACGCACCTCTGAAGACACCTGTCAGGTTTTTGATAAATTTCCTAAATCAATGGCCTCGTAAACGGGAAAATTCACATGAGCAGCAAGATACCCTGATAACATCAGCGGAAGTTTAAAAAAATTGTTTGAGGCCATATTAAGAATGCGGTTTTCAGCAGATAAAAAGGCAACTAGTCAGAATCTGAGTAACTTCCTTGAACTAGAGGTAGGTTCAACAAAACCTGAAATACATTTCGAAATATTCGCAAAAGAATGAAAATTTTCATTGACAATGAAGTCTAATCTGTTAAGTAATTTAATAATTGTGTGATGTAATAACAAAAAATTCCTAATTCCTTTTATATCTCATTTTAATTTTTTTCTCATATTGCTTTCAAAATATAGCATTTAATATATATATATATGTATATTAGAGAGAATGGCATCTCGTAAAGACGGAGAGCAAAATCAAAAATATTTTTTCTAATAAATATGAATTATCAATTAGATAGAAAAAGAGAGCTCAATAGATATTATCCAGAGTAAATATATTGAGAAAAGAACTCAACACATAACTAAAAGTTTATAAATCCTGAATTTATTTCAGCAATATAAAGAAAAAAATTACAATTGTGTCATTCAGATCGTTGATGAATAAAGAAACGTTAATTGCACTGAGAATATTTTGAAAAAGCCATTTAGAGAATAAGTTTTTTTAACCGGAAATAAATTGAAAATAAATACATCAAATCACACACAAAACACAATACCTAGTAAGGAATTAAATCACACTTACATGAAATAATAAACAAGAAATTATACAGACGCATATATATATATATATATATATATCAAATCACACACATAACACAATACCTAGTAAGGAATTAAATCACACTTACATGAAATAATAAACAAGGAATTATACACACGCATATATATGTATATGCGTGTGTATAATATCTTGTTTATTATTTCATGTAAGTGTGATTTAATTCCTTACTAAGGTATTGTGTTATGTGTGTGATTTGATATATATATATATATATATATATATATATATATATATATATATATCCGATTGAATACAGAACGAAGAAAGAATTCTTACAACTTCCAAAACATTAATTTAAAATAGTACTCGATATATAATATATAGAGTTGTAAATATTTATTATAAACTATATTTTAGAACATGTACATAATCATTCTATATACATCCGTTACAAAGGTACGGTTGTTTCAACATTGAAACTTCAATGTCTCATCAGGCGGTGTGTAAAGTAATGGAAATCCTCTTTCCTGATATTTATTTAATTTTGTTAGAGGTGTTGGTGGGAGTTAGTGGTAGGTGAATAAGTCTCTGACCGTTGGAATTTTTGGAGATGGTGTTTTTTAAGCAACGTCCGATTACTTTCACTCAAGCTAGTCTAATGGTGTAACCAGTACCTCTTTTAGTGTTATATATATCTTGTATATTTGGGCAGCAATCTGTCTTTATACCCGTTTCATTAAAAATGTCAGACAAGGTAATATCAATAAGATTTTTATATAATTTTTCATTTTCAAGTTAATACATATAGATTTTTTTATATGTCAAGTTCCGAACACGGAATCACATTGTTACCGTGTTCATAATTGATGTTATTAAGTGTAGGATTTCATTATTTTACTAATGTCTCCATTATTTTTAATCTTCTTTTGTATGTGGATGATGCTATTACTCATGTATTATCAACAACTGTATCACAGATAGGTCCTAGAATATTTCGATGTGTGTTTAAATAAGATCGGATAGAACTGTTGTGGAAAAGGCTAATTTTGTGGTGGTACAGCCAATGTAATTGTTTACGGATTTGGATAGTTGAGGAATCAGTCAGTTAAGTGCCATACGTGACACACGCTTGGGTGATCATGTCTCGAAAGAGACATGATTGACTGGGCATATGATTATCCCGCACTAGGTTGCCATTGCTTTCTGCGGTAGACTGGTTGCCGACCAAGGCTATAGAACCCTCAATCTGTCCTGCTATTTAACCCATAACTGGAAGAAAGAGACGGATTAATACCTTTCCCAAGGGTATTTGCGCGTAAGTGAATACAATAGATTCAACTGGAATTCGAACTCGGCTTCCCGGTTTCTCGTTCCGAGCCGATATCCACTGGACCACAACCCACATCCTAACAGTTCTTTAAAAGAAATAAAAATTGGTAAATGACACTGGTTCTCTGCAGCTTAGACTTTGCAGGTGAATTATTATTATTGGTAATGAGGTTGACAGTTGTGAATTTTTTATAATGGATAATGAATTTAGTTTTCTTATTTGAATTGGTCGGTGTTGTATAATTTCAGATGATATTGGGAAGTGAAGATTTTTCCTGTCTGTAGTTATTGTGCATTTGATTTTCGTTTAAAAAAATTAATGTTGTTGCTTTTATACACTTGTTTGTGGTTTCCATTGGTTACGTTATAAACAAAAAGTTTGATATGGTGATCAAGTAAATAATTTGGAAAGCTGTTGTTGGAAACCGTTACAAATTGTGTAGTTCTTTGAGTGACTTTACATATATCCGACAATCCCTCTATAATGTTAAAACCTGAAAGATCTTTTCGAAAAAATAAACTCTAATACTATTTTAACCTTCCTTAAAAAGATCAAACTATACAACAAAATATAATCTAAGTAAAGATCCGAAGATCAAAAATTGATCTGATCCTCACCAGGGTAAAAATTTAAAAAGTAATCCAAAATGAAAGCAATGGAAAAGTTTTAAAAATTCTGTAAAAATAATATAACCTTACCTAAAATCATTTATTGTGACCTTAAATGATCCCATAAGGATCAATAGGCCGTTAAATCACAAAACAAACAAAACTATTGAACAGGTTAAGAGGCTCATCCCTTGTTTCCTGTTTAGAATGTGGTTTCCGGCTTTCTCTTTTCCAATCTTCTCACTTTGTTTTTTTTTTTCAATTGGAGTAGATAGATCTATCTATCGCCCGGTTCACACTCCACCCACGTTTTGTTTCCTGTTTAGGATGTGGTTTCCGGCTTTCTCTTTTCCAATCTTCTCACTTTGTTTTTTTTTTCAACTGGAGTAGATAGATCTATCTATCGCCCGGTTCACACTCCATCCACATCTATTGAACAGGTTAAGAGGCTCACCCCTGTTTCCTGTTTAGGATGTGGTTTCTGGCTTTCTCTTTTCCAATCTTTTCACTATTACGTATCCCCCTGCACATTAGTGGCGTTATCGCCTTGCTCGGGGTGATACGATTGAAAAAAAAAACAAAAAAGAAGTTGGGAAGATGAATTCTCGCTTTCGTGATGAAATTTTTAATAACGCCAATGTTGTATCGAAGAGGACATTGACTAATAAAATTATGGTGACAAGAATTTTTGCTAGTGGGTTTGCTCCTCAACTATTCAAATCCGTAAATATTTACGTTGGCTATACCACCACAAATTGACCTTACACTCTTCCCACAAAAGTTCCGTCCGACCTTATTTAAACACACATAGTGATTTCCAGTATATTCGTGATATCCTCGTTGAAAATACATAGATTGACCAATACTCAGTTGTATTAAAAAGTGTTTAATACATTTATATTGTAGAACTTCTGAATATTTTTTATTTGGATGTTCCCCCACCCCCACAAAAAATTTGGATGCTCATTTCCCGCCAAAAAAGTTGCAACATTACGGAAAGGGACGAAATGGTCATGTATCTGTTTAGACGTACAATTAAAACCTTGCTTAAAAGATGGAAAAACAGTCATATGGATCTTCGGCTTCAATAACTTCAAATGAGAATATTGCTTTCCATTTGAATTAATCGTCTCTCTGGAAAGATATTTTCCTTTCCATCTGAATTCTGAGTAAAGTCATATACAAGGAGAACCGTTGTTATATTTACATTCGCTGTCGGCATTTGTCTCTACTACTATGACACTGTCAGCCCTCTGCCTTCGGGTGGAGAGCGCTCTCTGCCCGAAGGCAGAGAGCAATAACCCAGTCGTGGTTCTGCCGAAGGAAGGTGGGAAGGTGGGTAAATACCGTCGTAGTTGGATGACATTCGATGGTCAGATCAAGCTGACAAACGTTATCATTGGGACATAATATTTCTTGGTCCCAAACACAAGTATATCTTTATAGGTGTTGCATACATCGCATAGCAAAGAACACATCTCGTTCCCACTATCAAACACAACTCGTTTAAATTATATGTATATTAAAAAACTTGTTTCTATCATCCAAACGGTTGTTTGTCACTTCATTCCGTTGTTACTGAGTCAGTCTTTTATTTCCTCGCATATTCTTCTACCCGTCGTCGACATCAACAAAGCAAACAGAACCCGAGTCAAGCTGAACTATTATTTGTATAACCTTTTCGTTACAATCTGAGTCCAAGTTCGAGACTTGACTGAAATTGAGGTTCGCTCCTTGACGACATAGTCAGGAGCTGGAGAAAGATTTGTAATAACACTTCAGGAAAGGAAAACAACCTTTTTTTCATTCGCAGTTTTACTAAATTCCGATAACACTGTTTATTTAGATACTTTCTCGATGGATGGCATTACGTTGGCAGTCCTTAGACAAGAAAGTGAAAATGCATGTGCAACAATCCGACTGTGCACTTTGGCTAACGTTGCCCAAGATGTACTTCACCGAACTAATAAATGATATCTGGAAACTGAAGTCAACCATTTTAAGCATATGTTTTGATTGTAGAATCCAAAGTTAATTTGTATTAATCTCGTGCTGTCTAAATAAATTTAGTATTACAATATCCATGCAAGTTTTTCGTTTCTTGAAGTGTATATAACTTTTTTTTGTACACTGTATATCAGTCAGTTAGGTATCATACATAATACATCCGTGGACGATCATGTCTTATTCGAGAGGTGATTTAATAGGCAGAAAATTTTCCCGCATTATCTTGCCATTTCCATCTGCGGTAGACTTGTTGCTAACCATAGAACCCAATCTGCCTTGCTATTCAACTCATAGCTGGAGTGAGAAGAGATGGATTAATACCTTTCCAAATGTATGGTCATCATCAAAAAGAGGAACCCAATATACCAACTACAAGTCGGAGAAACTAAAATAAAACGTAAAATAATTCAATACCTGGGAAGAATTTTGACAGAGGATGGAAAATACAACATGGAGATCAAAAGACGCATTGGCATGGTCAAAGACGCATTTCAGAGGCTAACCAGAGTACTGAAAGACATGTAAATCTCATTAGAAACAAAGAAAAGAGTGGTGGACGATCTCATCAATGATGAAGAATAGGCTTGAGGGAGCAGAACTGTTGTTTTACATAAGGGTGCTGAGGATAGCATGGAAGAGCTCGTGTGCTAAAATGAGGTGTTGAAAAGGATACAAACGAGAAGAAAACTGATACTAAATATCAGAAAGAGACAAATGAGGTTTCTGGGAAAAGTAATGAGGAAGGATGGCCTGGGGGAACATAATACGCACAGGTCGGATAAAACGGAAGGAAAGAAAGAGGAAAGCACCTCGAGACATAGTTGTTAGGTTGGAGCAAGTGGATGGCGGATTGGGGCTTAGAAGGTATATCAAGAAAAACAATATTGAAAATGACAAAGGATAAGGTCAAGTAGAAATCCGTGATTGCCTACGTCCTGAAAGAACACGGTACAGGAAAAAAAGGATCATATTGGTTTGCAAGTGAAATAAACGAATTCGTTCGAAATTCGAACTCCGCTCTTCGATTTCTCATTATGCGCAGAAAACCATTGCACCACAAAGCATATATTGCTGGGATGTATTTCTTTCTTCAGAAGGAACCTTTTTCGTCCAAGAATTCTTTAGATAGATTCGTTCAAAAAAAAAAAAAAAAAGAAAATAAATAACCACATAAAATATTATAAACCCGAAAAGAACAGAAAAGGGGATAAATAAGTAGCCAAGACTATAAATGAATTTCTTACTAAAAAAATAAATCTGTTTGAATAAGTGCCATCACTTATCCCGTCGTCTCCCATGTTTCTACTGTTCTTTCCCTGACACCTCCTGTATCTTGTTCGCCTTCTTTTTTGCTCTACTCTCACGTAACTCTCTTAACCTTGGAACACTAACCATCATTTAAAGTTACACCACTACTAACCATGGATATATCATACCCGAATTTAAAAAAAAAAATTAAATATATATATATTTGAAATATTTTACATGAAGGCAGTTCGAACATTGTACTTTGAGTTAACAATAGGAACTGAAAAACATAGTATTTAGGTAAGAAAATCAGGTACTGAAAATTGTATTTAAATTGTAATTAAAATGGTGTTATTTGCGCTGGGTTAGAGTCTTCGGGTTATCAACACTCTAGCCCTTCCCCCACCCCGTATATCATTCCCTTTCTCTCCCCCTTGCAACTGACATTACACCTGCATTTTCATCTTCTATTGCTTCTTTCTAATTGGTTTATAATCCTCTTCTCCCTCTTCTAATTAATTTTTTTTCAGTTATATAGCCCCCCGCACATCAGTGGCATTTACGCCTTGCCCGGGGTGAAATTGATTAAAACAACAAAACAAAAAAAAACACACTGTACCTATCCTTCTCTAATCTATTCCCCACCCACTGTATCTTATTCTCTTTCCTTTTTGCATTACTCTCACGTAACCCTCTTAACTGCACTGTACCTATCCTTCTCTAATCCATTCTCCAACATCCTCTGTAACTTGTTCTTCTTTCTTTTCGCTCTCCTTTAATGTAGCCCCCAGCCAATTGTGCGCCAGTGGCAGTGCTGCCTTACTTGGGGTGAAACGATTATAAAACAAAATGTGAGAAAAAACTTTCTTTTGTACATATTTCATTGGATGTAACAGAGAAGGAATATTTTAATTATTTTTTATTTAGTTTTTTCCAGAATTCTTATGCATATTTCATAAAGTGTGAGAAGAAGAATTAAAAACAGTTCTTATTGCCCACTGTCCCAAACGCTTTCGGCAACTTCTTCAGTTATTTTCAAGGGGGCTCTTTTTTAGGTGTTGGTAATTTTCTTTTCATATTTGAATGTTTAAGATGTGTTTTCTGTTGTATTGAATACCAGTTAGTCAGTCAGTTAAGTGCCATACGTGAAACACATTGGGAGATCATGTCTCGAAAGCGACATGACTGACTGGGCAGAAAATTATCTCGCAGTAGGTTGCCATTGCTTTCTGCGGTAGACTGGTTCCCAGCCAAAGCTATAGACCCCAATCTGTCCTGTCATTTAACCCATAACTGGAAAGAAGAGACGGATTGATACCTTTCCCAAGGGTATTTGCGCGTAAGTGAATGCAATGAATTCAACTGGAATTCGAACTCGGCTCCCCGATTTCCCGTTCCGAACTGATATCCACTGCACCACAACGCACATAGGAACGTTTAATCAGAGCTTTACTTGCTAAACGTGAATAGAATTCAAGTGAGTGTCTTTCTATTTTAAAAAAAAAACTTTCAAGATTACATGCCCATTGTTGAGTGAGGTGAGATTGATAGTGGGAGCGAGATGCTTTATATATAGGCTTCTCTTACAGAGTGATGCGCCATGTGGTATAAATATAAAACTTATATTTTGCTTAAGTGTTCTTGTAAATTGTGGGTAACTAGATGTTTTACAGCATTTTGATAAGATAAATTACACGTTACTCCTAGGAGATGGTAGTATGTCCGATATAAGTAATTGATTTATTAAATTTACATTTTCTTTAACATTATATGAACACATTTTTATGTATGTAATATTTTATTTTATACGATTTTATTAAAGTTAGAAAAACCAATAATTTTTTTTTACATTGGTTGAACGTGATATCTGAAATTAGATAAATATAATTTTACTCCTTTGATATTGAATAGAAGTAAGTCAATGCGTGACATCAGAATGATTTTTTGTATGTCCATACCACGAATAATCTAACATTTGCTAAAAGGAAAAATAAGATGAATTTTTTCCTAAAATTCACGCTCGTAAATGGCCTTAAACTTTACATTTTTTAAAAATCTTCAAACATGTTTTTATTTAATAAAAGAAATTTATGTGACGAACAGCAACCAAATTCATTTCAGCAATGTGCTTAAAATGACAAGTATAAAAAAAGTATATATCAAGTTTAGATTTATTAAATTTATTAAATTATGCAAGCACCTAATTCTCTAAAAAGGTATAAATAGTTATATTAAATTGTTAATGACAAAATATGGCTATAGTTTTCCGTATGTACGCACTAAATATTGCATAATTTTTTACAGCAATAATATCTTTAAGGAATTCCTTTTATGTAACTGGATGAAGATTTCGACGAATATTCCGAAATTAAAAAGTATACACGCGATATCGAAAATGATGTTTAAAATATATCCATAAAAATCATTCTACAAATTCTTTTTTAAACAAAATAACACATTCAATGCATTACTTATTCATTAATGAATAGGATCTGGAAATTATTTTTAAATAAAAAAATCCCTGAGTTTAGGAATATATTAAAACATTGTTTTAAAACGAATTTTTTAATTCAGTTGAGGAAAAAGGTATCCGTTTTGGTAGTATCCAAAATAAATAGATGCACACTGGATAAATTTTAAAAGTGGGATAAATTGTCACCCTAGGCTTAATATTACTTGTATGGAAAGACTTTTAAACTGTTTGCATTTCTAAAAACGGAAACTGTTTCTTGTTTATTTCTTATTGTGTTTGATCTAATCAATGTTGCGTAACGTGAATCAGTCACAAATACACTCCCACGAGTGCACAGGATCACCTCATCAGTGATGTTACGTTTTGGGATTATGACAAGTTTCCGAGCGAGTTGTGATACAAAGTCATTTTTTAACGTGGAGAATCTGAGCGCGTACGCTCAGGCCATTGGCAAAAGGTTAACCAGCCCCCGCTTAGGGGTAACTGAGTACAAAGCTGGTCTTATCTCTTCATTGTTGGTCAACGCTAGTCATTGCCTGTCAAAGCTGGTCAAAAGCTAGTCTTAGCTGGTCATTGCTTCCACGCCGGCGAGCAGGTAGTAAGCATCCTGAGAAGATACTACACTTTGATCCTGCCCGCCGAGCCAAGAAAACCCGGCAGACGATCCTGTAATCGTCAAGCGCACAAGAGTGGATGTATAACTGTAACTGTCTGTTATGAAATGTCAAAAGTCTACTCAGAAACGCTGTACGTCACTTCCGCCTCGGCCAAGACTAGATAAAAAAAAAACAAACTGACCACTTGTTTTTTCCGATACGCCATACGTCACTTCCGCATCAGCCAAGATGCGACAAAAATGAATACATGTCTTTCTCGTCTTGCAATAATACGTGAAATGACCCACACTCCTAACGATGTCCTTTGCGAATACAAACTAAAATATGTGTAATTAATAATATTTTTACTTCATCAGTTTGTATTACAAAATGCTTTTTAAAAGGAAACCAGTGTCGGATCAAAATCTAATCAAAAAGTATGGAAACTGTTGCTATGATAACGGAGCTAAAGTACTCAGAATGAAACCACTCACTACTGATTAGCCTTAAACTCTTTCGCGCATGCGCACTAAGGTATAACGTTCTTGGTGACTTTCGTTTTATATAGCAGTGCTTGAAATTAAACTATGTAGACGTCTCACTGCACCCCAGAGTTTCCATCAGTGACCATAGCCTGTGCAGCAGTTTTTAGAAAGTAAAACATTTCCCATTTCCGACATCAACTATATTCCCAAGATCTCAATTCTTTGTGACATTTTGTTCTTCGAAATTCTACTTAAAAGGAACAAGATTTGAAGGTCTCGAAAAAGTTCAACAGCTGCTAGCTATACCAAAAAGAAGTTCTAGGAAGGAATCAACACTGAATGATCTCTGTGAAATCGGAAGAGGACTATTCGAAAAAGAAGATTAAATGCGGAATTGATATGTGTTGTATATTTTGTTTTTGATCAGATATATTACAGATATTCATTTTCTTTTTGTCAGTATGTGAGAAGAATTCGCATTGCAACGAAAAAATATCAGAATTTTAGGGAAAAGATGTTTCAAGTGGTAGAAACTGAAATCTGAATGTATGGAAAAGCATATATATATATATATCTGAATGTATGGAAAAGCATAGATTCTTGAGTCATTCTTCTTTTCAGACATATATATGTGCGTTTACGCTTATTTGGTGTCGCCTTCTGGATTGAACAATTAACATGTAACTTTTTTGATATAGCTAACTTCTAATCAACTAGGATACTGAAAATAAATAAGCTATAAATGCACGGTATTCAATTGATACCAAATGATTTAGATTTACCAAAATTTGAATTACATGAGTTTTATGGATTCCATCAGCCAGCAAAGAGGATTAGGCAAAAAAACTAAAACTTTTAAAGGAACATTTTAATAAAGTGCCATTTCAATAAAGTGCCATACGTGATACACGCTTGGGCGATCATTGTTTGGTAGAGACATGACTGACTAGGCATATAGAACCCAATCTGTTCCCGTTGTTTAACCCATAACTGGAGGGAAGAGATAGATTAATACTTTTTCCAAGGGTATTTATACGTAAGTGAATGCAAGGAATTCAACTAGAATTCGAACTCGGATCCCCGATTTCTTGTTCCGAAGCTATATCTACTGCATCAAAACTCAACTTTAATGGGTTAGTTTTGTCATTAACCTCCGTCACAGAGGTTTCTATTTGGTCACGTTTGTTTGTTTGTTTGTTTGTCTCTCTGAATGAGATCAATATATCTCAAGACACCTTGGACGGGTTCGGATGAAACTTTCATACATTATTGGCCTCATGACTGGCACGAACTGATTAGATTTTGGGTTCCGGTAGGGGATCAATTTTCTGGGTTATTTTCCCGGTTTTATTTATTAAAAGTTAAATTTTGCTTTTCTACTAAATTACACCCCTAGATAATTTAAACACTGAAATTACTCCTCTGTTTCCTTTCAAGTGAGCATTTAATTTTGAGAGGGTTCGAGGGTTTTCTTTTGTATTTTCACTCTTGAAAGCGGTTAAGTTCATTGCAGTTATCCTTTCTCATTTCAATAATCCTCTCTCTAGCAAATCGCTAAAATGATGCTAGTATATATATATATATATATATATATATATATATATATATTTTAAAAATCATTTGAGGAAGAAGCCAAAAACATAATGAGCTGGTTTCGAAACATGAGAAAATTTTTGTGTAGTAATACAATGAATTTAAAAACATTGTAACAACCATTACAGTATATATATATATATATATATATATATATATATATATATATATATACAAGTATGGGTGGAATAATATTCCCCATACAAAGAAACACTATTTTTAAAAAAGTGCTCAATACAAAGTAGAGCTAATAATAATAATAATAATAATATTTATTAATAAATTATAACATTGATATGTTATAATATCACTACAAAAGTAGCTAAAAAAAAGCATGTCTGTCTGTCCATACATATATATTTATATCTGTACGTATGTATGGACAGACAGATAGATAGATAGATAGATAGATAGATAGATAGATAGATAGATAGATAGATAGATAGATAGATTTCTTAAGTTTCATGCTTTTTTGATCGTCTAACTAAGTGTTTTAATTTTATTTCAAAATACTGGATGTATACGGAGATACGTATATTGATGAACGTTTGTTGAAGGTGGAATTGACTTTGGTGGGAATATGTATTTTTGTCATGACGCCTCTTACGCATACACAGACATAATTTTACATATATACAACCATTGACATGCGCAGAGACACACGCACACGCGAGCTAAACAACCGAGGCTTACAGTCATAACTTCATATGAACAGTATTGATCTCTCTCTCTCTCTCTCTCTATATATATATATATATGTATGACGTTTTGCACATGCATACGCATTTAAGTTTGTTTTATGTTTTTGCGTAGGTATATATTTATTCCCGCTTATGTGTTCATGCATTGAAATATGATTATGTCTATCCTGACCCCATTCATATGAGGCCAGTGATTTTATGAATCCGCCGTGACTGTATCCAATATGTAGCAATTTAGTCTGCCTAAAAGTTAACAGACAAATTGACATCTCGATAAAGACTAAATTTTGAAATTTGTGTATGTATATATACATGGGTGTATTACTATGTATATGTTTTTTCTCACTAATGTTTGTGAATATTTCTCCATATGTGAATGTTTGTAAGTTTATTCATGTATGCGTTCTTTTTCTCTCCTCCGTCTAAAATATGAATAATTTTCTAAATGTACAAAATTGTTAAAATATATATATATATAGTTTTATTTTTTTTTTTAGCAACAAAAATATAGTAGATATAATAGTTAATTAATAATGCAGATCTTAATTTTATAAAATTTTAATACCAATGCCCACCAAGATTAATTTTAAGTCTTCCCACATATTCTCCAAAGTAAAAGTTGCTTTACTCTGATTGGTCCACATTGTGCATACAATAATGCCTCCCTGATGAAAGAGGTCTTGCTTGTTCTTAACCTTGTAAAGCCATTCATTTCGAAATAAAAACATCACTTGAAAAGACACAAAAAGTGTCGAAACAAAATAGCTACTTTTGTAGTGATATTATAACATATCAATGTTATAATTTATTAATAAATATTATTATTATTATTATTATATATATATATATAAACAGTACATTACAATTTCCACAGGCCTTAATCGTTTTGAGAAATCCTTTTTATATATATATATATATATATATATATATATATATATATATAGTTAAAACCACTTTCTGGTTTTTCATTTTTCCTATTCCCTTTTATTCATACAAAAAAAAAGACAATCAAATGAAGTGAATCTCCATATCTTTTCAAAAAAGAAGTTTACTACCTGATGAGATATTGTTCTTTTAATGTCGAAACAAAATGTACACTTTTGTAGTAGATTGTAGTTTGGACAAGCTCTAAAGTATAATTTATAATAAATATTCATTCCTCTATTTCTATATTGACCACTGTTTTCAATTAATCTTTTGAACGTTGTAAATATTTTCTTTGTTCCTCATTCATTTAAATATATATATATATATATATATATATATATATATATATATATATATATATATAAAATTATAAACAGACTTTCCTCTCAAATACGAGTATCAATGAAAAATAATAATGTTAAGCAAATAAAGATTCATATATATACTAGGTGTACCCGTTAACACTGACTAAATTATGAACGTAAATACTGTTTACTCGCTATCAAGATTGGCGTCAGAAATAAAATACTAATGCATTTTTCTTTGCAATTTTAATTACACAAAATATTTTTGACATGGTGTTCTTGAACTCCAAATGTAGGAGAAGAGGGTTGCTGAAAGATAGATTTACTTACCCAAAAATATTTACATCAACAGCTTAAAATTCTAAATATCCATTTTCGACATATATTCAATGGAAATACACTCATTTTATACTATACATGTAACATGCATGTACATATAAATTATTTTTCGCAGCTATAGTTTAATCATGCGGTAAAATGTCAAGGCTCATAATAATTATTTTAATTTGAAAGTGGTTTTTAACCCTACTTATATGTCTTTTTTAATTTTGTTTTTATAATCGGTGATAATTAGATACCCGAGAGCATTTGCTATGCACGAAATTCATCAACTCTATTCGGTATCTTTTTCTTTAAATTAAGATGCTTATTTTGGTGGAAACAAAACAAAACACAACATATATTTTGGAAGTATATACAAGATATATAATTACGAGGGTGGGCTGAAAAACTAGTGACTATGAAGGAATGATACTAGAGCTGTGAATTATTACATGCATTAATTCTAACTCATTAATAACTGCGTTTTTTTTCAGATAAATTTATGTCAAAGAATACTGTTCATCATTTTCGCAAGAAAGTCAGTAACATCATATATGACGTCATCATCAGTACGCTACGGGTTCTATGTATTTTTTATGTTGGGAAAGAGATGATAGGAAAATCAGGGGACAAGCGAGGGTCATCAACTATTTGAAAATAATAGCATAGCAGCAATTGAATCAAAGATTGTCCTGATAAAACAAGACCCCTTTCCTCACATTTCCTGAGTGTTTACGTAACTGCCTAAACAAGTTCGCGTAGTATTCTCCGTTGAAGTCGTGAAATCTTTCAAGGTAGTCAGTTAAGAAATATTTGAGGGCACTACATTCACTGGAGAAAAAACAAACTTCTCCTCTTTTAGAGTAGTTAAGGAGGGGTGTTTCCAATGCATGGGTAGTTTCTTTGTCTTTGGTTCAAAGTGGGGAACGCAACACTCATTCTAGATTACGACATATTCAAGAAACTCTCCGGATTTGCTTCAATCAATGTCATATTTTCCCGTGATGTGATAATTTCTGGTAGGCATTTCATCCGATGTCAGAAGATGTTGCACACACCGAGCAGCAACCTTCGTAATGCCAAATTCATTCTGCAGAATATTCTCAACTCTCGTACGGGATATGCTGCAAGCATCGGTTTTCTGATTTACACTCAATTACCTGTCATCCATCACCATGTGTTGAGCACAATCTTTTCCTCGCCATTTGGTGTTGCAAGTCGTCAAGACATTTGGTCATTTTCAAGATTCTACCTTTCCATCCTAAATGTAGCTATTTGCTTTGGCACTGTTTATTAAGTTGAAATATCATGAGATAATGTAGCACCTATTTCGGTATGAATGTCCTTGTAGGCTAAACACGTTTATTTCTGCGGGGAATTGATAAAATCACAAAGCCAAATACGTTATTAGTTACTTTGAAAACTTCTTTGAATGGTCAGTTTATTGAAAGGAAACAACGTTGTTATCAATAAGAAGAGTTAAAATTATTGCATGGTGTATTCGCAAATACATCAAGGACAGCCTATGAACTTTTTAAAACATACTTCTAGATGTGTTATTCATCAATAAATTTAATTGAAATATCTTACACTGGAAGTTCGGAAATACTTCTGCGAATCTCAGTGTTGGAATATGTGATTTTAAACTCATTTCTGTATTATTAATTTACTCTTTTAATCAGGAGTAGAGGTTCATCCCTTGTTCCTTGCTTTAGATTGGGTTTCCTGTGCTTTCTAGTCATCTCATTCCAGTATCCCTTGCGTCTTGGCAGTATTATTGATTAATATATATATATATATATATATATATATATATATATATATATATATATATATGAGGAGAGGGAGAGAGAAAGGGAGAGAGAGTGTGAGAAAGACAGAGGAAAAAGAACGATGAGGGTATATAATGAAAGAACAATATACTGATGAGGTACATAAAATTAAATATACTGAAAGGAAAACTGAAGACTTGTCGAAAAATACTTTTCTTCCACAACATCCTTGTAACCCTGAGTAAGGTTTGTCAGTTCACAATTCATCCAAATCTCAAAATAGAGAGATAGACAGATAAATAGATATGAAACGAGGAATAGATAAAAATATAGAGCAATATACATACATACACACATACATACATATATATATATGATATCATAACGATCTCCTCACCAAACTTCTAAGTCGGCACGAATCTAGTCAAAAAAATGAAAAATGCTTTACACTAAACTTATAAAAGCTCTATTTCTACCATGATATAGAGCAATAATTAAAAAGCTCTCGCCAAATTACCTTTTCTCAGCAAAACTATTGAAAAAACAATAATCTTGGCGATATATATATATAATCAGAAATTAGAGTGCATAATATGTTTAGAATTTATAACATAAATATGCTATCATATCACTGCTATTTTGTTTCGACACTACTTATGTCATTTTGAAACTTTTAAAACTCTTAAACTTGAAATCAGCGCAATCATTTGATAAGATACAAGTCGTGTCGAAATAAAAACATTTACTTTTGTAATGATATTATAACATATTCATGCCATAAATTCTAATTATATATATATATATATATATATATATATATATATATATATATATAATATTTAATTTTAATAATGTTTAGCGCCAATGTTGTTGATTTTTTTTTAAACCTAATAAAATATATTTTGCTAAGAAGAATTTCTTTTATCGTAAAGTGCCCGATATTGCCCAACACCCATGACTAATGAGAACATCATAACCGTGTCCTTACGAAACTCCAAAGTCAGCATGCATCTACTCAACCAAAGAGACAAATACTTTGTACTTATTTACATAAATACGTATAGACGTATTCTTTGCACAGATAGACATATAATCAAATATATAGATAGATAGATAGTACAAGAACATACTGAGATAGATAGATAGATAGATAGATAGATAGATAGATAGATAGATAGTAAAAGAACATAGATAGATAGATGGATAGATAGATAGATAGATAGATAGATAGATAGATAGATAGATAGATAGTACAAGAACATACTGAGATAGATAGATAGATAGATAGATAGATAGATAGATAGATAGATAGAGAGATAGATAGATCTACCAAAGTAATAGATTGACAGATAGATAGTTGAGCAATGAGGACTAGGAATAATGATGGAAATGGAAAAGCATGGAAAGATATAACTGAGAAAGAGTGAAAGATATATATATATATATATATATATATATATATTGAGAGAGAGAGACAGACAGACAGACAGACACAGAGAGAGAGAGAGAGTGAGATTGGGAAAGTGATGAAGAAAAAAATTTTGAGAGGAAAAAGAGAAAAAATTACAGTGAAAAAAATCTTTTCGATTTACACCGTTAAACACATTTAGATTCGATCGAATTAACGAAACACAAATAAAATCCGCACGTAAAAACTATTCTGAATTAACATCTAGCCTAAGAAAATAAACAACTTTACAAAATACAACAAGAAACATACAATGTTAGGAAAAAAGAATAAAAAAGGGGAAAAAAATACCAGAAGGTATATATATACATATATATATATAGAAAAAAGATGTCTGACGACAAAGAATCACAATCGATCTGCTGGGTAAATGTCAATGGGAATTTTACTGGTAGGCGATTAGGCTTTTCTCACCCTCTTCAATTTGATACTCTATTATAGATAAATACACAAAGATGATTTCTAATGTCGAAACCTTTACTTTAGGGGATTTGTTTTGTTTTAAGTTTTAGCGCTTCGACGAATCCTTACAATTTACAGTCAGTTTGTCGAAAAACATACATAGCCGTTTACACGGTATATAATTAACTGAGAGAATCGAACGAGAGCTAAGTGATTTCTTTCATATCTCAGAATAGTATAATGTTTCTGCACATTATAGTCTATTAAATATATTTGACATCAACTGCGCTTACCTGATGGGTAAACGAATTGCGTATCCCCCACCAGCGCTAGTAATTAGTGATCACGGTCAAGTAAATCATCGTAAAACCTAATTTTCAATGAACAATGAGGCAAGTTATGACTAATTGGGTCATACGCATAACGCAATATCTCTGTTTGCATTTTTTCATTTAACGAATAGGCATATTGAACTGAATAACTCCTAAGTATACACCCTGTTTCAAAAAATGTTTGGCCAAAAGACAAAACAATTCTATTAACTAAACCAATCTTTCTCTGTCTCTCTCTTTCTGTCTTTCTCCATGTGTCTCTACAAGTCCTGGGCATGACAGTAAACTGCATCCGGCAGCAAGGCCTCTGATTGGGAGGTTGTCAGGAGCATGGAACCACCTCTTATTTGCTGTTGTCCGCAGGTCCATTCTGACCCAGAGTAGTAGCACCTGTTAGGGTCCCAACTATGGGCAAATAGTTAAACCCCCAAACTGGGGTCAAAACACTATGAAATTATAAACATACTTTTATAAAATATATACATAAAAAAAAACTTTTATAGAAAAATATACATTTTTTAAGGAAAAATATTACCAATATTACATTTTTGAAGAAAAGATTATTACCATAACACATTTTTGAAGGAAAAACATTATTCTCAGCAAAATGCAAAACTAGAAAATATTTTCAGTTTTCTAAAATAAAAAAGAATAAAAAGTTTCATTAAAATCTGACTAAATTTATGACAGTATTTCCCGCTGATATATATTTTTTGTTTGGTTTAATGCGGCGGGGAGATAGAAATGAATATCAGTGGTATTATTAGATGTGCTTTATTGTAATCCACGATGTAAGCTTATGTTAATATATATATATATATATATATATATATATATTTAATACTATCGTGTGTTTGTAAAATCTGGAGAATAGAAAAATTGGCTGACGGTTGGGAAAAAAGAGAAAAATATAATTTTCCTTCTTTTTTTCGTGTTCAAAAAGACTTGTAATCTATAAGTAGCCATAACAAAATGTCAGAATTTACTTGATGAGGTCAGTTAGGGTTAGAACCTTAACAGTTGTAGGATCGGAAGACAGATGATGTAATCGAAAGAAAGAAGACAGAAAGACATTACGTCATGTGAGCTGTTGATATTTCATTCGTCGAGCCATAGCTTCCCGCAAATCGTGTGGGTCGAAAATAATCTCATTGGTCAAAAGCTTTGAGCCAGCTAGATCCCCCAAGAGTATTGGGGATGGTTATAAAAATGGAGACTCAGCGAGAAAAATCAGAGTTGAGAGGAGTTGTGGGCTGGATAGTTGTTGAAATTGCAGTCGAAATGTAACGACTGTGGAAAAGGTTTCCCAGCTGGTAAGCCACGACTCAGAGGCTAGTCGCCTACCACAGAAATTATGACTAAAGAGTTAATGTTGAATGAAGCCTGCCGCCGATTAACTTAAATATTTAATGTTAAATAATTCGCTTCCGATAGGAATCCCGAAAGAACTTTATAGTTTTAAAAGCTATGTGGAGAATTTAAATTTCTGATTCCTCGTTCGCTCTACTTCGGTAAATTCCGTTAAACCCCGAAAAGAACCCGAAAGGATTTTATTGTTTTAAAAGTTGCATAGAGAATTGACAGCTATGATTATAGAGAATATGTGAAAAGACTTTAATGAAAATTTGAAGAGCCCTGATTACTTTAACGAAACTTAGAAAGAAATTTTTATTTGAGGATTGAAAGCTCTGATATTTTGAAAACTCTCTCTCTCTCTCTCTCCGTTGTAAACTGGCATTCCGACAATTGTCAGCTCCTGTAACTAATAATTTTTTTTTAAAGACTTTCTTCGTAACTCCTCCAGGCGTCTTAGACCTTATTCATTTATTTAATTTTTTTTTTTTTTTTTTTTGGTGCCGTGTTTATTTTATTTTAACCGCAAGTGTACACAAGTGTCCGGTCTGGTTCTGGTAGAAATACGGCTACTGGATTTGCACACCGCAACTTTCTGAGATCAAATAACAACGTGGACAGTGGTCCGTTGTTGCAATAGGCGTCTTGAGGACCAGCTTCTGTGACGAGATCATCACGACCAGCAGCAGCGGCCCGAATAATTGGCACCGTTTCGACATCATCGCAGCGGGATCCGTTCCCGAACCAGCGAGCAACCGAACCAACCAGCCAGCCGCGTGGCAGTATCACAAATCAACCTTCTCACTATAACCGAACATTAAAAAAATACCTTAAACCCCCATCTTTTTGACATTAAATAACCCACTGAGGTTGATATGCCGTTAAACAAAACTCAATCTCAAACCAATGTGTCTCTACAAGTTTCTTCAATAATCATTTACTAACATATAATGGCCTATAAATTAGTAAGAACACAGTATACATGCATACACACTTACATACATACATACACATTCATACACTTTACCATCTAAAAGATTTCTTACACATATATCTAAAAAAGTCCATCCTTTTAATACGCTTGACACGTGTATTAATACGTACATATAAACAGACACAAATACATGTAAACATATGCACATATAAACAGACACACATACAAAATATTCTACACACATACTTGAAGAAGTAAATATTTGTTGCTTTAATACACGTTACACATCATTCAGTTAAATGTTATACATGATACACACTTGGGCGATCATATCTCAAAAGAGACCTGGCTGGCCGGGCAGAGAACCATCCCGTAGTAGACTGCCATTACTTTCTGCAGTAGACTGGTTATCAACCAAGGCTATAAAGCAATATCTACCCTGCTATTTAATCCATAGCTGGTGGGGAAAGCGAGGAATTTATACCTTTCCAAAGGGTATTGGTGCGTAAGAGAATGCAATAGTTTCAACTTGAATTCGAACTCGTTTCTCCGATTTCTCGTTCCGAGCCGTTATTTACTACAACGCACTGATCCGACCAATAAGAATCAACTCCATATCACAACATACCAGTATAATGTCTCTTTGTAAAAAAAAGAAAAAAAATCATATTTAACTCGATCTCTGAAGGTCCTACTTTGTTATTTACTTTATACTGTAATTTTGCCTGATTCCAATTTATATATTCTTCTCATACATACATAGATTTTTTTTATCATTTCACCCCGAGCAAGGTTGATAAAACCGCTAACATTCAAAGTGGGACTGGGTGTGAAAGAAACAGGGAGGAAAGCAAAAGAACAGGTTTCTAGGAGACAAATTTATGACGATCGACACTGCATTTAAATCGTAGTTGACAAGAAAGCAGGAAACCGAAAGAGAGTTTCACAAGTGAGAAGTGCCGGAGAAGAAACAATCAGCGTAGGACATACGGTTATGACTAGCAATTTAAAGTGTGGCATTATGAGACTTATCTGACAATATTATACGGTTTTTTAATTTGTGAAGTCAGGGAACCAAAGAGGAAATCCCGCCAGAATTATTACTATAAAAATATTTATAGAAAAGGCACTGTATTTTACGATTACAAAAAAAAAAATACTCTTCTACATAATATTGTGAGGCTAAAACTGTCAGTGAGTTCCAATATCAAACTGGTAAAGTATTAATAAAAAACCCCACTGTAACTACATTTTTACAGACCAATTATTTTTCACTATTTACACTAGTCGGACTGTTATACTCAATTTTATTGCCATGTTTACGAAGTTTCAGCTGTTCTGTGATCCTGCCTTTTTCAGGTGCTAGAAATTTTGAACCGAACCCTTTATTTCTATCACTTGGGTATATTATTCTCGTTTCATGTGTGATTCTACTTCAGAATTCTATGTAATTATCAGTGATCGAAGTAAAGGGTTCGGTTAAAATTTCTTAGTACCTGAAGAAGGCCGAAATGTACAACGACCAAAACGTCGTATACATGGCAATAAAGATTAGGACAACAGTCCGAACAGTGTAAATAATGTAAATACTACCTCATCTCAGGATGTGCGTTGTGGTGCAGTGGATATCGGCTGGGAACAAGAAATCGGGGAGCCGAGTTCGTGTTCCAGTTGAAATTATTGCATTCACTTACGCGCAAATACCCTTGGGAAAGGTATTAATCCGTCACTTCCTTCCAGTTATGGGTTAAATAGCAAGACAGATTGGGTTCTACAGCTTTGGCTGGCAACCAGTCTACCGGAGAAAGCAAAGGCAACCTACTTCGGGATAATTTTCTGCCCAGTCAGTCATGTTTCTTTCGAGACATGATCACCCAAGCGTGTTTCACGTATGGCACTTAACTGACTGACTGACCTCATCTCAAATGTATAGACAAACGCTAATGATTTTGTTTTTTGCAACCTTTTATTATTGTAGACATTTGGATATCGGTTAAATAATAATAATAATAATAATAATAATAATATATCAAATTTTAACAGTATGTATGCATTTATTTTAGAAGGACGTCTTATTCTGGTTTGTCTTTTCAAGAAACCTTTCTATCTTTGAAATTTGAGGTATTTTTTCAGAGCTCTCTTCTGATTCTCATTTCAAAAGTAAGTCTAAGAAATTATGTAGTTTATCAGTGCCATTTTTATTTCGTTTTTGATTATCTAGAAAACACATACATGAGTATTGTACGTGAGTATATCCACTTGTTAAAATGTATGATAGCATATCATCCACTGATGGGCAATTTCAACTGTTGGCTACGCGATGGGAATCTGAACAAAATCCAATTTTGATGGGGGGAGGGATATAGGAATTTTTAATATGTCTATTCTTCTGAGATGAAGTAGTATTTACATTATTTGCATTGGTCGGACTGTTGTCCTCAACGTTATTGGCATATTAACGACATTTTGGCCGTTGCACGCTCCGGCCTTGTTCAGGTGAATTTATCAACTGGCAAACTGTCCTCGAGAATACATAGACAAGGCATAAATGCGTTGGTTAGATCCAGTAACTTGACCCAAAAAATTTTGAGGTCAATACCTAAAGAGCTGAGCTAAGGGGGCTACACGACACCCGAAAGTGTCATGACACATGAAAAGAGAATGCTATAATCCAGTCATCGAAAGTAAGTGCTCGGTTCATAATTACAAGGACTTGAAGAAGGTCAGAACGTACAGCGGTCGAAACGTCACTACTGCTGTACCCTGGTACTGAACTCACAACTCACAACCTTTGGGTCAAACCACTGGAACTATCCAACATCTATATCCACTGGGCCATGTGTCCTTAAGTAACGTAGAGAGTAGGGTGAGAGGGAGATAACCCATGACTAATAAAAGAGGCTTCGCACAAGGAATGAAAATGATATACCCCAGTGATCGTAATAAAGGGTTCGATTCAAAATTCCTATCACCTGAAGAAGGCCGGAGTGTACAAGGCCGAAGCATCGTACAAATGGTAACCAAGATGAGACAATAGTCCAAATAATGTAAATAGTGTAAATACTACCTCATCTCCGAAATATAGACGAATATTGAAATCAGTAACTCTCCAAACTTTCTTTGAAAATAAAATATTTACATAGATACTGAACACATTTTAAACTGCTTAATATGCTATTAGTGATAAAGTTCGCTGCCATGACGTTTCTTTGCATGAGATCATAGTAGATATTCTCGTCATCCTCAGTGTCACTGTCGTCCACCAAGTTACCTAGTCCTTTTTAATCGAAAAGATGTTATCTTCAGAAATGTATCTTTAGTTTATATCTATCTGTTGCAACTACATACATAAATGTATGTACATAATATTCAGGTATTGCACAGAATTCCGGATCTCAAAGTTACATTACGTATTATAAAAAATGCATTTGATACATTACAAATTTTGGTAGATTTGGGCACATAAAAAAACGGTGTCACCGAAATCCACACACTGTTTTAGAGAAAGAAAAGTAAAAATAATAACATACTCTCGGATCTTGATATGTGGATCCGTTGTTCAATCCAAGAAAAGACGAATCTGATTTTTTTTTTAATCATTTCACCCCGAGCAAGGCGGAAACACCACTGATGTGCATGGGGGTACATAAATGTAAAAAGATTAATTAGAAAAGACTGAGGAGTACAAACTAGTTAGAAAGGAACAATAGAAAGCTGAGAAAGCAGGTGCGATGACAGATACATAGGTGGAGAGAAAGGGAAGGTTATACAGGGGAGGGGAGAGAGCTAGAATCCAGTGGTTAGTAGATGAGTATTGACTTTGCATTTAAATTTCTGGAGGTTGTAGCCGTCAGGAAAGCAAGAATACGGTAGCGAGTTCCACAGACGGGAAGTGCGAGAGAGGAAGCTGCAGGAGTAGAATTGTCGTCTGCATTTGGCTAACCTAACTGTGAATGGGTGGGACCCAGTTGCCAGTCTGGTTGCTCGAGTAAACACCTGTTGAGGAGGCATCAGTGACTTAAGTTCGTCTGAGCAGAAGCCATGAAAGTATTTATAGAACAGACAAAGGGAGGCCACATTTCGACGATGGGGAAGTGGCTGCAGTCGAGTCGCCAGATCAGTACCTATGACATTACAGATTCTCCTTTGGAGCTTGTCAAGAATACTGAGGAGAACGGCAGGGGCACCTGACCATAAGTGGCAGCAGTACTCCATGCACGGACGGATGGTTGGTGATATTAATAAATAAAGCAAAAATAGGTCGTCGGTTTAGCTCTAAAAGCAAACCACACAGTGAATTAAATAAAGGCGAAAAATATGAAGGATATAGTAATTTTCCAGACCACGGCAGCTGTGGTCAGCAATGATACCCAGAATGGTGCGAAGATTTGAAGTGATTTACAGTTATTCTCACTACGTTGATACCGCTAGATATCTGGGATGCATACGCAAATGCACATAATAATAATAATAATAATAATAATGCTAATGATGATGATCACGACGTTGATAATGGTGATATTTTTTCGCTCGGTCAGGCAACAGAAAGCAGATAAAAATTCAAAGAAACGGTAATGAAAAGAAATTAAGAAACCGAAACCAATTATGTTACGGAGGTCTATTGACCTTCTAAACGTTATGTTTTGCCTCCAGGGCTCTCATATAATGTCATTTGCTGGACGGGAGAAGGTCAATGCTTTTTAGCTTGGTTGTCAAGAGGGACGGGAAGATCGTTAGACGGTGGGGACTGGTGGGCTTGCAATGCTGACTCGACAATAGATCTTCTTCAGACATTAATGAAAGACAAGAAGGTCAAAGTATCTCTTGAGACTCTCTCTCTTTCTCTCTCTCTCTCACTCTCTCTCTCTCTTTCTAATTCATGCATTTGATCATTTTTTTACTCTTTTTTTCCTGTGTATTCTTTGTATTTCTACTTATCTGTCTGTCTGTCTGTCTGTCTGTCTATCTGTCTAGGTTATGGCGTGCGAGGAGACGACCTAAACGTGTACAGGCGTGTGGATATCAATATTATATTAGGAAACTACAAATATTTTTTTTAAAAATAAAGAGCATACAATGAGGAAAAAGGGCCCAAAAACTAATATAAAAATAAAGATTTATAACCAACATACTAATGTTATTATTAAAAGGATAAAACAAAAGGGTTTATTTTCATTTTATAAAATTTTAATCCTTTCTAGAACGTTCGATATTTTGGTTAAAAATCTTGTTTTTCTTGCGTCAGCGAGTGTGCTAAAGAATAGTATAAATATTTTTAGCGTCATTTTTTCCGTTAAAAACATTGTTTTGGAAATTCTTGGAAAAGTCTAATAAATATCAAACTTTTCGAAATCTTAAAGATTTATTCACAAATGAATTAAAATATTTTTTTTAAATTTTAAAGTTTTTTTTTAATTTAAATATTGGTAAAAATAGTTTTTATTTACATCTCTTACTGTCACTTAGTTTTATAAAATTTTAACCTCTCCATATTGATATCAGTGAATAGCTGGACTTCTTGGAGAATTTAAATGATTTTTTTTTTGTTAAACAAAAGCACCATTTATTGAAACTCTGCTTTAAATCGTAGAATAAAAATGTACTGCAAACCTTGACAGTATTTAATTAGGAAAGCTTAATGGCTTTTGAAAATAAAATATATAACGGACGCTATTATCTGAAGAAAAAAATCGATAAATAATAAATTTTTACAAGAATTGATTTCATATTTTTTGAATTATAATTAAAAAAAGTATTAAATTTTCAATCTTTTAGATGATACTATTATTATGTGAAAACTATACTTACTAATCAAAAATAGAAAAGCTTAATACTAATCATTAAACATCAGTATTTTTAAAGAATTTTGGATTTTTTTTTTTGTATATGTATAAACGTTCAGATTTTTATAAGTACGGGTGACCAGACAATAAGAGCGATAACTATTGTAAAGTAATAGTCACCATTTTTATCATTCAATTAAACATTAGATGTCGGATAATATTTTCTTGAATTTTGAAGTTTACTAAGTACTTCTATATTATATAGAAAAATCAATCACGTTACTTTCTTCAATTATGTTCTAACTATAAAGTTTCCCAAAAACAACATAAGATCTGCCAACAGGCTGTAAATATTTCAGAACATATACTTCTTCTTGAATGTGCCATTTCCTTTCAAGACATAGACAATCATAGCTTTCCATATCTCCCTGTCCCTTGTAGCTTTTAACACCGGTTTTCCTGTTACCTTTGGAAACCTTGCTCTACCATCCATTTCCTGAAGTCCATCAAATATTTTGCTTTCTCCTGTCCCTTCTTCTCTATTTTCCAATCCGTGAGTATCAGGTTCTCCAAGTCCTCCTTCCTTCATAACCTTATCCCAGAAACTTCAGCTGTTTTTTCTTAAGTTTAAAGATTATTTTTCGTTTCCATCCTTTCCAAAACCACGTTGTTCCTCACATTTTCTGTCCATGTTATCTTCAACATCCTTCTGTAGAGCCAAATTTTCGTTGCTTCAAGTCATTCCTTCATATTTGTTGTGATTGTCCAGCATTTGTTGCCATATTGATGGGTAGACATCAGACAAAATCCAGTACTGTCTTCTTTAATTCCAGGGAAATTTTCTAATCTCTCAATACTCTACTCATATTTTGGAATGCATCTTTGGCCATGCCAATATGCCTTCTGATCCCAGTGTTGCACTTTTCGTCTTTTGTTAGAACACTTTCCAGGTATTAACATTTCTGTACCTGCTTGATTATATTATTCCCGGTTTGCTGTTGGCACATTAGGCTTCTTTTTTTACTGGTGACCTTTCGTTCAATTTTCTTGTAGTTATATGTCTGCATATCATATATTGTTCAGACTGCAGTTACGAATAAATAATCATAGCAGGATTTCTGGAGTTCTCAGAGTTGTTTAACTTTTTATGTACTACCTGGTTAAAAACACATTTACTCACGGAATAAATATTACTTTCTGCAATAGTTTTTTTTTTAATCATATCACACCGAGTAAGGCGGTAAAGCCACTGAAGCGCAGGGGGCTATGTAGGAGTGAAAAGATTGGAAAAGAGAAAGCCGGAGACCACATCCTAAACAAGGGATGAGCCTCTTCACCTGTTCAATAGACGTGGGTGGAGTGTGAACTGGGCGATAGTGTAGTCTATCTACTCCAGTTAGTCTATCTACTCCAATTTAAATTTAAACACAATAATATTTGTTTCAAATCAGATAACTTATATTGTAAATCAGATATTTCCTCCCAAAAGCTTAAGATATGAACATTTTCTTTTTAGAAGATTTTTTAATAAAGAAAATGTTATTGTGATAATAAATGTCTAAAGATGAGCGCTAAACATTTATTTTAACTAAAGAAAAATAAAGAAAGAAAATAACTGATTCCCGTCAATGTAAATTAAGTTTTTAACATAAAAAAAATCTGCCGATTAGAAATATTACATTTAGTCGTTTACCTTGAAATTAAAACTGAAATACATAATTTAAGAAAGATTTTTCATTTTGAAAACTCATTTTCAATATTTGGTATAGCGGCTTATAGGGATGAAGGAATATTATAATGTTTTCCGAAAAAAGTATTTTTCGCAATAATCTTAACATGTATGTGCATGACACACATACATACACATACACACATAAATATGTAAATATAAATATATATTATAGAAATAGTAATCTACTGTTTTTGAAGAAATTTTGGTAGCCTCCCAAATATATATATATATATATATATATATATATATCGACAAATTCTGTCTATCAATTTTTGATATAATTTTTACTTTCTCTAAATTACTTGTATTATATTGTTTGTAAATTGCTATATTCTTTTTTACAAAAATATATTTAAGTCTGATCGTCTAAATGGCGCCACATAGAGTGGCATGAACGTACTTCCAACAAATATGAGAACGCCAAAATAAAACAAATATATACAGAAACATCTTTGCGGAGGGTCGTTTGAAATATATGTGTGCGCGTTCTAGCGTGTATATATATATATATATTTGACGTGTTTGGTTTGGATGAATTGAAAATGTCATAAACACTCTTACTTGTGGGTGCTTATGACGGCATTCATTTTGAAGGGGTTGGACCGGTTTCTTCGCAAGAAAAAAATTTCATGGGACATTTTTTGGCCCCCACAAGCTGTCCCCAAATGCATGTGATACAGAGATTTTTTCGTACTATGTTGATAAATCTTACCGCAGTAAACTGGTTGCAACCAAGGCTACCCAACCCAGTCTTTCTCCTACTATTTACCCATAAAAAGGAGAAGAAGAGATGGATTCATACCTTTCCCAAAGAGTATAAGTACTTAAGTAAATATAATAAATTCGATTGGTATTCGAACAGGATTTCTCAATCCGAGCCTCCACCATGTCTTCTATCAACACGAACACGCACATATATGAAACATTATCTATGACTTCCATACATATGCATACACAGTGGCACATCGAGGTGGTCTAATGGTTAGCAAGCTTGTCTGGCTAGAATCATTACAATTGAGTAGTGATTTTGATCCTCACTGCGTGTCTCATACTTTCGGCCTTGTGCCACATCTAAGCTGCGCTTAGAAAATCACCATATGCATACATATAATACATATATTTGTATTCACATGAACTGAATTAAATATTATTTGAATACCTTCTACTTCATGTTCCGTGTCCCTTCAGGATGTAGTTGATCATAGACTTCCCCTTGGCTCCTTCTCTTGTCGCTCTCAATATTTTTTCTCTTGGTATCTCTTCTAAGCCCTGCTCCGCCAACCATTTGCTCAGACCTAACAAGTACGTCTCGCGCTGCTTTCCTCTGTCTCTCCTTCCATTTATCTTTCCTTTCTCATTACGTGTCACAGGAACCTCATTTTTTCCCTTCCTGATATTTAGTATGAGTTTTATTCTCGTTTGCATACTTTCCAACATCTCATCGTTGCACAGGTGCTCCGTCTATGGTATCCTCAGCATCCTTCTGTAAAACAACATTTCTATTGCCTCAAACCTCTCCTTCATTGTTGATGTGATGGTCCAACATTTACTTCCATACTGGAAGGACAGATATCGAATATCAATCCAACACACTTTTTTCTTTTTTGATGAGATTTTTCTGTCTTTCAGTACTTTGATTTCTTTCTGAAATGCGTCCTTGGCCATGCCAATGTGTCTTTGAACCTTCATGTCGCGCTTTACATTCTCTGTCAGAGCACTTCCCAGTACCAAACAGAAAATATATGTCCGATATGTCAATGATATTTTCATTTTAGCTGAGAACGAAAATGAAATAGCTAATCTTCAACCTACGCTAAAAGAAAATTCCGTTCTCATTTCCCCTATGAGCTTAGTCCAAAACACAAACTCCCGTTCTTCGATATTTTTCTGGAGTTTAGTAATAATACTTTCGCTACTTCACTATATAAAAAAAAACTAGTAAAATTTCTTAACACCTTGATTTTATTAGTCATTGTCTTCTTCGATACAAAATTGATGTTATTAAAAATGTCCTCACAAAACGTATGGGAATTCAAATTCTTCACAGAACTCCACAATTTCAAACAAACGCTTGTGAACAACAGCTTTCTAAAAAAATTACTTGACTACCATACTAGACTTCTTTGTAACGTAACCAATAAAAGCAACAAACACACGGACAAAAAACAAAAAAAAACACAGTAACATTTTCTACGAAAACCAAATGCATAGCAATTATAAACAGAACGAATCTTTACTTCGAAGCATCATCCGAAAATACGCAACTTCGACAAACTTTAAAAATATTAATTAATTATCTATTACACAAAATTTACAAATGCTAACCTCATCGTCAATAATAGCAATTCACCTGCAAGATCTAAACTGATAAAAATTATTATCTACTCATTTAAATAATGTCTGGTCTAACTATGCATTTTACCCAGACAAAATTAAAAAGTGGCATGCCTTGACATCAGGCTACTCTGTTACCTTTCGTGACCCAAATCTTCAACTTCATAGTTCAACCAAATTCTCATTTTTGATTGAATAATATTGACACACCTACTAGCATATTCTCTAACTATCCCTCCTTAATATTCTAAATAACCATGTATTCATCTTATATTTTTCAAATAAATAAATAAATTTCACCATTTATTTTAAAATATCACCTGAAGAAGAACAGTATTGTTCTGAAACATGAAACATGAAAATAAAATGCTTTTATAAACCACTGTAATAACAAAAATTACAATATATATATATATATATATATTAAGAAATGTTTTTCCTCACCGATAGGCCGACTCGGAGTTTTGTATATAATGCAGTATTTAGGTGATAAGTATAAACTATCTGTTACATAATGTGTAAATTTAATAAAATATCTCGTTTCCCCAATTTTGAGGCAGTCATATATCATATATATCATACAGGGATTACAATTTTTTAATCTAAAAAATTATATATTGGTCATAATTTGAAATATATTAGCTTCAGTATATATATATATATATATATATATATATATATAATTAATTTTTAAATGTATTTGTTTTTTATACGATAGTATTGCTAAATATCTTATTCCTATAAGCGTTATTTGGAGTGGGTATATGTGTTTGAGTTGACATCACTTTTTTTTTTTAAATATTGAAATTAATAAACAACTGGTCTAGATAGAGATGTCTCACTGAATAAAAAAAGTCTACGTCCTGACAGGAAAAAATAGTACGCTTCATGTACGGGAGAGGTTTCCCCGAAGAATAACGTAAATACATTTTTGTTTCCAGTCGGATGGACATTTTCCTTTAGTCGTACTTCCCTATATAGTCCAGTTGATATTAATTCTACTGTTTAACTAAAATATAAAACAAAAAATGAAACTCGAGCTATTAACTCGGACACGTACATCAGTTAAAATACGGCTTAGAGTAATAAAAAGAATACGAGAGAGTGAAAGAGAGAGAGAGAGAGAGAGAGAGAAAGAGAGACAGAGAAAAGCTTAAATCAAATAAAGAAACATTTCTTTTATAAAACTGAAACTAAAAAATAATCAATGAAAATTAATATCATTATTTTTGTGAGAGAATGCTACCTGACTGAATTATTCAGTCAGTTAAGTGCCATACATAATACACGCTTTCTGCAGTTATGTCTCGAAAGAGACATGGCTGACTGAGCAGAATATTACCTCGCAGTAGGTTACCATTGTTTTCTGCGGTAGACTGGTTGCCAGGCAAGGCAATAGAACCTAATCCGTCTTTTTATTGAACTCATACTGGAGGGAAGAGATAGATTAATACCTTTCCTAAAGTATTTGTGCGTAAGTGAATGCATGCAAGTAATTCAACACGAATTCGAACTCGGCTACCCGATTTGTCGTTCCGAGTCGATATCCATTGCACCACGACGCACATCGCGACTGAATCACTAGAGAGAGAGAGTGAGAGAGAGAGAGAGAGAGAGAGAGAGAGAAAGAGAGAGAGAGGAAGGAATTGATTTACTATTTAAAATATTTCAGAAAATGACATTTATCTAATAAGATTGTAGCATGCCAAACGTTCAAGGCTCTGTCATCAATACCAATTACCAAATGCATCCTAGGTCATTTTCTTTTTAATCGTTTCGCCCCAAGCAAGGCCACTAATGCGTAGGGGGCTGCATAAGAATAACGGTTTAGTCAGGAAAGACGAACCAGTTAGAAAAGAGCAAGAGAAGGATGGGAATACAGGTGTGATGACAGTTTCAAAGGTAAAGAGAGGAAAAGATATACAGGGTGATGTAGAAAGAACTAGAGTCAAGTGGTTGAGCATTGATGAGTATTGACATTGCATTTAAATTCCTGGAGGTTGTAGTCGTCAAGGAAAGAAAGAATATGGAAGGGAGTTCCACAGTCGGGAAGTGCGAGAAAAAAAATTGTGGAGTAGAATTTTCGTCTGCATTTGGTTGATCTAAATGTGAATGGGTGGGACCCAGTTTCCAGTCTTGTTGCACGAGTAAACACCTGTGACAGAGGCACCAGTGACTTAAATTCGTCGGTGCAGAAGTCATGAAAATATTTATAGAACAGACAGAGGGAAGACACATGCAGTCGGTTAGAAAGTGGCTTGAATCGAGCAGCCAAGTCAGTACCTATCACTTTACTGATTCTCCTTTGGAGCTTGTCAAGAACATTGAGATGAACGGAGGGTGCGCCTGAGCATATATGACAGCAGTATTCCTTGCACGGACGGTGGGTTGATTTGTATATATGCAAGATGGATTCAGGAGGAAAAAGATTCTGGCCCGACACAGTGACCCAACCTTCCTAGCAGAGGATTTAGCTATTGACTCAATGTAATGGTTCCACTTGAGATGGGAAGAGAGGGTAAGACCGAGGAGTCGCGATATATTGCTCTCAGGGCGACTCCCTTGGTTCATGCTTATGTGACACAGGAAGGGTTGCCTGTGATGATTAGGCAGCAGATTCGTCTTAGACGTATTGAAATTTACAAGCCACTTCTTTTCCCATTCCACCACAGAATGTAGATCCTTTTCAAGATCATCAGCGAGGTTATGTTTGTCCACCTCACCGGATTTCTTACTGATGCGGGAGTAAATCGTGGTGTCCACTATGTAGATGCCTACTTGGAACTTGCTCACATCTGAGAGATCATTTATGAAAATAAGAAAGAGCGTCGGGCCTAGGATAGAGCCCTGAGGAACATCACCGTTTGTACAGTAGGATGTGGAGGCATGTCCATTCAAGACGTCCTTCATTATGCGGTAAGATAGGAAAGATTTAATCAGATCAAGCAAGTGTCCGTTGATGACATAACCTCGAAGATTGCGTAGAAGGCCAACGTACCAAACCCTATCAGAGGCCTTGGAAATGTCCAGGGCAACAGCACGAGCCTGGCCGGACTTATCAAGGGCTTGGTACATGTACTCCGTGATGGTCGTTAGCATATCGGACCGTGGACATGCCGAAGCGGAAGCCGTATTGCCTGTCTGAGAACTGTTTATGCGCAGTAAGATGTTAAAATATTTCAGCATTAATAATGACCTCGAACACTTTCCCGAAAACTGTTAGAAGGCTGACAGGCAATAGCTGGATGGGCCCGATGGTTGCCCCGATTTCTTAAATACAGGAACCACAGAAGAGGACTTCCAGCATGCAGGAAAAGAAGATGCAGAAAGGTAGTAATTATAGAGTTTAGAGAGGACAGAGGAGAGTCCAGGGGTACAGTTTTAAGGACAATCACCGGGATTCCACCACCCCCGTTCCCTTATGGGGGTCGAGTTATATATAAATCCTGAACGAATTAAATGAGAAGACACAAGAAAGGTTACTTAATGCCTTGTACATTCAGCTGTAATTGCTATTAATTAATTTGTATTTCTTGCCCCTTATACTCCAATTCAATATCAATATATTGTCGAATTACTGAATACACTCTTACCGCATATATATATATATATATATATATATATATATATATATATATATATATATATATATTCATTTAAAAATCAGTTATTTACGCAAAATTTGTTTTAATCTTTCGGTATTTCAGGCGATTTATTATAACTGATTATTCATCGTTTTCAAACGTACAAGAGGGACTTTTTACGAATGTGCAACTAGAAGTTTAAATAATTTAAATTTAAAAATTAGGGACGAGTTACTTAAAGATTTAAACATTTTCATTCAGGTTTGTATGATTCTAATTTTTTTTTTTTTGGTTGATTATAACTGTTTCTTATTTCTGATTTTTCATATAATAATATTTTTGTTCTGGATATAATATTATGGCTAACAATTCTTCTTGGCACAATCTGCAGATATCACCACCGTTGTAAGGTTTTGCTTTTTTTATTATACTCCATGTTATAACAGGGTCTTTGCCATTTTTTCTTTCAATTTTTACACGTGGTTAGCCAGTTTGGTACAATTTTTAGGTTTTCCAGTTTGAATGTTGACTTGTGATTATTTAAAATAAAAAAAAACTATTTGTAGATCCAAAATATGTTTTTTTTAGTCCACCTGTCATGTATTTCTGCTTTGTAAATAACTACTTCTGTTTTACTAAGTCTATCAGTATCTCAAGATATTCTTTTGTAATTTTGGTAATTATATCTATTAAAATGAGATGTCAGTGTTATTTTCATTTTTGCGTAATTTAGACGACAATTTTCTTCCGATACACACACAAACACACAGACACACACACACACACACACACACACACACACATATATATATATATATATATATATATATATTAGACTATAGAGACAGCAGACAATTTTCAAACATATATTTTTAAATATAACAGTAAATGAATGTTTATTATGCTTAATCATGAGCCGTTTTAAATATCGTAACCCATGACAGAATATTACAAAAAAAAAAAAAAAATAACGAAATCCACATATTGGGAGGTACTTTCACATTCATTCATTTATTAAAAGTGTCAGAAACCACCGGAACAAATTTATATAGAACAACCTTCGTCAACATCACTAAACAAGAATACGTGACCTGAAACATCTCTAAAGAAACTAAGTCACAATCATTAAACAATCTGACAAGAGTGAATTAATCCCCATTATGAACGTAACAAATGATATACTTCTAAAACAACTTAACAGCTAAGATTTTTTTAAATTTGAGATTCACCCAAGATTCAACCTAACATTCTGAATCAGAACTAAACAATCCGATTTATGATTTAGATCATAATATTCAGGCATAATGAAAGCTTCGATTTCGGAAATCCCCAAACCAGATACATTCTATACTATCCCCAAATTCCTTCACCGTCTGAAATAAATCCCAGACAAAGCTACCAACTTCCCTTCAGTCAAACACATGGCGGCACAAAATGTAAAATCTGTTACAAGCTATTAAGATTCATCTGCCCAGTAGACCGATAAAGTCGAAATTACGAAACTCATCTAATGTTTATTTGATCTCCAATCTTTTAGTACCCATTAATTCCTAATTATATCAAAGACAATGCATTTCTTATAAGTTTTAGAAAAAAAGACAGATTGCCAAAAGACTACCTGACGATACATGTGACACCTGTTTCCTCCAACATTTTACACAAGGAGGAAGAAATATGTTTGTCACGGGGAGATGAGTCTGAAAAGTAACAGGACTGGGTGTGTTGTGAGATCAATGATTGAAAGAGGGCTAATTCGGATTGTATTAGCATATAATATGATATCTTGAACATGTATAAGTGTAATCTAAGCATCTGCTTCGCTCAGTGTGCTAGAAAAAAATTGTGGCAGAACAAATTTTGGCTGCATCCTTCAAAATACTTGAGCATCCGGCAGTTCCTGGCAGAGAAGAACATCACCGTACTGGAACAACCTCGTGTTATTCCTTTTTTCACGAAGATAATTGTGATCAACAAGTGAACTTGTTTTGAAGACGTGGAGGCCGTAAAGACAGAGCTGAGGCCATTCAAGAAAAGTCCTTCCAGTACTGCATAGAAGCATGGCAGGGAAGAATAGAAAACTACATTAGACTTAAGGTGCAAAACCTGAAAATGAAACCATGTAATTTGTTGCTTGGAATTGGAATAAAATGTTTGTAACAACACTGACGTTATTTTCAGACACAAATCGTACAAGCGTGTAGGCATTTCTTATGCACCAATAATTTTCAGGAACAAAACACACACGATATAGGCTACAGTATACGTACTCACCCGTAAGAACTTTTATTTAATGGGTAACCATTTTCTTCGGGTCAGAGACACAGCTATGGAAACAAAATGACCTGAAGCTATGCGAACTAATTTATTGATTCCCTAAAATGTTACCGAGATACCACCAAGGACCCTTTCCACTACCATAGATATATGACGATATCTTCTTTATATAGACAAATGTTGATAACGTTCTCCAGGTTTTCAAATAATACATCAACAATCTTTACAACGCAATCAAATTCACAATGGAATAATCAGTCATTTACATTCCGTTTCTGAATGTACTGATGGAGCTAAACAAAACCGTATCTCCATATCATTTTAGTACACTAAAACTACGGATAGTCATTGCTGTCTTGACTTTAGCAGATGCCACCCTGACAATCTTACATTTTCAATAACCTACCGCAAGTATTTATGCATAAAACACATTTGATCTAATACTTAGGATTACAAAGACAAATATGGCAACTTGCCCAGTCTCTTTCTCAATAGAAATGATTCTTTTAAAACTATAAAAACAAATCAGTCAATAAATTTTCCAAATACAATAGAACAACTGTTATAACTTATAAAACAAATAAGAAAACATTCAGAATTCCCATGTTTTTCGATTTTAAATCCAACATTCGCAAACTACTACATATCTTACTAAATGATTTCCAACATATCAGACATGACCACACAATTAATAATATATTGCGTGAAATACCACTTAATGACAGTTGGCAGCTTCTAAATCTTCATTCACTGTTTACATCATCTAGCATCCAAAACTCATTCACTTACCAAGGATACATACCATTTAACAAACCCAGATGACAAGTCTGTAAACATATTATCATATCGTATTTTGACGCCAACTGGCTTTCACAAAGAAATCTGACCTTCACACTTAACTTGTGACAATTCAAATGTAATATATTTATTTCTATTGGCAACACATGCAAAACTTGAATTTATATTAGTGAAACAGGTACGAGATTCTGTCTTGATTCTAATAATCATTAGTAAAACTTAAAAGGAAACATCAATTTCACTGTAGCTGTACATGCCAACCAGTTGTATCATAACGTTAGATCGGTCAATTTAGCGCACTCAGTTAGAGAATAGCAAAAATAAGAGATGATATACATTTTTAAAATAAATTTACACATTTTAGGTTTAAGTAGCAATATAGTCATACTCAATGAATACAGTTCCCAGAAAAAATTCTACAGATCCTCTACAGCCGTACTCGTGAGCAACAGCTAGGCCGACTAAATAACAATAAGTTAATTATTGACTAGTTATTTAGAAATACATAGCAGCTAGATCTAATCTATATTATATCAGTAATAAAAAATTCCTACCGAAAATGCCAAAATTCTTTTTTGATTTCTTGTTGAGAAAGGGCATAAACGTATTTGTAAATTCCGATTTTTAAGATCCTTGTCATCATTATTCTATTTGACCAAAATTCTAACTAGTATACAACAAATAGTTTTAGTTTTATTATAATGAGACTAAAAATATTGTATTATAATAATATTGAAAAATACCAATTTTATTACTTCTGTTATATTTTATCTCTTTAAATTATTCATTGGTCCATTATATCTACATTATATTATAAGAAGCATACGTAGACAACCTATTTTCACTCTTATATATATATATATATATATATATATATGGCGCGTCTTAGATCTCTCGAACACGAATGACGATCAGTCTAAACTAAGCCAGATCACAGGTGGCTTTCCCTATGTGGATAAGGGTCGCATACATATATATATATATATATATATATATATATATATATAAAATAACATGCATATTACTCTAAGTCTATAGCACGACACTGTACTTCATGCCTCATATGTGTATATGATGATCTGACCGTTTCAAGATTTGAATTTGTTTCTTGCAATGTTAGAGTTGTTATATACTATAATACATGGAAGATATTTTTTGATTTTATAATTTAATTTAATTTAAACCAAATTTTAAACTTGAAATTTACAAGTAAGATCGCGAAAGCTGAATTAAAAGGAAAAATATATTTTAGGTCAGAAGGTATACAGTTTTAGCATATGAATAAAGTGAGATTAACTTGTTGCTTCCAGGCTAGAGGAAAAAAACTGTAAAACATCGCTATAGAAAAATCTATATCAATCCTAAATTATTGACGTAATTTATGTCTCATACAAAAATTAGTCATCTTAAAGCACTTAAATTTTCTCGTAAAATTGATGATTATATTCAAATACATAAATAAATATGTGCTCGAATACGTTTTAATTATGAATGTGGCAGTAGCGAAAGGGGACTTGTGTCCAGGGTATACAAACACAAATATTTTGTCATATACAGCTAGCCGTAATATTTCGTCATTTACTGTTTGCTTGTCAACAACTTTACGTGCTACTTGCTACTTCAATGGTGAATAAGAAAGTGAAACCTTTCACACAATGTTATTTTTATTGTTATTTTTCTTTTAAGTAAGTAATTTTGGACTAATCCTGTACACAATTCATCAAATTAACAGTTTCTTTTCTAACGAAATGGTAGATATTTTTATTTTTAATTTTTTAAAATGTTTATTTACGTTTCTTATCGATTGACGACAGGTGTCAGAAAATGGCGATGATTGATGACGGGAAAGTTGAAAATTAGTATTTTTGATGTAAATCTGAATCAACACTACACGTTTTTCTTTAAAAAAAACCCAGTGAAAACAACTTTTTCCAGGGATGACTCTTTTCCTAATGCAGCCGTTGAAGTAGCAAGTAGCTTCTGAAGTTGTTGATGGACAAACAGTGACATATTACGGTGGTCAGTATATGAGAAAATATTTGCGACTGCTTGCACCGGATCCAGGTCACTCTGAATGGGTTTCTTATTTTTTCATTCTGTAGTGAGATATAAAAAATTATGACATCTTAAATATTTTGTTTTTTAACACTGCAAAACATACAGTGTAATAATATGTGTTATAGAAAAATACAATTTGCCTGTTATACTAAATGTTGTAGTTATTTAACATAATAATAATAATGAATGTTAATGAGAAATATAGATTGCGTGCTATCTTAAAAGTTGTTGAATACTACGCAGAGAAAGATTGAATGGTTTGAATGGAGACAGAGTTCAACAAAATATTTATTTCCATTACTTGTGTGCGCATTGCTCAGCGGAACTTTTGTAAATTGTTGTCTAATCGCCTCTTGAATATTGTATTTTAATTAGTAAGAAGTAAAAGTACTTGTTTTTGCTATTATAAATTCTAGTACATCATTATAATGTAAATAGTTTCAACTAGATATTTCAATGTTAATATCGCGAGGCAGTTGTTAGCCTCCATGGGGTATGTATAGGCGTCTACCTTACTACTAGCAATGCACTATTTGATTTAAGGTTAACTTTTTATATTTGTTATATTACACAACCCCATTTTTAAGGGAAGTAAATTTTAAAGTTTTAAAGTGTGCCTTATAAGCGAAAAATGCGGTTTATAAATTAAGAAGCAACACTGCAGAAACAACCTGTTGCAGAATAATAGTTGGTAGTGGTACTTGTAATATATATTGTAGAGTTGAGCAGCAACCATTGAATATGAGATAAAGGAAAATCTTATATCTTCTTAGATTTTTCTAATGGTCTTTTAGTTCGCATTTGGAGTAAGTGCAAAATGATTGAAGAAATTCGGCATATTCAGTGATCATTTTCAAGATGTTCGTTGCTAATATATCTATGCTTAATTCTAAATTGTATTGAAGAGAGGTGGTAATAATATATTGAATAGATGTAGTAAAAATAAATCGAATAGAGGTAGTAAAAATATATATGAAGAGAGGGCGTAAAATATATTGAATAGAGGTAGTAAAATATGTATTGAATAGAGGTAATAAAAACATTGAATAGAGGTAGTAAAATATATTAATTAGAGATGGTAAAATATATTGAATAGAGGTAGTAAATATATTGAATAGAGGTAGTAAAATATATAGAATAGAAAGAGTAAATATATTGAATAGAGGTAATAAATATGTATTGTATAGAGGCGGTAAGTAGACTGAATAACTATGCTAGAAGAATTGTGGTTGTGGTTCCATGTTGGGGTGACTTTTAAAGTACACCCTCGGGCAAATGAAGTGAAACAATTGCTTTAGTTTGCTTTCTTTGACCACACGATCAGTTTTAGACCCATTGAAGTAACCGGGTGTAATCAATTTCTATTTTTTCCTCAAATTAGCTCATTTGCGGTATTGGGCTATAATATGAATCTAATTTCGGTGTGATTGATGACATTTTTTGGCCTATTGTCTCGGCTGTCGATTAGTTGTCTTAAGACCATTGTCTGCGATGGGCGTTACTTCAAAGAAGCGTAAAAACCTGTAATGCTACACGAAGACACTGACAACAGAGAGATCGCAGATATTGTTAGTGTCAGCCTTCCAACTGTCAGTCGTATCATGAAGGCCAAGGAAACAAACTGGATCCATCAGTCAAAACGCAAAGATAAATAGGCTCAGAAGAGAAAAACAACACCAAGAGACAACTTATACGTGATTAGAGAAAGTCTGAAAGATCCTAGGAAGACATTATTCGTTTCGTTCCAATTAATTTGTACAAGCGTGTACGGATATATATCTATGCTATACCAAAAATTTGTTACAAATATTGAGGGAGAGTTTCTAACACCAAAACATGGTTTATATATATATATATATATATATATATATATATATATATATATATATATATATATATATGTATGTGTGTGTGCGTCTGTCAGTTTAAATAAATTACAAAAAATATGTTTGCTTATTTTGAATAAAATACATTCATACTCACAGATAATCTTTTGCCTATTACAATCAAAAGATGTCATAAATGAGCAGTAACGTTGACAGATGTTATTTTCAATCATTTCTTAAGGTACCCAAGTACTTTCAACTTCTTTCCGAGGTCATCTTTAGGGGTGTGAGTTACGGTAACAAATGTAAACAGAAAACTGTGTTGCTAAAAATTACTGTACATTTTTTACTGATTCAAATATAACGGTTGACAAATTGCTAGCGTTCATTAGAACGTTAAAATTATCCAAAATGGAATTTTTTTAATATATTTTTTTTAATCATATCACCCCGAGCAAGGCGGTAACGCCACTGATGTGCAGGGGGCTACATAAGATTGAAGAGATTTGAAAAGAGAGAAAACCGGAAACCGCATCCTAAACAGGAAACAAGGAATGAGCCTCTTCACCTGTTCAATAGACGTGGGTGGAGTGTGAACCGGGCGATACAAAAAGAAAAGAAATAAAATAAAACATTAGTCAACATGATGCAATCAGATAATTTCACACTTGTTTTTTCCCTGCCAGCAGCCTGTTATTTTAATCTCATTAAATGAAGTTGGGGTTTTCTACTCGAAATGTTTGTTCGTTTTTACTCAATGTGTACACAGTTTGAACCTTGGCTTAGATGATACCTTTTTGGATTTGCCTTGAGCACTGCTGATTAAAGCCGGGTAAAAATATATATATATATATAATTTTTTTTAAAAAGGGAATCTAAAGTTTTCCATAAATATTTTTCTAACAAATAGTTTTATTATGATGTGATAATGAAATAAATAAAAAATTATTAAATATTTTTAAGTTTCTCACAATGAGAAATCTGAGAGCTGAGTTTGCATTCCAGCCGAATCGATTACATTCGCTTACACACAAATACCAAATACTTCTCCCTTCTGCTGGGTTAAATAGCAGGACAGATTGGACTCCACAGCCCTGATCGGCAACTAGCCTACCACAAAAAAAAAAGAAACCTACTACGAGAAAATCTGGCCAGTCAGTCATATCTCAAAAGAGACACGATCATCCAAGCATTTATCATGAGGGTCATTCAACAAATAAGGTGAATTTTACTAATACAGATAGAAGCTTCCTTTTTTTTTTAACGTAGTCTCCCAGCAGTGTTACACACTTTTCCCATCTGTGCACTAGGTTCTGTATTCCGTCAGCGTGAAAATCTTTGGACTGATGTCTCAGCCAATCACACACATCACTTTTGACTTCATCATCACTTTCAAACTTCTTTAAACAATTTAACCCACTTGTAGACATTTTTTTTGGCTGAAACATGTGACACCATACACAGTTGACATTCTCCTATGAATTTCAACTGATTTGCACCCTTCAGCAACAAAAAACTTGATAACTGACCTGTGTTCAATCCTGGAGCATGCTTCTTGGTCGGCCATCTTTGTTAATCTCCAAAATTCTGAAAGTTTTTTTTCAATCTTCAAAAAAAAAAATCCTATTGAAAAAGATGTAAAGGAAAAAAATTAGAATTCCTTATACCGAAAAATTCACCTTATTTATTGAATGACCCTTGTATATGGTCTGATTTTATGTAGTGAAAGGCTATTTTTAAAACAAAAGTTATAATAGACAATCTTAAAGGACAAAGGTTTTATTGTAATAATTGTAATCATTCCTGTTAATCACTTAAAATGAATTCATCTGACCAGGCTAAAATTGGGATAAATTAATCATATAAAACAATGTTTGACTGTTATTTTAAAGGTGGGTGGGGGAATACAACTTTCTCCATCCATTACACATTTAAAAGAACCAATATCTATGTAAAGTATTTTCAAATTCAGACACTCAAATGCTTTCCAAATAGCTTTTCGCGCATTTTAAAACTGATACCATCCACCTGAAAAATTCATTGTTTCCTAACCAATAAAATTACAAGGGTTGCCAATTACACATCTAAAATATTAACTTTGCATCACCTCTGACAGCTTCAAAACCAGGAATATTTTTAACCTCCGACCACATGAATTTAAGTATGCAACTAGATTGGGCATTTAGGTCCCACCCTTTTACTGTTGAAATCTCTTATCTCACACTACTCATCTGTGCAACTCTTCTGTTTATTTGCTTCCTGATAGCTACAACCTCCAAAAGTCCAAACGCAACATCAAGTGCCATCTTTTATCTCTTTGAATACCATTCATCTTTAATCCTTCCTTCAACACGTCCAAGAAGCTTGGGGTGAGATGATAAAAAAAAGAAAAAACACACACACACACATACGCCTCCCCTTGTCTTAACTTACTCTTTACATTCCAATGAGTCATTCTTGTGGAAGATGTTTTGAAGCATATAATCGAACTAGCCCATTATGTTTGCATTTATAATATGTTGTAATGTCATGGTCATGTACGTGTTAAAGCATAAAAAAGCTGTTCTTTTGACAAACATTTTAGAACATTACTACAGTATTCATAGCTGATTCTATTAATTGACGGCTTAAGCGTTTTAATGAATATTGCCTCGAGAATCTGTAGTTTGCTTTTGTTGCTTTCTTGGTATAGAATAGTTGTATTAACGATCAATTTTTTATATTCTGAATATAAACAGGGATGTTGTTGTAGATGTCTACAAATGTTACCGTAAATTACACCCCTGAAGATGACCTCAGAAAGAAGTTGAAAGTACTTGCGTACCTTAAGAAATGAATAAAATTACTGTCAACGTTACAGCTCATTTCTGACATCTTTTGATTGTAATACGCGAAAGATTATCTGTGAGTATAAACGGGTTTTATTGAAAATAAGCAAACATATTGTTTGTAATTTATGTAATCTGATATGTTTAAAAGGAAATTTGCTGATTAAATACACAAATATAGTAATACTATCCGTTTCTTTTGAGGGGATTTTCAGTATTCATTGAACGAGCAGCAAACATCACTCACGGTTTTTTAAAAAAAAAATCTTTCTTAAAACAAATGTTCAGGAAACTATGTTTCTCGATTCCAGTAATTGTTATCGCTCTTTACAGTAGTGATGTTGTTACCTTCCTCAACTTTTATTTGAAGTAGTGTAAAATATCATTAGCATGATGAAGTAATTGTTTTCTCTTCGAGTTACACTTTCTATACATTTGTTGTCTAGTGACGCACTTTGAAGTTACTTGTGATTCTACGGCGACAGCCTGCAGATAGATAAAGACAGAGGGAGGAAGAGAGAGTGAGAAATAGATAGAGAGAAGGAGATGAAAAAATACAAAGTTCAACCGCTAAAATCCTTCCCAAAAACGAACAAAAATAAATAAATAAATAAATAAATAAAAAGAAACAGACGCCTATCGAAAAAGTCAACAGGGCTCAATATCTATACAAGTGTTCCTAAATTGGAATACATGTACCCCAAGTGGTACGTATGTATTTTTTAGGGAGTACATTGACTTCGTGAGAATAACCAGTACTGTAGCATACATGATGTAATCTCCATCGAGATTGCACAACATTTTTTTCTATTTCCTTATGTTAGTAAGCAAAGACTTTAATTATGTTATATCAAAAGTGAGGTCAATTTTAACTATGACGAAACCCCCCTTTGCGGTAATCTCTACTCGTACTGGACCTAAAAGTTCAGGTATTGTGGTGCGAATGTGCGTCGTGGTGCAGTTGATATAGACAAGGAACGACAACTTGGGGAGCCGAGTTCGAATTTCAGTTGAATTTCTTCATTCACTTGCGCACAAATAACCTTGGGAAAGGTATTAAACAGTTATGCGCTAAATAACAGATTGGGTTCTATAGTCTTGGCTTGTAATCAGTCTACTGCAGAAAGCAATGGCAACCTACTGCGAGATAAACTTCTGCCCAGTCAGTCATGCCTCTTTCGAGACATGATCGCCCAAAGCGTGTATCACGTATGGTACTTAAATCCCTGATATTAACACGAGACCGTGGCGGGCGGTCCCGCGCACTGGACTAAATCAAAGTCACTCAGTTTTGACAAACTAACTGATAGTGATGTTTTAATAAACGTTACTCATCGCCAGCACTGTTGCCGTAGCTTTGTTGTAGGTAGGAATTGCCTAAATAGTTTATCGCACATAAAAATCCAAAATAAAAAATATATATTATTTGGTAACTATCAATGTCATACGCACACTCTTACCTATCACTCTTTTTTTTATGCACACACACACCTTGAATAAAATGAGCTTATTACAAATAAATTAGAATTGCATATTTTTGCTTATTGATACATAGTTTTGAAAAGTTTTGTGTACTTTTACTTAGTCATGATTATTATAGATACTTATAAAAAATATATATGGAAGATCAAACTATTTTATAAATTACTTTTTTTTTAATTCTCTAATGTTATGAGTTACTCACACTACTTAAGAAGATTTCATAAAAAATATGAAAACTTCAATTTCATTGTTTTTTATTTTCGTCTTCGATTTTTAGGGTTACATAGGAATCTATGAAAATTCCAAGGAGTACAGAAGAACAAAAATGGCTGTGAACCCCTGGGTTATACAATCATAAAACCGGGAATAGGGAAACAAGAACAAGATTGAGCTGTAACCATAACAACTCGGAATACGTTAAGCGACATAAATCTAAACCGTAACACGCCGAACACGATCTGCAGACCCTGAAGATATTTATCGCCTGAAGAGCGCGTTTTGCGTCAAACTTAGTATTACTCTTTTAGATTGGTATCCGTGAACGCCTCACGGAAAGCTATTATGATAGATAGATAGATAGATAGATAGATAGATAGATAGATAGATAGATATGAACAGACTACGATAGATAGATAGATAGATAGATAGATAGATAGATAGATAGATAGATAGATAGATAGATAGATAGAAGAACATACTGAGATAGATAGATAGATAGATAGATAGATAGATATGAACAGACTGCAATAGATGGATAAATAGATAGATAGATAGATAATTTATATAGTATAACATTATTTACGAAAACCGTAAACATCTATGACTCAAAAATCAAATCATATAAGTTTGAAAATCTTCAAACTTTTCTATAGAATACAAATTGAAAATAAAATCGCTCGTAAAGTAAGAAAATCTGCTAATAAAATAAAAATATAGTATAACGGAAATTAACTTAAAACAATTAATACAATTTAAAATAGTTCCACAAAATGTAATTTAGAAAATGAAATATTTTGTATAGGTTTATTTAAAGAGTAAGTAGCTATAAAAACTAATTTTCAAAGCGTTGCTTTGAAAAGAAAACGTCTTACATTATAAACGAATGATTAAAAAGGCAATAAACAATTGTCCTTCTTTCCTCTCTCTCTCTCTCTCTCTCTCTCTCTCCCTGTCTCTCTCTTTACGCATTACTCTTACGTTTGAACTGATTTCTCCTGGTAGCTGGCGTGTGTATACACCACATATATGTAACACGCTTACATCTACTTCTCTCTCTCTCTCCTTCCATGCGCCGATGGCTTATGGAGTAGGCACTCCGACCGACACCAAATCGGTCTAGTTTCGATCCCAGCTGGATGTCTAGCCACACTGATGAGCTGTAAAAAACCTAAATAGGCTTGTATGTTGATGACTTATATATATATGATAAAGCTAATGTTAAGGTATACTTTATTTGTGAGTAAAAGCGGCTAATATCAGAGATATTGTGCTTGCAAGAACAATGATTTTCCAAGTTGTGTTCATTCGGTTGCAATGAATTTACGTGTACTTTTGGATCGTCCCCGACAGATTTTAGAATGTGTTCTTCGTGGTCAGCTGTGCTAGCGGATTTCGGTCTTCCTCGAACTGTAGTTTGTGGTGGCACAGATTCTGTCTAAACCAATACTAGCAAATGGTGGATGACTTGGCTGTCTTTGGTCTGGAAACGCAATCTGATAAAGCCATGCAGCCTCTGGTTGATTATCATTCGTGCAGCCGTATGTAAAATCATATCTACCTGTTCACATTATGAATATCTCACCATTGTTAAACAGAACAATTCTCAAGTAACTCATAACTACACACGTTAAACTTTGAAGATAGACTAGCTAAAAATCTACACAAATGATAAATGTAACCTAGTCTACGTGCAAACACAGCGGCATCTAACGTAAACTTTCTTTAAAATCAATTACTCAAAAACGAAGTATTTGTGGACATATGTTTATATGGACGTATGTCTTTATTTTTAGTGTGAGGAACGGGACAAAAATTTTGAAAAGTATTTTAGCTATAATATATATATATATATATATATATATATATGCTATCAAGAATAATGATTTTCCAAGTTGTGTTCGTTCGGTTGGCAGTGAATTTACGTGTAGTTTTGTTCACTGTAAAATTAATTTAAAAGCAATTTTGCTTAATCATTTCACTCCAAAGATGGCGATAATACCGCTTGGACGCATGGTGTTACAGAGTGAGAAAGTAATGAGAAGACTTTAGTGAGTAGAGAAGAAAAGAAAATAATTTAGGAAGACAGAAGATAGCGATTGACATTGCATTTACAATTTTTCAGATTTTAGTTGGCGGGGAAACAAGAAATCAGAAGAAAGTTCTACAGGTGATAAATGCGAGAAAAGCAACCGTTAGAATAGAAAAAGAGCTTGACTCTATGTAATTCAGTAGTAAAACAGTGAGATTTAATTGAGTCTTTATTTCATAATTTACAAATGAAAGAAATTGTTAGACCTTTGTGTTTACAATCGCTTACACGTGCTACTAGATTGGCGTCAAGATCCCAACCTTTTACAGTTGAAATATCTAAATGTAAACATCTCTTCTACTTTAATAGTATTTTTTTTTCTCGCACTTACAATCTGTGAAAATCCCTTTCGTTACTTGCATCCTTGATAACTACAATATCCAGAAGTTTAAATGAGACGTCTATCACCCTCTGTTGTTTACATGATTCCCATTATCTCTTAAACTTTTTCAATACCCACTGAACCTTGTTTTTTCTCTCGCTGTAACCTTTATGCTCACCAGTGACAGTCATGCCTTGCCTGGGAGAACATGATTGAAAACCAAATTTAACTTGAACCTGAAAACAAATTTATTGCTTTATTTAAATATAAGCTTTTTTAGCATGGAAATCTATTAATAAAATGAAATTTACGCATATTAACACACTGGCTGGCAACCAAGATATAACTCCTTGTTAGAAGCTTTTTAGTATTATAAAACCGATCACGAGTTATTTCGTTTTCATGGTCTTGCAATTAGTGCTACAGCTACTAACTTTTATCATTGTTTTTAGGGGTTTTAAGGTCCATGTTTGTTAAATTCACTTCTTTTTATAAACACTTCTCAGATTATTTAAATGTATTGAACATCGTCAGGAAAAGCGTGTTTAAAAGAAGGCATTAAATCAGTTAAATGAATGGATCATTATTGATCTGAAAATGATCTGTTTATAGACTACGTCGACGGTGTTGTTTTCTCGGCTTGTCTTACTGTGCACTAATTCGTCTCATGCAGCGTCAGTGGCAATGTAGTCCCCCTTGCATCGATCTCTTATCTTTATTTAGTCAACGCTTTGGCGAATTCCTTGCGATCGATTCGACTTTTACGTCTGCCTTATCCCCACTCTTTATCATTTTTTTTTTTAATTTAACGCTTTGCACTTGGCTAAAAGCTTTCATGCGTCTTTTGTGATTTGCCAACAAGCCTTGCGCAATCCACTGACGTTCGCATCCATCAACTTTCTAATTCCGGGCTTCTGGCACTTCGTCTCCCCATAAAGAAAAAAAAATATTCGCATTCTTAAAAAAAATGTTCAGTTTTGCTAAAAGATTTATTAGAGATATAAATCTTAGAAATAAAACAGATCATATGTGAATATACGAGACATAGGATGAGTGGTAAATTTTTTATTTTTGTTTTCTATTTGTGAGTTGTTCTCGAGTTTCGGTTTATTGCCTCTCTCCCATAAAACCAACTGCAGAGACTGAAAGCTGAAAGCTAAGTTATTATAGATGACTATTACTGGAGTTTCTTAATTTGGTTGTTACAGACCAGCATGTACAAAAAAATCGTGATACGATATTTATGTTGGTTCTAATTTTGTTTTCAATGTTTTAAACGATTAAGTTGCCGAAAGCAGGCAAAATTTAAGCTATCACTTCCTTACAAGATACACACACACACACACACACACACACACACACACACACACACACACATACACACACACACACACACATATATATATATATATATATATATATCGCTCTAGCTTATATATATATATATATATATATATATATATATATATATGTATATATATATCGCTCTAGCTATTGGGCGCGTATAATGATATGCGCTAAAATGTCTGGCTACTTCCACCGAACGCCCATAGCCCAGAGGTAGACTGATGCCATTTCGGTCGGGTTTCAATCCTGGGTAAAAAAGTAATCGGAGTCTAACCGTACTGATGAGCTGTGATACGGTGAAACAGATGTGTCTGCGGATGACAATATATATATATATATATATAGAAATGAATAAGGAATGAAAAAGTATTTTCAAAATATTAATTTAATGCAGTGCTCAATATAAAAATAGAGCAATGAATATTTGTTACAAATTGTTTTTATTTACGGTTGTAGTTTGTACATGTTCTAAAGCATAATTTATAAAACACACACACACAAATATATATATATATATATATATATATATATTTATTGTGGTGCAATATTTTTATATGGCAGTAAAAACACTAAGTTTATTACAATCGGCCATGCCAAATATTAAAGTAATAGTTGCTAGTCAACATGTTTCGTCCGCACTCGTCAGAATTGCTGCATATTTGGAATGATCGATTGTAATAAAATTCATGTCTTTTACTGCCATATATATATATATATGAAAAAAAGATCATATATTAAAAGAATACGAGATATCTTTTATATATTTTTATAATCGCTTCAACCAAATCAAGGCAGCACTGTCACTGTTACACAGAGCGTTACAGTGAGGAAAGTGTCAAGAGGAAAAATGTCTAAAGAATGTCGAAGAAAGAATAAGAGAAAAATGGGCGTCAAGTACATCAAAGATAGCAATTGATTTTGTAGCTATCAGAGAAGCAAGTGTACGGAAGGTAGTTCTTCAGCGGGAAGTGCGAAAAAAAAAAGAAACTAAGGAGTACAAGTGGCGGTTACATTTGTCTATTTTGACTTTAACAAGGTGGCACCTAGTTACCAATCAAGTAGCACAAATAAAGTCATAAGGTTCGTGCACTAAGCTCTTCAAAAGAATGAAATATGTTTAAAAGTAAAGAACTTAAATTAAATTCTAGCTTTCCCCGATCAACGTTCGATGAAGTCACTACAGTTTGATGAAGTCATAACAATTTGTCGACATTGTCTCTTCCTCTCCTCAAACCACAGTATTGGTGCTTCCGCGATTTTTCTATTCATGCGTGGTCGGGGGCAACGTCTCTTCATTATGGGGGTACCGGGTTGCATTCTAGTTGCTGCTTCCGACTGGTAGTCGTATCTGGTCAGGCGCCACTGCGGTTTCTCTCAGTGTTCTCGACAGGCTTCAAAGGAGAATCTGTAATTTGATTGGTCTTGACTCGGCAGTTCGACTCCAGCCACTTTCTCACTGGCGGGCTATGGCTTCTCTCTGTCTCTTTTATAAATATTTTCATCGCTTCTACTCCAACGAACATAGGTCGCTGGTGCTTTCTCCACAAGAATTTACTCGTCCAACCAGAACGGCAACATGGTCCCGCCATTTTATAGTTAAATCTTTCTTCTTATCCACCTGCCCATATTTATTTGTTTGGTTTGGTGACTTTAATGCCCACCCCACCAAGTGGCTGGAAAACTCTGTTACCGACATTGCTGGTGTCCAAACCATGAATCTTTCAATCACCCAATCCCTTACGCAAGTGGTGGACTTCCCCACGCGTTTCTCCAATAACCCTAACGGAAAAGATTCGCTACTAGACCTCTGTTTCTCTTCCATCCCAGACTCTTGCACTATCAGACAGCTCTGCTGTCTCGGAAACTCTGACGACGCCGTAGTTTCCGTCAACATCTCATTCCACTCCGACCCTACCCAAGAAACCCAGATAGCAGAATATCCTACTGGTACCAAAGAGCAGACTGGGATACGTTCCGAGATTTCCTCTGTGACGTCCCTTGGAACAACGTTTTTAGTCTTCCCGTCGAAGACTGTGCATCCGAGGTCTCCTCTTGGTATAAGGCTGGCATCGATGCTTTCATCCCTGCCAGGAAATTTCAGTTTAAATCTCATTCGTCTCCCTGATTCTCGCCCGCTTGCTCGGCCGCCATTGCCCACCGGAATCAATTCTTCCGGCTCTGTCGTAGCTACGCGTCGGACCAAAACAGGCGCCTTTTCGCCTCAGCTCGTAATAAGTGAAAAAAGATACTTAACGAAGCTAAGATGTTGTTTGCTGTCAGAATGAAGCAGCGCATAGCATCATGTAAGTTCGGTGCCAAAGACTACTGGCGACTCTGTAAAAACGTGCTTAACAAGACTGCGGAGCTATGGTATAACTGGACTAATCCAGTCTTTTCTCTCTAACCTCCCATTGAAGGTGGTATTAAACGGACATGCCTCCCAGAACTACCATACGAACGCAGGTGTTCCTCAAGGCTCTATCCTAGGTCCTACGCTCTTTCTGATCTACATTAATGATCTCTCCGATGCCATAAGATCCCAAGTAGGCATGTAGGCCGATGACACCATAGTTTACACTCGCCTCGATCAAAAGTCTGGTGTGGGCGACAAAGCGAACCTCGCTGCCGATCTTGAACAGGACCTCCAATCCCTTACTTGGTGGGAAATGATTAAAAAATCAACCTAATGCAAGTATCAGTTCTACTCCATCAGATTCATTTCTCGCACTTCCTACCAGTGAAACTCTCTTCCATATACTTGCTTTTCTGACAGCTACAACCTCCAGGAATTTAAATGCAATGTCAATTAATATTTCTTATCCACTTGACTCCAGTCCTTTCTACATCAACACGAGTATCTTGTTCTTTTCCTTTTTCTATACCTTCGCAATTGACTTCACTCATATGTTCCCATCCTTCTTCTGACACCTTCGTCTTTCTCTTCTTTCTTCTCCTGCCTAAACTTTCACTTTTTTATGTTGCCCCTGTGCATCAGTGGCAGTACCGCTTTGCTTGAGGCGAAACGATTAAACGATTAAAAAATCTAAACTTATATAATAAATAGAACTTTGTGTGTGTGTATGTGTGTGTGTATGTGTGTCTGTGTGTGAGACCCCGAAACGGCTGAACCGATTTTCTTGAAAATTTACACCTTTGTAGTATAAGCGTCTGCAAGTGTTCTTAGCTAGGGTTTGTGTCGAGGTACCCCGATAAATATCGAATATCGATAATGGAAAAAGTCGGGTTATAGAAGGAGTTGTCCGATTTTAATCATATTTGATACACTCATAGACAACGACATAAGAAACGATATTCAGAAGTTTCAAGTTTGCAGTTTTTACAATCGTGCAGAAAATCGATAACATATATATAGTAAAGGCAAGATGTTTGTGTGTGTGTGTCTGTTTATCTGCCTGTATGTCTGTATTTTTTTCAGCCCTTTTATTTTAGTTTTTGCTTCTGGTTTGTTTTTAAGTAGGTATAATTGTAGCTCTTAGTCTCAACCATGATACCATTTACTCAGAGGACTTATTTAAAACCTTCAAAATTCAGTTTACGACGAACAAACTTATTTGATATCGATACCAGGAAATCAAAATTTGACTTACATCCATTCATTTTTCATTAGTCTACCGTTTCGCTTTAACTGGAAACAACTATTGATTTTAGTCTTTCGTGCCAACGTCCAAATAGTCTGAGCTCCAGGACAATGGAATAGTTTCAAAGCTTTCATTACATCCAAGCAACTCCAGGCTAGTATTTTATAAATTTCAGATGATAGTATAGCTGGCTTTTCGTCCGATGAAGCCGAATCTTTTTATTATCATTACCAATACCATATATATTATATGTCTCAAGACACGCAAGAAAAAAGAATTTTTCGCCTTAAAGCTAAAAGAAGTTAAATTAAAACAGTATAATTTTTTCAATGACTTTTAAATAAAGTAGATGAATTGAAAATGGAATTAATATTAATAAACACACTAACTTGTCTCGTTCAATTAAGGCCCATATATAACCATTTGTATCTAGTGCAACCCTCTGAACTCTCATAATCACCGAACCTACACCATTGTGCATATTATTTAAAATAACTGCTTTAGTTTCCTTTCTCTAGTCATACAGTTAGTTTCAGACCCACTGGAGTGAAAGTGTGTAATTGATTTCTATTTTTTCCTCAGGTTAGGTTATTTGCAGCGGTGTTCAGTTACATGAATATATTTTCGGGGGGTATGATGAAATTTGTTTCGCCTTAAAAAATAGTGTGCCACCCATTATTGATCATGCTATGTAACCATTGTTTCGAGTGTCGATTAGTTGTCCTACGGCCATTGTCTGTGGTGGACGTTACTCCAAGGAAGCGTACAAAAATTGTAACATTGCACGAGCACACTGGCAAGCCTTTAAAAAATCGCGATGCCAGCTTTTAAGTTGTCAGTCGTGGCATCAAGGTGAAGAAACAAACTGGATTCACCAGTCCAAAATGTAAAGGAAAATGCAGTCAGAAGTCAGAAGAGAAAAATAACACCAAGTGACGAAGTGTACGTGATCAAAAAAAAGGTGAAAGATCCTAGGAAGATACTCGTTTTCTTTCAATTAATTTGCACAAGTGTTTATATCTACTCCTTTTTTTATAGTGCAATCCGGATATATTTACACATTTGATTCGTATGTCAACTAGAATTATGTTTATCCATTAGAATCTAGTGTACTGCCTTGCGTCTACATATTTGGTTGCTGTCAAAGTGATGCTACTCTTTTGTCTCAATTGTGAAACTGGAATTATGAATTTCTATGTTTTTGTCAAAATGACAGAATTCGGTATTAAATAACTTGAAAATGTTTTATTCCATATAAACCACAATAAATCAAACAAATTTAAATACTTGAAAAGGACGTTCTTAATGCTTAATTGTCGGTATTAAACAGAAGTTAAGGTGCTGGTTGCAGTTTGATAATTTAAAACTTTATTAAAATTTTAACAAATTTATACCAATTTTCAAAATTATTTTAGATTAATTAAAATCCCTTGGAATACATTTATTATTACCGTGGTGTCTCTGATCCGTTCTAAAGCCTTTTCGTGCGTGCAACCAGTAACAAAAGAATGTGCCTTCCATTCAACCGAAAGCTGTGTTAAATTGAGTTAGCATATCGAAAATGGCTTATTTCGTATAACAGAGATGACACCACATACAGAAATTTTCCGAATCCATTCTAAGCAGATAAAAGAAATACCCTGAAATATATATTCGTCTGACTTAGACATCTGTTCGTTATATCAATATATTCAGTTGTATCTTTTATTTTTGGAATCCATTGAAGAGAGAAAAATCGGAGATCTATTTGCAAATATCATCTGATCTACCGTTGCAGACATTTATGCATGCATTACTACTCAATAATTAGATAATTCAGTACATTTTACGATATATTCTCATTTAGGGAATTAATGTCGAATTTTTTTTTTATATGTTGGCTGTCAATAAGATTTTACTACATTGGAGATTGGAAAATGCCAGTCTCTTATACTTTAATCATAATACACATGTCTGAAAAACATTTCATGGTAAATATTGGCTATTTATATTCGAATCTATACGCAATGTCTTGGTTTATGTTTAGGTGATACAAAATCAACAGTACACATTTACTGGGTTTGATTACACATGTCGATATTTTTCCGACCCAAATGTTGTTGAATAATGGGCACGTTTCTGTGCTACAGTCTCACGCTAAATCTGAAAATGACGTCCATTTTGCCCCATGCTTTCTCAGTACAGATAATTTATACTTTGTTTAAAATAGTCCAAAATGCTTAATTCACAGAGTTATATCATGGTTTAAATATTTCTTTTCTTGTTAAAATGATTTATCATTCATGAAAAGGAATATCCAGGTAAAATTAAAAAAGAATTCCAAGTTCAGTTCAGATAAGCTGACCTGAAATTGCTTGATTTTATGAGAGATATCTCTCTCGAAAATGTTCTTGTGCCATCCATGTTTTTAGTTTATTAAAACTTCATGACTTTTCTTAGAAGAAGCACTTTAGAAGTCATTCGAAAACAGTTTATTAATTAGTAGTTTTCCCTCTAAGATTGAAAACATCATAAGATTTTATCATATCCCTTGAATTTACGGAGGTTTGGTATTGCCATGTAGTCGTCGTATAAGATTTCAAGTAATATTGATAAATAAAGGTTGTTTAGGTACTTGGAGAGTGTATCTGAAACTGCCAAAACTAGAATTTTCTTTATCAGCGCTTAAAATAGCATCCAAACACCCGATAACAACATCCAAATAGGCACTTTTCTTACCCATCACAGTTGTATTACCAAAATTGTATACCTGGAAGTTTAACCTGGGGCTTATCAGAACAATTAAAAAGTGATTTTTTGCTTTTTGACATACCTTTAAGTGCTTCTGTACTCATCAAAATTATTATTTCATGGGGATAAAATTTTACAGGTAGGCGATTCATTTTCTGCTGATGAAAATATTTTCTGGAAAATTTTCTGTACTGAAAATGATGAAAATGTATTCTTTAAGTTATTGGGTTACTTTTTTAAAATTTTCTATTGGCCGTAGCTGAATTTTAGAGTGATCGCCCATGGTGCAGGAGGTTGCTGGTTCGATCCCCAGCAGGGTCATGCCAAAGTCTTTAAAGGTGGTACTGAGCACTGAGCAACGAAGACAAAAATCAAGGTTAAGTGGAGAAATCCATGAATAGGAATCGTGCCCATCCCTACCAAAAAGGAGCCATCGGGTCGTCCTCGTCCTAACGGTCGACCAGCTTACAACATGTTTCCTTTTATGAAAATTATTCTAACCTGAAAATTCTTAAATTTAGTTCTAGTTGGGCCTGGCATATCACTGTTAAATGGGTATTTAACCTATTTTAAGCAATACAGAAATTATCTATACTTAGAAAACGTGATCTGATGAGAAAAATTAACTTGATTATAATATTCAGCGTGAAAAAATAGCCCAGAACATGTGTTCATTGCTAAAAACATTTGGGTCGGAAAGATGTCGACCAGTGTTATAAGTAAATACATATCGTTCATATTTGGATCGATAATCATTTAATTAGTGTGAGGATAGGTAAATGTTCGATGTTAATATTTAAAACTATCAGTAATTGCTTGGTTCAGGGATAGGTAAGTAACTGTCGTTTACATTTAAAACGACACGCAATTTCTGGGTTCATATGACATTGATATTTGAAAAATATGAAATTATGTGGGTCATGGAAATATCGGTAGTTGTCTATATTTGAAACTTTAGGTAATTATTTGATTCAGAAATAGGTACATAATTTTTTTTATATTTGATGCTAAACGCAATTTCCTGTTTCAGAGATAGGTGAGTATTTGTCGGTGATATTTGGAACTATACGCAATTATTTGTGGCAGTGATAGGAAATCAATTGTCGTTTAGAGCTGAAACAGTAAACTTTTAAATGGTTCGATTATAGATAAATGCATACCGTTTATATTTGAATCGATAAACATTTATTGGGTTCAGGATCAGTAAAAATAGGTCGTTTATATTTGAATCTATACGAATTTACTTGGTTCTTGTACTAAGTGAGTAATTGTTGTTTAGATTTGAAACAATATGCATTTACTTGGTTCGCGTATAGGTAAACAGATGTCATTCATATTTGAATCGATAATAAGTAATTGTTGTTTATATTAGAAATTATACGCAATAACTTGGTACAAGGTTTAGTGAGTAATTATTGATTAAATTTAAAACAATAAGGCAATTAATTGGTTCAGAGATAGGTAAGTAATTGCGGTGTAGATTTGATACTATAAGCAATTACATGTTTTAAGAATTGGTATGTCAGTTATTTTTGAAACTATATAGAGAGATGATCATGTGATCAACTGCGCAGAAACCCCACAGCAATACCAGATCATGGAAATAATGATGATGATAGAACACACTGGCATGTCACTAGACATTGTTCTGCATTAGGCTAAGTGGTTATATGCAGAAATGTTTGGTGAGTCAAGCAGTGGAATATATATATATATATATCTATCTATATATATATATATATATATATATATATATATATAATTATATATATATATATATATATATATAATCCAATAAATCAAAGGATTAATTTCGATTGACAACTCGCACTTACTAAAGTAAATACGCTTATTCGAGCGAGTATATCAATATATATGCATTATATGTCGATATATATAATTTTGCGTTATTTTCAAATAAAATATAATAGTAATAAATACTCTTAGAAAACACTCACATATATGGGTGTGTGTGTTTATATATGTATGTTTGGGTATATATATGTCTGTGCGTTTATATATATAAATATATATATATATATATATATATATATATATATGTTGTGTGTGTGTGTTTACATGTGATTGAAAATGTGTGCAAAATATGTGTGTAAATAGATAAAAATTCTGCTGGATGAAAAGAAGCTGCATTTGTCATCGTCGAAGAGATTTTGCATTTTATGGAAGGATGCAAGTATAAAAATTTCGATAGCAAAGCAAACAACACGATGAAAATGCCTTTTCAGTGTTAAACCGATTATCTGCTGAAGGCTTTCATGCAGCAAAAATAACGCCAGATGACAATGATGTATTTATCTTCATGAAGCTTCATCTTGGAGGTTGAACGCCATTTCCTTTGAAAAGAATGGTGCAAACATACAGAGGGTTCACGTGCTTGATGTCCCGGAAAGATATTCATCATTTTTCTTTTTTCGTTTCTGTAAACATAGGATTTTCTGTTTGAAGTGAAGCTCAAAAACCTTATGCGCATAAAAAAAAGTTAAAGAAAATTAGCACCTAGAATCTACCGTAAGACACACTTGATTAATGCTTCGGAGAGACATTTATCCTGAAGTCGTGTATGAACTTTGAAAACTGATTCATTAATATGTCTATTTCGATTCATACTTTTTATTCTGTTGTCAAATCTTCCCAAAAGACGACTAAAAATGTAACAATAAATTCAAAAGCTCACTGGAATAGTGAAATATGACTTCAAGAAGCTAAGCAAAGTACAATAAGATTTAGTTAGAAGCAAAGAAAAGTTTACTGAACGCTCAGGTAATATCGGTTCTCCTCTATGGCAAGGAATGCTGGACAATCGCCTCGCAGTTGAAGAAGTTATAGAAAGCAACAGAAATGTGGTTATACTGTAATGAACGAGTGCTATGTTTGCGAAATGTCTTTCTGCCAAGTTCAACCGAACCTACCACATTTTTACGTATCAGAAGGTGTCATAGAAGACAAACTGGTCTTGTTTGCATTAATAAATGTAAATTTATTTAACGAGATAATTGACATCAATTTTTGTTGTCTTGAAATCACGCATATGTTGAAAATGCTCACTTAAGTTTAGAGGAAAAGGATTTGTGAACAAAAGGCAAAATCATGTCACTGATGAGTATGATGTCTTTTCTCCTTTTTCTTAAGAAAAGAAAGAAACAATCTAATATCAGTGGTAAAAATTCACCCTGGGTGTGAAACAAAAGCGGATATGATGTCTTTTGTTCCTCATTCCTTTTTGTTTCCGACTAATAAATAAGGAAAAAGAGAGATCAGTTAATATGCCGTGAAAGGAGAGTGTGAAAAAGGCACGCTGTCTAGATGCAGCGTACGGTTGACGACTCGTTACTTTTTGTGTGCTTCTTTCTTTTTTTGTTGTCATCGCATGAGGAAGGAGGAGAATGAGAAAAAGCAAGAAAATGCAGGTTGCTCAAGACTTGACGTCCAGTCAGATGACACGCAGCTCTTTGTCGAGAAATACAAAATCTTCGCGTTTTTATAGTTTTTTGAATAATAGAAATGGATCAACATTTAAATTTTTTTCCTTGAATATGATTGGCCAAAAGATAAGAGATTGTATTTATTTTGTTCTTGCAGATGTCTGCACATGGTAAAATTTAGTGAATCGACTGTTTTCTTTATTGTTTAATGTATAAGCGCATATGCTTGTTTTATTAGCTTATGAAAAGCTGTATGTTTGTCTAAGCTCAAATTTTCTGTGCAATCAAATCTTACTAAATCTGACAACATAGAAAAATGGTAAAAGTATCACAGACCAAAGATGTGAGTAACAAAGAAGTTTTAGAGATAATAAAAACAATAAAGGATTCTTATACTTAATATCATGTGTGCGTTGTGGCGAATTAGATATTGGTTCGGAACGAGAAATCAGAGAGCCGTGTTCCAATTCCACTTGAATTCATCGCATTCATTTACGCGCTAATACTGTTTATTCTCTCTCCAGCTACGGATTAAATAGCAGTATAGATTGGATTCTATAGCCTTGGTTGGAAACTAGTCTATCGCAGAAAATAATGGCAACCTACTGTGGGGAAATTTTCTGCTCGGTCAGTGATGTCTCGAAAGAGATATGATCAACAAAGCGTGTATCACGCATGGCCCTTGATTGACTGACTAACGCATAATGAGAAAAGAGGGCTTGGTGAATTTGATATTCACCGGACAGATTTAAAGCAATAAGGACAGAGGAAAACAACGCATTAACTAGCTAGCAAACTTGTGTAAATGGATGACAAGCAAGCGAACCAAGTCATGGCTGTCAATCAATTTCTGTAGCCTCATGGCCACCTAACATCTCAGAGAGCACCCCCATTGGTTATTATATGTAGAGCGCAAAACAAACAAAACTCCTTGTAGCAATAGTGATTAAGGAGACCATCGTGAAGAGTTGCAAAAGATTCCGTTGTTGTCTGGAGGCCGTGGTTGAGGTTCATGGCGATTTCACTGATTAAATTTATTCTTTAGCTTTTGATGATATTTTGGTGTAATTTTGGTGTAATATATTTGCTAAAATGAGATGTCAGTGTTATTTTCATTTTGCGTAATTTACATGACAATTTATCAATCGCATCTCGTAGATTAGCAGCTGGGTATCACAGTGTTACTGTGGAAATTGCAAAGTATCGTCGTAAGCTCTATGTTAAAAGTTTAATCACTCGCTTTCTCACTTGTGGAACTATCTTCTAGCATCTCGCTTATATGTTAATAACGATCTTTAAAAATGAAATGCAATGTCGATCGTCTTCTGTCTTCTTGAATCATGCACTTTTTATTGTTCATTGATCTCAATAATTTTTCCAAGTTACCTTTACTTGACACTTGAGACTTTATCGTCTTAACAAGTGACATTAAATATCCTTTTAAACTTCCATATTATTCACATGTACACTCCATGGTTTTCTTAGATTCTTCAGTAGAATCACTTCCGCTTCTTGTTCACCACTGTTGTAGCCTGGTATTGAACTCCTAACTCTTAAGGACACATTGTCCAGTGGATATAGATTTTGGTTAGTTCCTGTGACTTGACCCAAAGAGTTGTGCTTTCAATACCATGCTACAGTAGTGATGAACACGTAGCTTACAGGGTTAAAGGGAGATAACTCATGAGTTTCAAAAGAGGCACTACTACGCAAGGTATGAGAATAATATACCCTAGTGATTGTAATAAAGTTTTCGGTTCGAAATTCCTAGCATATGAAGAAGGCCGGAGCGTACAATTGCCGAAACGCCGTATAAATAGCAACAAAGATGAAGACATTAATCCGAATAATGCAAATACTGAATGAAAAATGCATTAACAATTGTTTTATTTTGTGACCCATAACCGACGGTGGAGATAGAATTCAACCTCAGCTCGTCGACACCAATCTGGCGGTTCGGCTCCCGTCACTTAGCCACCACCGTAAGGTTGCCTTTCTGTTCCTTTTTTGTAAATACTTTCATGGTAATTATTCGAATGAGCTCTTCGCTATGGTACCTAGACTTAATGTATTAAACTCGGTAGTAAGCTCGAGCGTTAACTTCTCATCAAGTTACAGTTGAGCTGGTTAGATGTAACCATAAGTTCTATGCTTCTTCATCTATGTACATTGTCTTTTTAGGACGTAGGTGATCATGCTTTCCCACGTCTCCCTATCCCAAATGGCGCTTAGCATGTTTTTTCCTGGTACTCTACGCGACATATGTTCTTCCATCCACGTGTTCAGGCCCTTCAAATGTTATCCCCTGCTTTCCACTGTCTCTTTTCCCCCAATCTGTTTGTATCAGGTTCCCAGGGACTTTAGTTGTCTTTTTCTGATGTTCAGTATTAATTTACTTTTCGTTTCTATCCTTTCCAAGACCTCATCTTTGCTCACATGCTCGGTCCATGATATCCGCAGCATCTTTCTGTGGTATTACATTTCGATTGCTTCAAATTTTTCTTTCATCTTTGATGATATTGTTCAGCATTCACTACTATATTGAAGAACTGACATCACATAGCAATCTAGTAATCTCTTCTCTGTTTCTATCCAAATTTTCCTTTCTCTTAATACTCTGCTCAACTTCTAGAACGCGTCATTCCCCATGCCAATTCGGTTTTGGAACTGCGTCGCCTTTTTCGTCTTCGGTTAGAACACTTCCTAGGTATTTACATTTTTGTACCTGCTTGATTTTAGTATCCCCCACCTGTATTTCTCATTTTGAGCTGATGACCATTCATTCGGTTTTCTTGCAGATTATCTATAGTCCTTTCTTGTACCTCTCTTCAGCTACCTTCTGTAGGAGGTCTTTTTTCCGTATCTGCTATCAGTACTGTATCATCTGCGTAGCTTATGTTAAAATTTTGGTTTCTGATGACAAATCCTGGCATAACATCTAGGGTCCTCTTAATAATCATGGCTGTACAAGTTGAATACATCCGTTGAAAAGACACATCATTGTCTTTCGCTCCTTTTTATCGCTGTATATTTGCTGAATTCGTTACCTGTCCGCATGCAGACAGTTTGCTGCCAGTAGAGATTCTTGATTACTCTCATGTCTTTCCCAAATATGTCGAAGTTGCGGAATGTCTCCATTAAAGTTTCTTTTACCGAACTTATCGCTTGTGGAATTTCCTTAAGATCAATTTTAATCTGCACAATGTCAATCGCTCTCTACAATTTCTCTGGTTAGTCTTTTATCTTTACTCTCTTTATTAACGTTCCCGCTCCTAATTCTCCCACACCATGTAACCCTTAGCGTCTTAGTTGCATAACAACCTTGCCTGAAGTAATACCGATTAAAAATAGAGAAAGAATTAGCCTCTTATAATAAAAAAAGTTTGGTTTTCAATAATAATAATAATAATAATAATAATGACGATGACAGCAACAGCAATGTCGACAATGATGATGATAAAATTGTTAATAATAGTAATGATGATGATGATGAGTAGAAGAAATACTTTACTGCTCTCATTTTGTGCAAAAAAAAAAATTATGCATAGCTGACGTATCACAGCTTAAAAAAATATTGTTGGAATTCAAAAATATATCGGCTTAAAATTACCAACAATGATTTGAAAAGCAGCGAAACAAATGACCAAACAATTTACAATTGTGTTCTTTTCTTTTAAGTTTTGCCGATATCAAAACCCGTCTCGCTATTGCATCGCTGATAGTGTTTAATTGGCCTTGCCATACTCGTGGCCTTAGGTCAGACTATTTAAAATTTAACTAAATACGCATTTTCAGTCACGTCTCCATTAGCTCGCCTGTTCCCGCTTAGCAAATATTTGCTTCGTGCTGCAACGACTCGGAGTCAGATAAATTGACATGATGCACACAGATATGCAATCCATTCTTGTAACGAAGATCTTCCTGTCAAGAAAAATAGATTGCTTTTTTGCTGTGTACCTCGGCGAGGAGCTTATCTTCTTCGAAAATCGACAAGCAAAACAAAAGCTTCGCTTTAATTCTAAAAAGGAGGATTATTCTGACCTGACCTGAAAATAATCAAACAAAAACGATGAAGATAGAATCAGGTTTGATACGTATTTAAATGGTGACATTACAATATGGGATATGTGATACAGTAACATCATAAAGTATAAACTTATGAAGCAAAATTAGCCTTAAAACATTCATACTCTATTTCCACTATTAAATCAATCTCACATTATGTAATGAGGTATATGGTATATTGAAAGGGTTTTGAAATAGAAAGATGCTCGCGGGATTTCCAGTCGAGCACTGCACGCGAATGTCTTTACAAGACGTTCTTTTGAAAAACACGAAACAAATTACGTTACAGTCAAAACATGAAGAAAAAATAACGACAATAGAAACTTAATACTCTTGAGAATGGCCAGTGATGTGGGTAAAAGCATTTGTAAAAGATTACGAAATATTTTTACATTCTTTATCTCCAGCAAAAAGATATGTAAGAATACTAGAAAAATTTAAAAAAATGTTCTTTGTTTGTTTTCAACGATATATATATATATATATATATATATATATATAAATCGTTGAAAACAAACTATATATATATATATATATATATATATATATATAAATTTTTCTAGTAATCTTACATATTACTTTTAAAGAACCAGTGGTCTTTGGACCTAGTCGTTATCCAATTTATTTGAAGTTTCCCTTGCTTGGTAGAAAATGTCAATCAATAAATGACAAGGTTTCGACGTGTGTTTCGTCGTGTTACTTTTTAGTTAAGTGGCGTACTGTATTACGGCCTTGAACTATGTTTCTTTTTATTAGTAAAGATAGGTTGTCCTATTTTCGTAATAATTCAGTTGTATACAAATTCAAATGCCGTTGCGATGCAGTTTACTTAGGACGAACCAATCTGAGGTTGGAATCACAAGTAGTGCAGTACGTCCCCGCAAATGAACGTTCGGGAAGTCCAAGACGGCCTTTAAGAACCACTCATACTGTTCACGACTCGACCATCGGACAAGATTTACTTGACAATCAAGACTATGCCTCTTGGTATGAGGATGCCTGGTTTCATGTTCTGCACGGTGCCTGCTCGATATATCATCTACGTGTTCTAGGGGCTGTGTATTTAAAAATACATCAGCCTAGCTTGTGCAGACAGAAGGATCACTTCATTCACACTTTGCAGTTGTTGCAGTGCATGTGAGCCCCTTTCTTTCTCTTTTATTGCTCTTTGTGGAACTTTACGCTTACTTCCATCTTACATTTTAATTAATTAATTTTGTTTTAAGCGAGTCCCACCTTCCCTTTAATTCATATTAATGTGTCCTGTTTATTTTTAACAGACTTCTTCACAAATCGGTATTATCGTTTAATATAAATGCGTTATCTTCTAATTGTGCAGAAAAAAAATAATGGACAGAATCACAAAAAAGACAGCTGAAAATATCTTTTACACATAAAGAGGAATGATAGTTTCGAGAATTTGACACTCACAGTTCATACCCCCCCCCACAAAAAAGGGACATAAAAAGACAACGATCTACCGACCAGAATAAGTTGTATGAATAGATGGCTGATAGATGACTTGGAGGAAAGATGACTAGGATTCTTGGCAATGGGGCAAAGTTTCTAATGGTTACAAGGGATACAAGATTGTGGAGAGCCATAACCGGACATGACCCAAATCGATACGTCACATAGAGGATTTACGTATTGTTTAGCAAGAAACAACCAGAAAAAATCCACTGACCATAATTTTTGATAAGAAATACATTTATCTCACTGTACAAATCACTCTACCCCCGTTCGTGCGAGTGCATATCTACGTATGGATGTTTATTTATGTACGTGAGACTTGTCTCAAAATAAATCCGTATAATCTGCTAGCCTTTTCCCACCTAGCTACCCATCTACAAGCCGGCCGTTAGGAAATCTAAAATCATTCACTGCGGCGTGTAAAACAATTTCAACGGAGTGTGATTGTCACCCGCAGATATTGCTGTCGCTCAGAGCGCCAAGAACCAAAAGGTATCAACCAGTACATAAGGGATTCTTTTAGGTGCAAACATCAAATCATCAGTTTTGTGTCCGGAGCGTGACCATTAATGTCTAGCCTACAGTCATTTCCCACTGGGTTTCGCGAAGTTATTTAAGTACCGCCACTAATGTCTTTTGCCGCGGTGTGTCGAAAATATTTTGCGATCAGAGCATCACTGATACAGCATCGCCAACGACGACAATATTCACTGAAAATACCTGAAATAATCTTTAAAAACTTCATCAGTTGCGTTAATGTAAATACTTAACTGAACGCACTCAACGAACCGAACTGTGTGACCCTGAATCTCTTCTTTTACGCGCATCGCTTTTTATGATCGAATAGGATATTACCAAATTATATATATATATATATATATATATATATATATATATATATATATATATATATATATATATTCTTATTAAAGTGGTTTAAAAAAGCATTATATTGCTACACAAAAACTTTCATTATTCAGAACAATAATGTTCTTCTTCAGGTAATATTTTAAAATAAATGGCGAAAATGATTTATTTAGAAAATATAAGATGAATTCATGGTTATTACGGAAAAAAGGGGTGGTAAGTAGAGAATATGCTTGTAGATGTGTCAATATTGTTCAATCAAAAATGAGAATTAGGTTAAACTATGAAGTTGCAGACTTGGGTTGCGAAAGGAAGCATGGTAGTCTGGTGTCAAGGCATGTCACTTTTGAATTTTGTCTGGGTAAGATATGTAGTGGGACCATACATTGTTTAATTGGAGTAGGTAGACTAAACTATCGCCCGGTTCACACTCCACCCTCGTCTTTTGAACAGGTGAAGAGGCTCATCCCTTGTTCCCTGTTTAGGATGTGGTTTCCAGCTTTCTTTTCTCCAATCTTAATTTTTTTTTCTCAATTGGAGTAGATAGACTAAACTATCGCCCGGTTCATACTCCACACTCGTCTTTTGAACAGGTAAAGAGGCTCATCCCTTGTTCCCTGTTTAGGATGTGGTTTCCGGCTTTCTCTTTTCTAATCTGCTTACTCTTTTCTATTTTTTCTCTCAATTGGATTAGATAGACCAAACTATCACCCGGTTCACACTCCTCCCACGTCTGTGGAATAGGTGAAGAGGCTTATCCCTTTGTTCCTTGTTTAGGATGTGGTTTCCGGCTTTCTCTTTTCCAATCTTTTTACTCTTAAGTAGCCCCCTGCGCATCAGCCTTGCTTGGCGTGATATGATTAAAAAAAATAGGTAGACAATACTTTTGAACAGCAGGTTGGATTTTATTTATTTATTTTGATTTGAGTTTGTACTACCTTATGAGTATAGGAGCTGGTGTCATCGATGCGAAAAAGTCATAATTGGACGGGTCAATGTCTGGTGAATACGGCGGGTTGGGTAGGATTCCCAGTTAAGCGCTTACAAGTCAGTTTTCACCCGTTTTGCAACATGTAGCCTAGCTTTGTCGTGTCTCTGTTCGTATAGCGAATATTTTTTATTTAATGCTCGACTCAATCGCATCAACTGTAGTCGTTAACGATCTCCCGTGAAGGTTTCGGTCGGTTTGAGCAGGTAATAATAAACCTCACCCAGCTGATCCCACCAAATGCAGAGCAGAAGTTTCGAACCATGGATATACGGCTTTGCTGCCAATTTTGATGCATGGCGGGGCTTACTTCACGATCTTCTAATCTTAGAAATATCGTAGTGTATCCAGTTTTCATCACGAGTTACGATATGACGCCAAAAGCTTTCCTTTTCTGCCGTTGAGGCAGCTGTTCACACGTGATAAGACGCGTTCAACGTCTCGGAACTTCAACTCGTACGGCATCCAATGTCCTAGCTTATGAATAATTTCTAATTCGCTCAAAGGTTTTGCAACTTTTGTGTGATCAACTTCTAATGGTTCTACCAGTTCAGCTTGTGCCTGACATGAGTCTTCATGAAGTAATTTTTCGATTTCTTCGTCTGCAAACTTTTTCGGTGCTCCAGAGCATAGAGCACCTGTCTTCAACATAAAATCATTATTTTTAAAGAGGCTGAACTAATCTCTGAATGTTTTAGACAGAGCGTAGTCACAGTAATTCTCAACAAAACTTATGTGTGCTTCAGCTGCAAATTTCTTTTTAAAAATGGTGTAGAAACATTTCTTGCAAATACACTTTTTTAGAACAAAGTCTGACGTGTTTAATGTTACAAAAACAAATTTTTTCACACTTTTCTGAAATGATATACACTGAATTTTAAGCTTGCTTATCGTACTCACTTATAGATGCGTTACCATCTGAAACTAAACGAATGCATTTCTAGAAAAACCACATGTTGGAAAACAACGAGAACTTATTCAAGGTTGAAATATATATATATATATATATATATATATATATATATATATTTATGCATACATATATATATATATATATACATATATATATATATGAGATGAGATGATGCAATATATATATATATACAAATCTAATATTGTGCAGCTGAATGACAAAATAGAAAAAAGTATTTTACATCTTTCGTAATTCTCTTGAGACTAATTAAGATTTTTTAACATTGTAATATGTAGAGAGTAAATAAAATGCTACAAACACCCGTTTTAATACTATATCAAGAAAAATACTGAAGATGCCGGAATGCTTAAACCTTTATTTACATTTTAAATATCTGGCAATTGATGATTTACGATCCACAACCTATCCAAATTCTTTCAGCTTTCTAACGTTTTGTGTTTTAATCAAAATTGTCTTTAGATAACTCATTTTTACTTCTGCATCTTTCCTTTTATGAGATTGAGTATGAAAGATCAGACTGAATACTTCCAAACCACGAGGACACCAAATGCAGAATAGGCAAAGATCTACACGATCTCAAGGATGAAACCGGCGGAAGTGAGCAGCGCCACTCAAACTGGCGTAACAGATGCGGATCTTGAAAAACCAAGCATCCAACAACTCGATGCTTTCAGGTGTGCCAGATCCCACCCCTCTCAATCCCTTTTGAGTTACGTGTGTGGAGTTGTCCACACACATCAACTAAACATTTGAACCAGTCCATCGAATGGACTTGTTAAAATTTCTTGACTAATTTTCAGGGGTTCGCTGGGCCTTCACAACTATCTCCACAGCCACAACCAGAGAGAATTAGTAGACGGGGCGAAAATCTCGATACTCCCATTCGAGCGGATGCTGACTACTATATATATATATATATATATGTATATATATAAACCTGACTGTATGTATTTATGTGTGTTGAAATTTGTATTCAGCGCACCCAAGTTACCTACAATCAAACGGTATAAATCATGCAGTTATTCGTTAATTCATGTTTCTCCCATGTCTTCAAATGTTCCCTTCTCCTGTGAAATCTCTTATGAGCTCTTTATATCTTTCGTTTAATGCTAAATTTAGTTTCGCTTATTTGGTTTTTAAAATCTTGACATCAAAACACAAAAACGTTTTAATGTCTGCTTTGACGCAAATATTGAACCCTGTCTTTTGTTCGCTGGCTATATATCTCTTACTGAACTTTGTTGAAACCAAGAATTTTGAATCTATCCCCCAAAACTCTTTGAAACTTGTTTAGCAGCACGCGAAGCAAAAAGAAAATTATTAATGTACAATATTTGAGACTAATTATTTTGCTCAAAACTGCTGATAAACCATTGCTACAAATCGGCTTTTCAGTCGTAGGAGCATCCAGGGCAAGCGAGGAAAAGAGACTTTAGTCCAACCGTTAACATGAATAGGATCTGCAACGTTCTGCGATGGGGCCCGACTCACCAAGTGGTGTCCACCAATAACACTCCTCTGTGAGTCCTACGTACGATTCTTCAGGAGTACGCTGGTCCTTTACACTATCTCCATAGCCACCGTTAGAGAAGATAAACGGAGTAAACTTAGAGAATGGGTGCTGTCTACTATTATTCTTTTATCTAAATTACTAGAAGTTTAACCTATGTATTTATCATGAATGTATTTTAGTCTCTAGCGTAGATTCTTGCTTCAATTTTAAGGTCGTTATCGTGTATGAATTAAAACTTGTATATTTATTTAACTTTCGTTTTTTTACAGAGGAATCCTGTAAGTAATCATGACGATATTTGTCTGTTTGAGACAATTCTCATTTGTAATTTATACTATTTATAGCCTAGATTAAAGCGTTGGTCCGTGTATTTGCTGACATTAATTACGAGTTCAAACAATCGACCAAGCACTGTGTTTTTGGATTCACGGAAAATAGCCGAGAAATAAACGAGGAGTACTAAAAATAATAACTAGATATCCCCAGACATGGGCAGTGAAACGAGAACAGTTTACCCAACATTCACGGCCAAAAAATTGTGATAACCGAAAAAATGATGAGGAAAATATTTCAAATATGAATAGTGTAAATAATGATAACTGTTCATCCAAGGAATTCAGATAAAAATTCTTGTTTCAATTGTAAAATTTTCCAATTTTTAAAATTATTTGTTTTTTTATTTGTATTATTTATCAGTATATTTTTTTGTTTTCATTCTAATTTTTCCCGAACGCTTTATGCTTTTGTCAAATCACTGTGCGCATATTGTCCGCATGGAGAACATCTCTGTGGCTCGGGATTATTCTGCCTCCTCTGTCTTTATTCTTTCGCATAGATGTTGTCTCCTCTGGATGGTGAGTGTCTGCAATCTTCTCTCCGGCCAGCATCTTCATACGCTACAGAATAGAGGGATTTCCACTCTCATTGTTTAGACTTTCTCAATAACTAGCACGCAACGTTTAGTTTAATGCTTCAATTGCATGAGAAAATGTATTAAAGATAGTTCGTATTTCCCTTCACGTTATTCCTATAGATATACGAATCAGTGTAGCTGAAAGGTTAAAGCGTTCGCTTTTACCATCATGAGACCCGGGTTAAACGCAGAAGATTTTTCAAGGAGGTAAATTATAGATGTTAACACCCTTTGGTGTAATCCAAGCATGCGATACAGCTGGAAAGCTTCCGAAAACCGTACCTCAAGTTGACCCCAAAATGAAATTGGGTAAATGGAACTAGAGGGTTGCTCTGTTCTTTAAGAATGTATCTTTTAATAACTATTTTTTAAATTATTCTGTTGATCATTTATTTCCAGATAAATATTACCAATCATTAACCACACACAAAAAAGGAAAAGGCACGCTGTAATCATTGTCTTAAAAGAAAGTGTATAGTGATTTACACATTGCTTTCTTCCTGAACGTTGTATTGTGGTATGTTGTCAAAGTCCACAGAGATGGAAGTCACTGGCAGGGATTTTACAGCAGTGGCCAAACATAAAACGCCTGCCAAGGATCCTAATACCATAAGAAAACCTAACTTTGTGCGAATGAACTAAAAAATGATCGATATGACACCCTGAAAATTAATGCTTCCATTGTGTCCTGTTTTTTTTATTGTCGTTTTCTGTTTTCTTGGTAAAACTTTGCGTCTTGCTGGCTTTATCGCGTTGCTTTGAATGAAAACGATTAAAAATAAAAAAAAAACAACTACAGAAATAAATACTTGATCGACTCATCTTCGTATTACACTTTTGTAGCTCTCTAGCAAAATCTAAATACTTACCCAACGGAGTCTGTGGTCTTGTAGAAAGACAGTATATATTCCTAGTATATTCGCGTCGGAGTTGTGAAATTCTCACTTTTCAATCTCTTAAAAATTTCAAAATCGTTTACATGTCGTTAGGAGGAAGAAGACTATCAGCCTATCTCACAGACGCTACACAAACGTCAATTCCAATACTATTTTGCTGTGTCCATAGCATATTTTTTCATTTATTCAGTTTATTAGTTATACCAGTGTAAACCTCCATAGCTAGATCTCGTTATACGACATCTACGGAGCTGAATCAGACTCATATCCTCGTATTTCATTTCTAAAAAGGAAGTTTCACACAAACAGTTTTTTTCCTGATAACTGCTACTTTTGGGAACAAACATGCGTAGGTGGCTTTTTTTGATCGTTTCACATCGAGCAAGGTGACAATGCTACCAGGACGCAGGTGTAAGTGAATTAGATGAATTCAGTTAGAAGTGAGGAAAGAACTATAAAGAAACAGGGGGGCAGAAACAGAGAAAATACCGATTGACGTTAGATTTAAACATTTGTAAATTGTTTGTAACAGGAAAGCAAAAAATATTTCCTTGACTACTATAATCTTAACGTCTTTTCCAAACAGTATTTAATTGAATTTTGTCTCTTTTCGCTTAATGTAGTTTCTTCAAAAACATTCTTCCCAGGATGCCATAATTAGCGATTCCGTTTCCTTCTTCAAACATCCTCTTATTCTTTTTCTAAATTATTATTTATTTTTGTTCTTTTCTAGAGACCAATTTTTGGTTCAGAATGTCTTACATCTTTAAAACTGATAAGAAAGAACGTAATTTTACAAGTAAAATGAAACTTGAATTCATGCATATTTGATATTTGTATGCCAGACTCCCTCGAGAGAGTCGATTACAATATAATGTACATACAGCTAGAATATAAATAAAGCCAACCACCAACTGGTTAAGATAAGAATTCACGAATTTTATTTGCTAAACTTGAATTAACATCAGCGATCAGACAATATTTCTATGTTCACTGCAAACAATAAAAAAAATGGGGTTAATTACAAGTTCAGTGTGACCGGATTATTCTCAGGTTGACTTGAGTGATTAATATCCGACCAAGGTGTATACTCCGGAAACAGACTACTTTCCGGATAATGAATAAACTTCTATGACGTGAACTGATTACATGTTTGTAACTCGCTTCAAAACAACCATTTAACTTAAAGCATAATGTTCTATAATGACAAGTGTTATGAGGTGAGAGCTAGAAGATTAATCTTGATTACCAGTGCTAAAGTAAGAAGTTCGATGCACATGTTTATAAGCCTACTAGCAGTATAGCGCAGCGTTGCTCGGGTGTAATGAAAGTTTTAAAACCAATCCATGGTCCTGGAGCTCAGACTCAGCCTAAAGAATATTTATGGGAAGTTTGGTGAGAATCGGATAAAAATTGTGGATTTGTATAAAAGACATACTGACAGATAAACAGACACACACACAAACATCTTGCCTTTTATATATAGATATTATTGATTTTCTGCACTATTGTAAGAACTGCAACCTTGAAAATTCTGAATATCATTTCTTATGTCTTTTCTATGAGTGTATCAAATTTGATTAAAATCGGACCACTCCTTCTATAAACCGATTTTTTTGATTATCGATTTTTGATATTTATCGGAGGTACCTCGAAACAAAACTTAGTTAAGAACACTCGCAAACGCTTATAGTACAACTGTGTAAATTTTCAAGAAAATCGGTTCAGCGGTTTCGGAGTCTATAGGTATTGGACTCATATACAATCATCCGTGCATAGAATACTTTTGGGATATCTGGTCTGGTGCTGTTGCTATTCACCTTGGGGTTCTTGACCAAATCCAAAAGAATATCTGCAAAATAACAAACTTTTGAATGAAAAACAATAAAAAGAATTCTACAAGATGAAGAGATGGTCTTCTTTTGCAAAAATATTGCAATTATATATATATATATATATATAATTATTGTTAAGAATACACCTTTAAGTGCCAAATCTAGGTGCGTTGTCAGTGTTGTTGCTCTATGTCACTAGAAGTTTTGGGTCTAAATAAACAACAAACTTCTTCGTTAGGCCACCAGACCAAACATGATCAGTATTCGGACCGCACCCAGACTAAAAGTTTGCTACTAGTTTTAGAACGTGCATGATATAAGCTCCCTTAGAAAACGGCAACCAATAAACGGCAACTAATCAACATTTTATAGATCGGGTATGCTCGGTTGTGCTGAACTTCTTACATACGATTAAGACAGGGTATTTCTGGAGGAAGAAAAGAAAACAAACCAATATATATATATATATATATATATATATATATATATATGCGTTTTACCGGTCTATCGAGCAGATTTATTGTATAACAATAACAAAATATTCTTATTCGTAATATTTCCTTTTCTTTATTTGCAATGTTTTTGTATTTTTTTATATTTAATCGTTTTTTTCAAACAGGTTTTTTAAGGATATATATATATATATATATATACAAAATGTTTAAATCAACATGACCAGAAATATGCTTTATAGTAGAATTACTAACAATAGATTTTATAGCAAAATGATAAACAATATATTTTATCTCTTGTTCAAGCTATAAAATTATGTTCAACATATTTAGACATTGCCAAATGTCATATGCCGCTCAACAAATGTAACTTCCATTGGAACAGTTTCTTTCCATGAAGAATCAACGTTGTGTAACACACTCTGAAGAGGATGCTTCACTAATCAGTACAAACTTAACAGATACAAACCTAGGATTAACAGTTATCTTGCACATATGTATATAAACTGTGCCAGTTACTCTGTAATTTTCTACCTCGAGGGGCTCTTAGGATTTGTACAACGTTCACATTATTGTAAAATGTAAAAATAAATATTTATCTTAAACCTTTGCTGTTAATAGCCCTAGAGAATAATCTGCTTCTTTGTTTAAGCATTAATAACAACCGTGGTTGTTCTCAAATTATAGAAACGCCACATTAGAGTATAAATGTAAATTGCAGTTATAAATTTCTTGAAGTTAGCAATAAAATCAAGATCAATATCCCCCGGTCCTTTATTAAACATCACACATTGCATTTCTTTTCTCGTTCTTTCTTCTGTTTTCTTGTAATAAAAATTTACATTGCAATTTCCTGTAAGAATCGTTGAGTAATTGCATGTCCCAGCTCCTTATGGAAATAAACTCTTCTACACGAGCAGAATAAAAGCATGTATGCTAATTAATGAAGACATGTCAGAGGAATTTCGCTTCTTTTACTTTTTTTTTCAAACTAGTGTCTTTATCATTTGTTGTTTTCCTTACTTCTGGGAGATGCAAATCCCTAAGACCTACAATGAAATCCATCAGACTGTCAATAGAATTCACCAAGGAAAACAAAAACAAAACAAGCAATTTGCTGAGAAGAACTGCTAGAACATTTGTATCAGTCTTCAAATTGTTATTACCGTGAGTTCGATTTTCTCTGGTGCCACGGATCTATAGCCCTTATTTGGCCAATGCTATGCTTAGAAGCAGCGAAAGACAATCCCGTACATATATATGGAAATCAATTGTAGATAAAAAAAAAATGAAATAAATATTAATTATTGCAATTTATCCAACGGAAATTGTGCTCTTACCGATGATGGTGGATGCTATTATGTTACCGTCTTAACAACCTCTCTGAAGATGGCTCATGTGAGCCGAAAGCTTAGAACCAAATTAATAAAAAATTATCCAAATGTTGGAGAATTTTTGTCTTTATTTTCAACTGAAATTAAAGCCAAAATATGAAGTTTAGAACGGCTCATGATTAAACATAATAGACATTCATTTTCTCTTATATTTAACAGTATATGTTTAGAAAATATATATATATTTATATGTGTGAACTGCCTATGAATGAATTACGCTTGCTGAACCTGTGCATCAGCGTTTTCGTGTAAAAAGAATTTCTATAATAGTGACGTCATGATGACGTAATCACCGCTGAAACTTCGGCTTCTACAAGAGAGAATTTTCTTGATCATGTGACCTATCATCAGCGAAATTACTTTGTAATCACAGTTAAAGGTTTATTAGCAAGAGGCACTTACGGCCTCAGCTATTCTTCAAAGACACTAGTATTCTATTTTATTCTAAAACTGTCCTTTGTGCCAACGCTGTTAATGAGACAGTTCCCTATCTAATGGGACTGTAACGTTACAGTCCCCTTGATTAAGGGGACTGTCTCTGTAACAGCGTTGGCACGAGGACAGTTTTGTATTGATTTTCGAAGCCTGAAGTTATTTTCTTACAGGAAGAGTAACGAAATTTTATCAACACTAATTTCCTCTATTTGGTTGCATGTAACAAAAAAAGCTAATGTTTTCTTACTTTAACTGTATCCTCTATTTGGGATTTTATTTCATATTTTATTATTTATATTTTCTTTTTTAAATTCATTGTTGCATATTTTATTATCCTTCCCCATCTTTATAAAACCATTTCCTTCTTTTATGAAAAAATTCTCATTTTTGAAGATATTTCTTCTCATGTCATTTTTCTTCTCATGTTCCAAGACAAACTCTTTCCTTCGTAATGTTCTTTCTTTCTTTCTTACTTGAAATTTCCAAAATATTATCAGAATAGAATATTCTAGAAAACCTTGGAAATTTCTTTCTTTCTTTCTTTCTCATTCAATTCAGTAGAATCTACCAAAGTTTTCCCTTTATTCTCTTTTTATTCTATTCCGAAGAAGCTGACAAATTTATTTATTTATTTATTTATTTATTTATTCAGAAAAAAATTAAAATTTATGTATTTAATTTCTTCACATTCTGTTCTGAAAGAAATTTTCTGGAAGTAACCGTTGGCGCTTGGAATATATATTTTCTTGCCTGACATTATTGGCTTGTTAGTAAAATCATACATTAACTTTTAAGGAGGCTATGCCATCACCGGGTAATATTGTGGTTATTACAATGGCACTTATGAGGACTCTATTTCAACCAGGCATTAATTTACGGTAGGGCGTCTTCATGTCGTAATGAAATGACGACTACAACTATATTTCCTGACAATTCAAACACTTTTCTCCTTGTACGGGATGTAGCTTTTTGTTATTCTTCACATTAATCACTACTAAACCATGTCAATACCCAGAACGAACAAACGAATGAAACCCAGTTGTTCCAAAACAATTTTTAATCCTGTAAAAATGGTTTATATTCGACATTTTGTAAAGTTCAACTATTTTCAGATCCATGCTTCATTCAGAAACCAGTTTCAGTCAAAATATTCCATTGCAAGGAGTTGAAGTCCTTGACTACTGGACTTTCATGTCTATACACTATCCTCTAAACCACCATGGCTATGGGCTTGAGGTCTGCGTAAATGATGGATCTCCCCATGCGGCAGGGAACATATTAACGGTTACCCCAAGCTCTATTTCATGACATTTTGTATGATCCTTGTACATAATACGACCATAATCTTTATTATCTAACGTTCTCAAAATTACATAGGTGTGATGATAGAACGAATAGATCAGAAGACTTATGTTATCCTGTCTGATTATTCGTAAATTGGAATTCATATGTTTATATATTACTATTAACCATAAAGTCGGAGTGAGCCAACGCAGACAAAACTGTCGATATTGGTATGATTTCTTTATCGTATACAAGTTGTATTAGCTCGTGAATAAGGCCTACCTGTATTCCTATATAGGATGTAATCTTCTAGTCTTTTTACATACCATCGCCCGTGAAAAATATTCCTCTGTATTGTTTCCTCTCTTCGCCTATTTAGTCAGCTGATTTATATGTGTCAAACTTCATGCAAAACCAAAGACATCCTCAGACGTCCAGTTCCAATCGACAACTTTTCGATTCAGCAGTGTTGATTGGGACAGCTTTAGATCTTTAAATTTCCGAAGTTCATATCTCTAGATTGTTTAGAAACAAAAAATCTAAAATAGCATCTCAACCCCGAGTAGGTCCTTTTTGATATGGAAAGTTTTGTCCCTTACAAGAAGTATGAACAAAGTCTGAACAGCCAGAGATTATTTAACCATTACTACCATCGTTATCAATCGTAAACATTATTGGAAGACTAATGTTGCATTCAAAACGGCTTGCAACCATTCAAAAATGTTATAAAGAATTTTAAGATCCTCTGTACACAGTCATTTCAAGGTTAAAGTTGAAAACGAAAGTCATGGTTCCCGTGTGTTCTGGAAAATCATTTACAAGAATATTAGCATACGCAAACCTATTAAATATTAGCATACGCAAACCTATTTATTATTAAAAAACTTGATTCTACAAAGGCTACTGATGTGAATAAAATCCTTATGGTGTTTAAGTACCTCAACTCTGAGTTATCTCTAATTTCACTAGTCATTTTATCGCTGCTTGAAAAAGAAATGTTTTCCAAGCCTGTGGAAGTGATCAATATTAGTCATATTCTCAGTAATGCTGGAGAGCTCCCTTACCTGGCACAAATACGGTCTAAAATCCTCCTCACCGTTATGAGCAAAGACTTTGATTATATTATCAACCAGGAGATAATGGCTCACCTTTCCATAAAAAGCCATCCTAGAGACAAACAGCATGGGTTTCACTGCTCTAGGTTTACTGCTGATGTTTTACATGTGATTGTAAAAATATATATATATCAAAGAAGCGCGTGATTGTATTTTCATCACGGAATATATTGGTTTGGATATCTTAAAGACTTTTGACAATTTATGTTATAGAAGGATTGCTATAAAAACTTTCCAGCTATGATATTCTTGGTACACAAATATCAATTTTATTTTCTTTCAGGTCGTTTTGAACGATCAATATTCTGAAGGCCATAAGATTAATTCTGACCCTCTCCTTGGTCTTTTTTTTGTACCAGTGAACATTATTAAAGCCTTAGTAAATATCTATATTGATGATATTGCAGTTTATAGAAGCACCTCTAAGTTTTGGAGTCTTGCGACTGATCTTTTCGCTGAACTTTCACTTACGGCTCGAGTGGGTAATAACTGATGCCTTCATTTCATCATCAGTGATCAAAGCCAGTATTTTTTTCCGGGTCTCGAAATTTTCAATGAGTAACCATACATTGGTAGACTACTCGGATTCATATTGACCCCAGGACTCAAGCGGTACATTTGTACAATGCGGGCTAAAATCCTAAGGCCAATGAAAATAAAGAAAGAAATGCATGTTTTGTAATGTTAGACTCAAACGCTTATTTCATGAGCTTCGAAAAATGAAAATAAGAAAAAGAAATATATAAATTAAAAACTTTTTTTAGCATTTAATAATAACAATTCGAATTCTAAGAAAATATACTGGATGTGCGTTGTAGTGCAGTGGACATCAGCTCGGAAGGAGAAATCGAGAGAGCTGAGTCCGAATTCCAGTTGAATTAGTTGCATTCACTTCCGAGCAAACACCTTTAAAAAAGGTATTAATCCGTCTCTTCTCTCTTCAGTTATGGGTTAAATAAACTTCGCCAATCCACATTGTCAAGCGTGGCAAGTACGGCACATCCTCTGAAATGAAGGACACGAAACAGTTGAAGTCATCCAGGCAGGCGTTTCTCAACTAGCTGTTCAAAAAGCATATTTAAACGAAATATTAATTAGCAAACAAGTAAGAAAAAATAGCCATTTTTGTATAAGCATTAACACAAATATTTCCCATCTTCTGAGCTATAGAACTTATATTTTTCTTTATTTTTATTATCCTTAAAATTTTGGCTTACAGTTTATAATTATTCATTGTTAACTATACTAAAAAGTATTGTTTCATTCTAACGGTCCAAAAAAATATCTGACACCTTCTGCTTAATATGTCATTTGCTGACGTCACAAGTGCGTCCCATTTTGAGCTTCCGTTTCCGATTTTTCATTTGTATTTCTTTTTCACGCTGTCAGTGTACAATTCCTGCAGGTTCGGGTCATTCACCAGTCTGCTTTAGGTTTCGTTTCCTTAGTCTGCATGTAAGTGGTATGTTGTCGTTTGCGCAGTCAGCACTTGGGTAGGTTTGCAGTTAAGGATTGAGTTCTTGAATTGCTTGTTGATAGTAATATAATTTAATTTGGTTCTTAGTTTCTCGTCCTGGAATTCTCCATGTCAACAGTCGTCTTGGGTGCTCTTGGGACCAGGTGTTGGTCATTATCTGGTCATTCACCCTGCACCATTGGACCCATTACTCACTGTGGCCCTTGCGGTGTCCTAGTCCGAAATTGCCAACCATTTTTTTCATGGCTACCGTTGGCATTTAAATCTCTCATAATAAATTTAATTTTAATTTCCTTTACTGACTTGAACTGCGCTTTAGCGTTGCTTAGCATGGTAAAAAAAGATTCAATTCTGTGTATTCTTCTTCTGTACTTCGTGTTGAGGATGTTCGTTGTGGTACAGTGGATATCGGCTTGGAACGAGAAGCCGGGGAGCCGAGTTCGAATTCCAGCTGAATCCATTGTATTCACCTACGCGCAAATACCCTTGGGAAAGGTATTAATCCGTCTATTTCTTCCAGTTATGGGTTAAATAGCAGGACAGATTGGGTTCTATAGCCTTGGTCGGCAACCAGTCTACCGCAGAAAGCAATGGCAAGCCTACTGGATCGAGACATGATCGCTCAAGCGTGTATCACGTATGGCACTTATCTGACTGACTGACTTCGTGTTGTCGGTGCATATATCACTATTACCGATTTATTGAGAGTCATCCCTTTCACTTTAAATACCAGAATTCGTTCAGATATCTGGCAGTTCCCAAAATGCATTTTCTTTGTGCCATTATCTAGTATAACGCAGATTCTTTTTTCATTATTTTCACCACCTGCGTAGGTAATTATGTAGTCGTTACCGATGAAGTCTTCATTGTTCGGCCATCTCATTTCACATATACCTAAAATGTTTATATTTAATCTAGTCATCCCTTCACGTTTTCCAGCTGCCCACAGCTGTTCATCGTTCTGACGTTCCACGTGCAAACAGTGTTTTTTTTGTTTGGATAATCATCCGGTGACACTTGTCGCTCGTGTCCTTCTATTCTGGGCGAGGGATGAATTCTGAGGAGATTTGTCCCCTTTACGCCGTTTATGCTAAATACATATGCTAAATAAATATTATTACAAATAATATAAATAAATTATTTTTATAAAAAAATATTATTATAAATAATATTTTTATATATTATTGTTATTATAAATATGCTAAATAAATATTATTATGAATAATATAAATAAATTATTATAAATAAATATTATTGTAAATATTATTATTAAAATATTATTATTATAAATATATATTATTATAAATAATATAATATTATAAATATGCTAAATACATACATTATGAATAATAAATACGCAACGGTCTATATATATATATATTCACTACTCGACGATATAATTGTTTCAACAAATAACAAAAGGCGAAGTTAAAGACCAAATCCGCGGCAAGAGCTTTCATAACTGGTAGTAAAGTTTAATAACTGATAGTTCAAAGAGTATGAATCTTTAACTGAGCAGATTCATGCCGACATTTATATGTAAGAGACACTGTTATTATGTTGTCACCCGTTAGGTTTATTTTCTTGCCAAAATACATTTTATCAGTAAACCCACTGATAAAACAAAATCCTTGCCGCTAAATATTATTACAATTAAGTAATATATATATATATATATATATATATATATATATATATATGTGTGTGTGTGTGTGTGTGTGTGTGTGTGTGTGTTGTATCAAAAATAATCTAACAAAACTTGGTGGCGAAGTTCCTCATACCTAATCAATGTAAAGTATCCCCGTAAGCATAGGTAAATTAATTTACAAAATTTTAACAAATCCGTTACAAAATGGATTTCCTGCGACTATTTTTAGTATATGTGATTAAATAATATTTCTCAATTATTTAGGATGGTAGATATAAATAAATATACTGTAAGTTCGGTTACATTCTTTTATCTAAAACATACCACACTCATGAAGAGAGAAATTAATTTATTCAGAAGGAAAATCCTGGAAAGCGTCGCTATCGAATTTTATCAAAATATCAATCTACGCCCTAGATGTTTCCCAAACTCACCCTTCTTGATAGAATGGCTACTTTGATCAAGCATATAAGATCACAATTATGATGACAAAGAAAAAGAAAACAGTTTAACACTTCTCTTTATGTACAACACATAGATCTATCTTATGCCATAGCATTCTAATCTCAATCTAAAAAACATTTATTTAAAGAAATATTCTTGAATATTATTCACGCATTTTACTGCTCACCAGACACATTGTTTCACTACTCAAACAAACTGGCTCACCTTTCAATCACCTGATGAACATTCAGGATCGTTCTCAAATTTACAAACATCGGCAAAACAATGTCATCTACACTCTGTGTATAACAATTTTTTTTTTTATAAGCGTTTCACCCCGAACAAGGCATGTCACTGCCACTAGTGCGCAGGGGGCGACGTAGAGTGGAAAAAGGCTGATTAAATATAGGAAATGTCAGAGGGTGGGTGATAGGCGGGTAAGGATACCGAGAATGAGGGTTGGGTAGATGAGAGTGTTCTGAGAATAGTTGGGAGTTAGCGTGATAGGAGGTGTCTATTGACCCTACATTTAAACACCTGGAGATTGTAGCTGTCGGGAAAGCAGACTTGTGGAAGGGAGTTCCACAGGCGGGAAGCGCGAGAAAAGAAGCTGTTGGAGTAGAATTTACGGTTACATCTTATTTGTTTAACTGTAAAAGGGTGGGACCTAGTTGCTAATTATCTCGTGTAAATTCGTGCTTAGGCGGCACCAGTGATCTAAGCTCATCGGAGCAGAAGCCATGAAAGTACTTGTAGAAGAGGCACAGGGAAGCCACATCACGCCGGTGAGAGAGCGGCTGCAGCCGGTCTGCCAAGTCAGTATCAACCACGTTACAGATCCTCCTTTGTATTTTGTCAAGAAGCCCAAGGAGAGCAGCAGGGGCACCCGACCAGATATGGCAGCAATATTCAATACATGGGCGGATGGTAGATTTGTATATGTCCAGAATAGATTCAGGTGGGAAGAATTTCCGGGCCCTGCACAGGGAGCCGACTTTCATAGCAGCAGATTTGGCAATGGATTCAATATAGTCATTCCATTTGAGGTCCGCCGAGAGTGTAAGGCCAAGGAGGCGTAGTATTTTACTCTCTGGGAGGCTAGCCTTGTCCCATGCTAATGGGAGGTAGATGCGATTGTCTTTGGTGGTTAGTTGATAACAGCTTTGTTTTAGAGGCATTGAAATTTACCATCTATTTCCTACCCCAGGCCACTACGGATTGGAGGTCCCTTACAAGTACGCCAGCGAGTTTCACTTTGTCGTCCAGACCTGGTTTCTGATCGATGCGAGAGTAGATTGTTGTGTCGTCGGCATACATGCCAACTTGGGATCTAATGGTGTCGGGGAGATCATTAATGTAGATCAGAAAGAGCGTGGGACCTAGGATAGAACCTTGAGGGACGCCCGCGTTCGTATGGTAGTTTTGGGAGGCATGCCCATTTAATACCACCTTCAATGTGCGGTTAGAGAGGAAAGACTGGATGAGGTCAAACAGATGTCCAGTTATCCCATAGCTCCGCAGTTTGCACAAGAGGCCAGCATGCCAGACCCTGTCGAATGCTTTGGAGATATCCAAGGCAACGGTTCGGGCTTCACCATTCTTGTCGAGTGCCCGGTATATGTACTCGGTAATGGTCGTTAGCATATCAGCAGTAGACCTGGTGAAGCGAAACTCGTACTGTTTGTCAGAGAGAAGCCCGTTGGCCATAAGATGCTGAATCACCTCGGCGTTGATAATGGCTTCGAAAACTTTGCCAAAGATTGGAAGGAGACTAATAGGACGGTAATTGGCGGGTTCTGAGGGTTCGCCAGAATTCTTAAATATAGGAACTACGCAGGAGGACTTCCAACAGGCAGGAAAGCAGGAAGCAGATAGGCAGAGGTTATAGAGTTTAGAGAGGACAGAGGAGAGTTCTGGGGCACATTTCTTCAGTACTATGACTGGATTTCCGTCACCGCCGCTCGCTTTGTGTGGGTCAAGTTGCGCAATTATCTTGGCGACCAGCGAGGGTGTAATGTGGACGTTATTTAGTTGAGCCTTAGTTCTGGGTGGGAAGTCTGGTGTAGGTATTCATAACGAGTCCAGTGTCGAATTGGTTGAGAATCTACGGGCAAAGCATTCAGCCTTGTCGGCTGAGGAAGTGAGAACTTCAAATTCATTGATTAGTGGGGGTATTGAAGTCTTGTTCCTGCTGAGCACGCTTTTGCAGAGACGCCAGTAATCTTTAGAGCCAAACTTAGAGGATGCTATGCGTTGCCTAATTCTGGTAGCAAACGTCCTCTTGGCTTCGTTCAGTACTTTTTTACACTTGTTCCGTGCTGAGGTGAAAAGGCGCCTGTTTTGGTTCGACGAGCAGCTTCGATAGAGCCGGAAGAAATGGTTCCGGTGGGCAATAGCGGCCGAGCAAGCGGGTGAGAACCAGGGGGACGAATTTGGTTTTAGTTGGAATTTCCTGGCCAGGATAAAAGCATCGATGCCAGCCTTAACCCAAGAGGAGACTTCGGAGGCAGAGTCTTCGACAGGAAGATCGAAGACGTTGTTCCAGGGGACGTCGCAGAGGAAGTCCCTGAACGAGTCCCAGTCGGCTCTTTGGTAGCAGTATGATATTCTGCTGGTCTGGTTTTCTTGGGTAGAGTTAGTGCGGATTGATATGTTTACGGAGACTACGGCGTGGTCAGAGTTTCCGAGGGGGAAGAGTTGCCTGATAGTGCAGGAGTCTGGGATGGAGATAAAGCAAAGGTCAAGTAAAGAGTCCCTTCCGTTAGGGATTTTAGAGAAACGCGTGGGGAAGTCCACCACTTGCGTTAGAGCTTGGGCTATTGAAAAGTGCATGGTGCGGATCCCAGCAAGGTCGGTGGCTGAGTTTTCAAGCCACTTGTTGTGGTGGGCGTTAAAATCGCCAAACACAAATATATGGGCAGATGGGTGAGAAGAAATGGCCCTGTCGATATTAGTAGAGATGCAATCAAGTACCGTACAGTCTTAGGAGGAGGGGGAGCGGTAGAGGAAGAAGAGATAGCTAACCGAGCTTAGAAGTGAGAAATGGAAGCACATGAAGGAATGATCAAGGGATTCAAGAGATGTGACCCTGGCTAAAGGGAGTTGTTCGCTGACATATACACCAAGCCCATGCATATGGACAGTGGAGTCCTTCCTGAAGAGAGGAAGGTAACCAGGAACGAACAGCTCTGAAGAGGGGATAGAAGGGTCAAGGTTAGTCTCACATATAGCTAAGATATCGGATGAGTTAGTTAGAAGGAAAGATTCTACACTATTAAAGTTACTGCGAATACCTTGTATATTTGTGAAGGTAACGCAGATAGGTTTGGGCGATTTACGACTAGCTGGTTTAGGCTTGCTATTTTGTTTGTTTAATTTCATGCTGGTTATAGTTGTGGATAGAGAGAGGTCTAGAGTAGGGTCAGATGGTCGTTAATTGCAGCAGGTGAAGGATGGTGAATGGCGCCGTCTGCAGCATAATGTAGCCTCGTGGTTGCCCATCGGAAATTCATGCAGGGACGCCCGTCCATGCGCGAAATGGCACTACAACTGTTGATCAGAGCAGCCTCTCAAGACGCTACGCAAGAGTTCGGGCTCCTAACTACCAGTCGGAAGCAGCAACCAGGAAACTGCCAACCCGGTACCCTTCAGAATGAAGAGACATTGCCACCATACTCACCAACTGCAAAAAGCTTCCAGCCGAACCGACATAAAGACCGAAAAAGAGAGAGATGAACCGGGAACCCCTTCCTAAACAAGAAACAAGGCGATCACCTCTACACCTGTCCAAAAGAAGGGGGTGGGTGGAGTGTGAGACCGGGCGATAGAAGGTACTATCTACTCCAATTAAAAAAAAAAGAAAGAATAAATGTGTGCCTGAAGTTGACTAAGTATTAACTTAGTATAAGTCAAACCTAAATTTGATAATTAAGAACAATTTACACAAACATAGTCGCAGTGCATTACAAGAGCGACAAGTAGAAAACTTAGGCCAGGAAAAAATCTACATTGCGTTAATTGTTTCTCAGGGTACGAAACGCGTCGGCTAATACAGGTTTACTTCTTGTACCTTTATTAATCACACACACACATACACACACACATAAACCGTCAATTAAGTGTCATACGTCATACACGCGTGGGGCGATCTTGTCTCGAAAAGACATGACTAACTGGGCATAAGATTATCCCGCAGTAGGTTGCCATTGCTTTCTAGGGTAGATTGGTTGCCAGCCAAGGATATATAACTCAATCTGTCCTGTTGTTTAAACCCATAACTGGAGGGAAGAGAGAGATTAATACCTTTCCGAAGGGTATTTCTCCGTAAGTGAATGAAAGAAATTCAACGAGAATTTGAAATCGGCACACCGATTTGTCGTTTAAAAGTCGATATACACTGCACCACAACGCACATATATATATATATATATATATATATATATATATATATATATATATATATATGTAAGCATGCATATATGCATTGAGATGTATGTATGGTTTAGAGAGAAGTATAGGACTTTTTATTTTAATCTGTTCTTTGTGTGTGTAAATATATATATATATTCTTTCATAAATATACATACATACATACATACATACATACATACATATATATATATATATATATATATATATATGATAGAATAAATAAAGAACAAGATAAGAAACGTGTCTCATTCTAACATATTTCACTTTCCTCAGACTGAGACCCGTTTTCTACCTTGTTTTTTTTAATTTTATCTTCTTGTTGGATTGTGATCAATATGCTCAATACTCTCTTTCTCTCCCCTCTCTCTATTATTTTCTCTTTGTTTAATAATATATATATATATATATATATATATATATATATATATATATATATATACTGTGTGTCTGTATTTTCTTATTTTATCAGGTACGTGTATGCATGGAGTTTTGTGATTATGTGTAAATATGTGATATTTATGCATGTATGCATTTTCCTTATTTCTGTGTTAAAATTGCGATCTTGTGTGTGTGTTTTCATTTGATTCCAAAGTTCGTATGCATCTAATTACACTTACAAGAAAGCTCAGACGGATTAATTCCGAACAAATAAAATAAGAAAGGCCGTCTGAATTAAATTCTCTGTGGCAGATGCCGGCCATGACTTTGTTATTAAATTATAACAATCTGGTTTATCAAATCGACGACCTCTTTAACCACATTTAGCAATCTTTTGGAAAACTTCTTTTTTGTGCACATTTCTCTCGGCGATTTTATTTTTGATTTTCTCTGCTTTATTTTTTTTAATTGTTTCTACCATTGTTTATTCTTTTTTTCATTTTTGTTCCTTCTTCCTTCTTTTTATTAAAATCTTTTTTCCTTACGTTCTTGTCGTTTTTCTTGTATTTTTATTTACTTAATAGAATTTAATTCATGACTCTTTTTTTCTCCTGTTACAATCATTTGTATTTTCAAACATTTTTCTGTTTTTTCTTTGTATTTTCCAATTTCCTTATTATCCGATTTCGCTTCTATAGTCTTCTTTTTTGCTAAGACGCATGTTTCTTCTTACTTCATTAGTAAAAGTTGTCCATTGATATCCTTAGAGAAGCACTGGGCATTTTTACTTAAGATTAAACGGACAATATTTTTTACTTAAGTTTTATCGGACAATATTTTTCTTGTTTACCTAATTACAACAACGTTTTCGCTATTTCATTAACTGATGCTTTTTATTCTGTCTTTTATAAATTTTACTCACTAATTTTTTAAAAATTGCTACTTCATCTTGAATTTCTCAAATAATTCAGTCTCTTTTCTTTCTTTCTTGCTTTCTTTCTTTTATCGATTTTCTTGCATAAGAATAACCAATTCCGTTTTTTATCAATTTTTTTATAATGTAATCAGTTTTTTCTTTCTTTTTTCTTTCTTTTTTTTTCTTTCGTTTGTAGATTTATTTCCGAATGAAAAATATACAATTTCCTTTCTTTTAACATTTCACTTAAAATTTAATCTTTCTTTCTTCTTTCTTTCTTTTTTTCTTTCTTCTTTCTTTCTTTTTCCTTTCTTTTTCTTTCTTTCTTTTTCCTTTCTTTCTTTTTCCGTTCTTTCTTTCTTTCTTTCTTTCTTTCTTTCTTTCACAATTATCTTAATGATTCATTCTTATTTTATTCTTGCTCTTTTGCTATATCCACTTATTTCAATTTGTCTTTTTATGCTTTCCTAGAGTCTCTGCTATACACTGTTGTAACTTCTACTTTTATCTCTTGTTCTTGTTGTTGTTGTTCTTCTTCTTCTTCCTGCTTCTCTCCCATTAGGTATTTCGTGGCTCTCTTCATCCCAACCTATACACTCTTTTTTAAATTTAATCAAAATGAAAGGTATGAATCCACCTCTTCTCCATATATTAGCTGGAGGGAGAAGAGGTGATTTCTGCCACCCCCTTCCCCACTTTATGTCTTTTGCTCAATAATCTTTTATTTGGTTTAAACAAAAGAAACAAACAAACAACCGACAAGCAAGTGCCAAATCTGACATTCTGGGAAAATTCATACAAATCTATCATCACGCTGAGTAGAAAAAAAGTAGAAAATAAATAAAATCAATTGCGTTGGACTTACCGCAATTTGCCTTTCCAAGACAAATCAGTTGTATCTGACGGATGGCACATGATACCTGATGAATATCCAGTGGGTCACATTGGAGAGTCGGGTATGATCTTGAAAGATCCGAAGTCCCTAATGATCCTCAGCTAAAACATCAAAGAAAGCATCAAACCGATGTATTTCACGAAACATATACTTGTATTCTTTCGAAATATTGTTCTCATATTATCCATTATTACTGAATAATTTTTATTTCTTTAACGTTCTTTGACACAGATCATTATCCTGACTTTTGTAACTGACAGGTATCTTCGAAGATCGATTTTAGGAGTTTTGCAAGATAATTCTCGTCGAACTGATCCCTGTTTTCTTGTGGATCTGGTCTTAGACTGACAACCAACATCAATCTTATGATGATTCAATTGGTGACACGTGATAAATATTTTTTTTTATTTTTTACCATTTTTTTATTGTCATTATTATTATTATTATCATTATCATGTATTAGACTATTTCAGTATTCGTTATGAAGCCTATATTTTAACCAGTATCCTATATATATATATATATATATATATATATATATATATATAAACGGATATGTCTGTCTGTCTGTGGGTTTGTGTTTCTCCCTTCTAATAAATCTACTCTTCCGAAACACTTGCACCGAATTCAACCAAAATTGGGTCACTTGTTGATCATGACTTGAAACTTTGATGTATGCCAATTTTTTTCCAATCGATTAACAGGGTACGGCATGAATCACCAAATGCTTAGAATTTACGAACTCTTCTCCCCCGAGACGCCTCATGCGAATTCAACCAAATCGGGTAACTTGTAGATCAAACTTATAGATCACCTTAGATGTGTCCCCAAAACTTTTTGAATCAATGTTCATGGTACATCAAAAATCAACGACAAACATAATTTAAGGTAATCGTTTGTGCACTTTTATGCATTTCTCCAAGACGCTTTACTCAAACCGAACCAAAATCGAGTCACTGAGAGATCAAGGTCTGATGACTTGATATTCGAACCAAAATTTTAATTGGCATACAGGGTGAAGCAATAATTAATGAAAAATATTTCTTTTTGTGATCGTTTATTTCTCAGAAAACGCTTAATTGTATTCCAATAAAAATCGGGTCTTTTTTATCATGTGGCATAAGTTTCACGTTTTCTAAAACGTGGCTACCCCTCTGACGTCACAGAAATAATGCATTCATTTCTTCGTCACATTGTCATCGTATCACATTACAGGCTCTCGCAAGGCCTACCCACATTTTTTCCATTGTTCATACATCAATTTCTGTTTATTGGCAAAACTGACTAAGCATACCGTTTTACAAACACAACAAAGACCAATATTTATTTTGCATTTTTTAACTTAGGCGTCACAGTAAACTCATACTGTAGGTTTTTGAATAAGTACTTGGCCTTAACACTTTAACATAACGTCTAAAATCCCCGAGCAGCGTCGGACTATACAACTAGTCAAATATTAAATTTAACATATCTTCCTTTGGCTTAAAATAGAATTTTGAAATAAAGGCTTTTAGTGATCTAAAAACTCGTTTCCTGTATTTCAGGGTTAGGAACTGAAATCAGTTGAATATTTTTTGAATGCTTTAATAGCATTAAATTTACTTTTAAATGCATTTCATCATAAATGTTATTATTATAGCAGTAGCAGTCAGATCTTTGTCATTGTTTTCATAATTAAGCCTACATGAATTAAATTTGATCATATTACTTTTATTTTCTGAATTTTCTCTTTTTGAGTGATGTTCAGTTTGTATATAATAACGCACAATATTCATGGCAAGTTTCAAATAGTTCTTTTAGAATCGCCGTTGGAAATTACAGTAAGTAGAAAATCCAATTACCAAAAATGAAAATCTTAATTCTTTATTGCGAGTGGAGATGGACACTTATAGCAAAGAGATTTCAAGGCAATGTTTAAAATATGATGTATGAATTTGTCTGCGGATTAATCAGATAATGTCTTTAAAAACATTTTCTTGGATTCCATGTTGAATAATTTTGTCGTTCATTTCTTTTTTATTTGATAAAAGAAAAGAAAAAATATAAAAATACCCCTTTCTTTCTATAATTCTTATGAGCAAGGTCGCCATATTTAGAAACCATATTTTTAGGCTCAGAAGAATCTAAAATTTGTTTTAGGTTTCATGCCACTTACGCTTTGTTGAAAAATAATATTTTAACAATTGTCAAGTTTTTTCAGGTAACAGAGAGCTTGCTGATACTGAAGGTTTCACAGTACGTCAGCATTCTCAATATTTTAATGGTCGTCTGAATGTTTTCAATAATTCTTCTGCGTTCCAATTCTTCCAAGCTTTTCTCAAGGATCTTCAGACTATTAGAGCAGAAATCAATAACCATTGGCGTAACTTTTTAAAATTATTATTATTATTAATGATAGCGTCACATTTCTAACTTTACGTTGTCTAGCGATATAAAAACTTAAAGACATATACAGATTTTACATAGTTACAACTATTTTTATTATAATTATAATTATAATTATTATTATTATTTCATCTGATTTCTGTTGTATACATAATTTTCTACTAAACAGAGAATTAATGTTAGTCACAAAAAAGAAAATCCCAAGTTCAAACACATTTTATACAGATAAAGCTATTCGTTATGTGAGCTGTGCTTTGTAATTTTCTTTGTATTTCTTTAATGCAGTGACTACAAGGATGCCCTCCAATGAATCTATCTGAACATTTTCTAACCAATCCGAGAGCTGCAGTAACTAGTGGAATTACTGATGTCCACGTGTGCAACATTTTTTGAAATTTTCAACTTTAAGATTTTTGTGTCGTGATAGTTATTTAAGATCATAATTTATTATTATTATTATTATTATTATTATTATTATTATTAGTAGTAGTAGTAGTAGTAGTAGTAGTATACCCACTTCGTCAAAATGACGGAAATTGTTTAAAAGTTTTAATACTGAAATGCAATGAAACCAATATTTTGAAACAATGTATTCAGATTCAATAAAGCAGAAATAAAGAATTGACAATGAAAAAAGAGGCCAATGAACCGTTACATTAATCCGTTCCTTTTAAATTTTCAGACGGTCAATCGTATCTATGATTCCTTGATGACTGCTAATATTATACAAATCACTTTTTGCTAAATATGTTTTTATGTTAAAAATATGTGTTTTATATAACAGTAAAATGAAAGAAAAACATGATTAACAGAACGACAAAGAAGTCGATGAGAATCCTGAGTTCAAGATACTGTGAATCAATGTGAGCATTTTAATAGACAAAAGTATCTGAACTAATTTATCTATACTTCTGAGATGAGGTATTGTTTACATTATTTATACTGTTCGGACTGTTGTCCTCATCTTTTTTGCCATGTGTACAAAGTTACGGTTGTTGTACGCTCAGGCCTTCTTCGGGTTCTTGAAGATTCATGGCCCGTTGGTTAGCTCCCAAAGAGTTGTGAGTTCAATACCTGGCCACAGCAGTGCTAAAAAAATAGCAGAGAGCTGAGTTAAAAGGAGATAACTACATCCGTACGTTGCATCGCACATGGAATAAGAATGATATAACTGAAATGAAGGTTTCGGTTAAAGATTCCTAGAACCTGAAAAAGGCTGGAGCGTACAACAGCCGAAACGTCATAAACATGACAATAAAAATGAGAACAACATTCCGAACAAAGTAAATAATGTATCTGAACTAAGTTAACTTGGTTAATTAATTATCCACCTTTATACAAAATCGTACTTTTAAGTTCCTGGGCAAGGTCCTGGTGTTTTTCCAATTTTAGGGGCATTTTTTTCCTCGTAGGTTCTCTTTTCATTCATTCAACCAGTTTTCAGATTTCAACCAATTTGCGACATTGTGTTATATCTTCATGACTTGAATATGGTTCTCAAAAGCTAAGATACTTTTTTCTACTTTTAGTAATCTGTCAATAGTGCGAGGAGAAATAAGTTCATAGATTGTTACTAACTCCTTACAGTTGCTTATCTGTCATTTTTTTTCCTTCTTTTCAATCACATCTAGTATTTTGTTTACTTTGTATGATCGGTTTTACTAAGGTTATTCCGTTGGCCAGGATTATCTCTTCTTTGGTTTGTTATTCTTTTGGTACTAATCACTGGTTGCTGACTGTGTTTTTATTACTCAGTCCGAGTGCATCCATAATGCGCATCCCAGACTTTGAACACACAATCTTTATGTCACCAAATTCACAGACCAAAGCTTTAATACACTTGAAACTATGAAAAGTCTACTGAACATTTACATAATATCTGTCCTCCTATATGACAGTGAATACTGGACAATCTGTTTAGTGATGAGGCGGATACTTGAAACTACAAAAATCTGATTCTACCGAAGAATTTTGAGGATTACAAGTGTAGGAGAAACACAAATCTACATCTAAATCTTACACTTGCTACCCACACTTGCAGACAGTTATAATCAACAACTAATAGTATACATTTGTTTCCATTTTCTCTAAAATGAGGAAAAGACCGTTAAAATATCTAGGATACATAATAAATGAAAATGGGTTGGAAAATTTGATACACACGTGTATCAAATTCAAAGCAAGTTTGATAGAGAATAACAACGCATAATCTATCTCGTTAGAATGAATAAACAGATTCCTGCAAAGGCTTAGGAGAAATAGCAAAAAGCATATATTAAAGAGAAATAGCAAATAGCATATATTAAAGAGAAATAGCAAATAGCATATATTAAAGAGAAATAGCAAATAGCATATATTAAAGAGAAATAGCAAATAGCATATATTAAAGAGAAATAGCAAATAGTATATATTAAAGAGAAATAGCAAATAGCATATATTAAAGAGAAATAGCAAATAGCATATATTAAAGAGAAATAGCAAATAGCATATATTAAAGAGAAATAGCAAATAGCATATATTAAAGCTCCAAAGAACGGTAAATGGGGAGGAGTCATAATCACCGACATCTGAAATTGACACGGCACAGAGAAGAAGAAAGCATTTAGGTGTGGTAGGTTAAGAAAAACGAACTGTACATGATTTAAAGTGAAAGACTGAAAAAGATACAGTGAACTGAGAGAAGGATAAAGAAACGAGAGAGAGAGAGAGAGAGAGAGAGAGAGAGAGAGAGAGATGAAAAGCGATAAAGATCTGCAGAAAGAAAAAATGTTTAGCGGAAGAGAAAAAAATGAGAATAACAGTTTTCTAAAAAGAAAATAAACAATGAAAAGAGATATGTATGAAAAGAATGTAGAAAAATATGACAATAGATAGATAGATAGATAGATAGATAGATAGATAGATAGATATGAAGAGACTGCGATCGATCGATCGATCGATAGATAGATAGATAGATAGATATGAAGAGACTGCGATCGATCGATCGATCGATAGATAGATAGATAGATAATAAAAACAGAAAGGAGAAGAAATAAAATCTTAGAAGAGAAAATTAGTGAGAGAGTAAGAAAAATACTAAAAGGCGTCAAATATTGGAGACGGAATAAGGAAGAGAGAGAAAGAGAGAGAGAGAGAGAGACGGTGAAAAAAAGAAAGACGGATGTTTAAAAGAGAAAAAGAGAGAGAAGATTAAAAAAGGAAAATATATGAAATATACAAAGAAAGGAGAGAAAAGGGAACGAAAAAGCATGAGTTTAAATGAGAAAGAAAACAATAGTATTTAAAGAAAAGTGTGGCAAAAAATAGCATCTTTATCTCCCGGGCCATTTGACCTCAAGGACCCGAAAGAGGCCAGAGTGTACAATGGCCATAACTTCGTAAACATGGTTATAAAGTTAAGGACAACAGTCCGAACAATGTAAATAATGTAAACAATGCCTCATCTCAGAAGTATAGACAAATTAGTTCAGATACTTTTGTCTATTAAATGATCATCTTGATTCACAGGATCTTGAACTCGGCATTCTCATCGACGTCATTGTCGTTCTGTTACTAATATTTTTCTTACATTTTACTATTATATAAAACACATATTTTTAACATAAAAACATTGAGCAAAAAGCGATTTATATAAGATTAGCAGTAACCAAAGAAATTATAGATAAGATTGACCGTCTAAAAATATAAAAGAGCATGAAAAACAAATAACATTTAAAAGAAAAGATAACATTAGCTTTTTGCTTTTTTCACTTTTGTTTTACAGACTGCATCTATTTTCCTCGAGAAGTTGGTAAAACGGAGCAGCTCTTGTATCAAGAGACATAATCGTCTGCTTACATGTGAGGTTGTGACAAGAAGTAGAAAAGAAGGGTAAAATATATAGGCTCTTCTGGTAAGACGATCTGCCTGCCATAAAGTTAAAGGATAAACTCTGTCTGGTAAACTGCATCTTTGTCCAGGAACAGAGGTTGTGGGGTACTATTTTCGGATGGTAGTAAGCAAGATAAAAAGAAACCAGGTAAGACTTTTGAAAATCTGTAGTAGGGAACGGTAGTGAAAAAGAAAGAAAAAAACGAAAAGGAAAAGTCAAAAGGAAAAGAGAAATAGATAATAAAGAAAAGTAAGAAAGAATTTCAATGAACAAAAAAGAAAGATGTAGAATTAATAAAAGGAAAAAGGCAATAGTCAGCAAAAAATAAAGCTGGAGAATGAAGAGCAAAAAAGTTTAATAGATTTGCCGAATAAACGAAAAATGAAGAATGGAACGCAAAAGACGATAGACAAAAACAAAAAGTTGAAGAATGAAGAAATGAGAGAAAAAAGTAATAGTTAAAAGAAAAATAGGGTGTATAATTTTTTTAAAAAATCATTTCACCCCGGGCAAGGCGTAAAAGCCACTGATGTGCAAGGGGCTACATAACTGGTTAGTAGATGAGTATTGACAGTGCATTTAAATTTCTGGAGGTTGTAGCCTTCACGAAAGCAAGAATATGGGAGCGAGTTCCACAGGCGGGAAGTGCGAGAGAAGAAGCTGCGGGAGTAGAATTGTCACTGCAGTTTTTAACTTACGCGTCACGGCAACCTCATACTGGGGATTTTTGAATAAGCGCATGAGATGTGACCATTTCAACATAACCACTGAAAAACCCTGATCAACACCGGGCTATATGGATAGTTCTATTATATCCGTAGTGGCTTGGGGTAGGAAATGGCTAGTAAATTTCAATGCTTCTAAAACAAAGCTGTTATCAACTAACCACCATAGACAATCGCATTTACCTCCCATTAGCATGGGACAGGCTAGCCTCCTAGAGAATAAAATACTACGCCTCATTGGCCTTACCCTTTCGGCGGACCTCAAATGGAATGACTATATCGAATCCATTGGCAAATCTGCCGCTATGAAAGTCGGCTCTCTGTGCAGGGCCCGGAAGTTTTTCCCATCTGAATCTATTCTGCACATATACAAATCTACCATCCGCCCGTGTATTGAATATTGCTGCCATATCTGGTCAGGTGCCCCTGCTGTTCTTCTTGGGCTTCTTGACAAAATACAAAGGAGGATCTGTAATGTGGTTGACACTGACTTGGCAGACTGGCTGCAACCACTCTCTCACCGGCGTGATGTGGCTTTCCTGTGCCTCTTCTACAAGTACTTTCATGGCTTCTGCTCCGATGAACTTAGAGCACTGGTGCCGCCTAAGCAGGAATTTACACGAGATAATTAGCAACTAGGTCCCACCGTTTTACAGTCAAATAGATAAGATGTAACCGTAAATTCTACGCCAACAGCTTCTTTTCTCGCGCTTCCCGCCTGTGGAACTGCCTTCCACAAGTCTGCTTTCCCAACAGCTACAACTGTTTAAATGTAGGGTCAATAGACACCTCCTATCACACTAACTCCCAATTATTCTCAGAACACTCTCATCTACCCAACCCTCATTCTCGGTATCCTTACCCGCCTATCACCCACCCTCTGACATTTCCGATATTTAATCATCCTTTCTCCACTCTATGTAGCCCCCTGCGCAGTAGTGGTAGTGACATGCCTTGCTCGGGGTGAAACGCTTTTAAAAAATGTCTACAAAGGATTTCAAGTATAAAGAAATAACCGTGCCTTCCTGTGAATTTTTTATTAGGTAAATACCTATGATCCTCTGCTTCTCTTAAGTTATACTTAAATGCTTCATAAATATATAATAGTTATAAAAAATAATTTACTTGACAGCTTTATAAATATTGGGTTATCCGGAAAGTTTATACTGACTTTTTGTCGTTCATGTTTCAACACGACAGAACACGTCAAATTTATCGATAGATATAATATGGTTACTTTTCTGAGTAGAGCACATTCAAAACTGTTGATAAAAAATGTTTAATATTACTTAATTCGTGTCAATTTTGTATCCTTATGAAAATGGATTATCAGGGTACATTTCGGACACTTGATGCTTTTTTGTTACCGTAAAAGTAAAAATGTCTTACAAGCAACAAAAATATAAGTGCTGTGTACACTGAAGGTGCTTTAACTAAGAGAATTGTATGGAAGTGGTTCGCTGATTTTAGAGTTAGTGATTGTAAGCTTATTGATGAAGAACGTCCAGGAATCCCTCCACACTAAACACACTATAGATGACGACCAAAACAAGACACTGATTTAGAATAACCCGTAATACACAACGTGGGAATTGGCAGAAACAATAAATTTATCAAAATCCACCATCTATGAGCGGTTAGTGAAGCTTGCGTAATCAAATCACTACGATGGTTGAATACTGTTGTGGATCTTCGTCGCAAACTTGTTGTGGCATTGCTGTGGTAAAAATTCGCTGCAAAATAGTAGTGACTGGTTTGGCCGGAGGTAAGACACGGAAAACAGTAGGTTAAAAAACAGTGTATTTGTATAACAACAACATAGAAACAAAGTAAGTGTTAATAATAAGTAAAGAGAAATAGGTAAGTCGGGAACGCTACAGATACTCTGCTTATTGCCTAACTAGTAGCTGGCTTAAACTGTGTACTAGCCGTCGTCAACTGCTTACTTAACTGTCTTCTGCAGGTAATTATATAGTAAGAGGAAGAGTCCATTTCTCGTAGGAGGGCACCATGACAGGCATCACATGATCTAAGTGAAAAGAATCTTTTGGATTGCATTTCTATGTGTAATTTGTTGTATGAATGCAATGTAAATGCTGCGATTTTAAGCAAATTGAGATATATGATGAGAAATGGATCGTTTACAACAATATTAAGAAAATCCTGATGCAAGTAATAAGAGCCACCATTAAATGCATTCTTCTTAAATATTGTAGGTTTTCATCTTAGGAAAGTCATCTTGTGCTTCTGGTGGGAATGGAAAATAATCTTGTACTGTGAGCTTCTTCCAAGTAAAAGGGTTAGTTGATTGTATTGTTCGCAACTGGACATATTAAAGCCAGTAATTCAGCCTCGACATATTTGGGAAAGACATAAGAGTAATTAAGAATCACTACTGGCAGCAAACTTCCCCGCATACGGATAGGTTACGAATTCAGCAGATATACAAAGGCGTGCAATAAGGAAGGAGTGGGTGGAGAACAGGCCAGGCAGAGGGGAAAAGACAGAGGAAAACAGCAGGGAACTTCTCTAAAGGGCCTGAGCCGGTGGATGACAGAACGGGGTTGCGTGGTGTTACAAGAAAAAGTGTGCTCAGAGCCACCAGGAATATTGAGACATAGAAGGCCAATGTCTTGAAGGGACAAGGCACAAAGAACAAGAAGAAGAAGAAGAAGAAGAAGAAGAATTCGAGAACAAAGTTAAGAACTGCTAACAAGAAAGGTGTTCTCCATCAGGATAATAAGGACCTCATTTTTACTTGGTGACCTCGCAAAAATTGTTGTAGCATAGTTAGATTGTATTAATCCACCTGCCATATACACTAGACATTCCCCTTTCGCATTTTCATTTATTCAGGTCCTTGCGAAATAATATCAATTGCAAAAATTAAAAATTTTTGAATGGCATAAAAACTAACATTAATGAGTTCTTTAGCCAAAAACACCGAATTCTAGAAAAACTGAATCATTAACCTGAAGGAAAAAATTAGGAAATGTTTTTCAAATCAAATGGTTCATATTTAGTTTAATAATTATTTAATTGCATAATTATGTTATTGTTTTTATTTCCATTAAAAATCGGACAACCCACTATAGGATATGTATAAAAATACTTGAATGCTTTATAAATATAAGAGTTCCCTGAAAACGATCAAGTATCTTATAGATTAGAAAAGAAATAATCATAACTCTGAGAGTTACAGAAGGAATGTGTGTGTGTATATATATATGCAAAATATATATATATATGCAAAATATTTTATTAAAATAGAGAGGATATATATATTCTTTACGACGGCATAATAAGTTTAAAAAAACACAATTTGCCACTGTGAAAGGATGCACTCGCAGCAAAAGGTTTCATAACTCTTAGTAAAGTTTAATAACTGGTAGGAAATAGAATTAACTAAACCGCGCTGTCTCGCTATTGTATCTCTAATAAAGTGAGCCGACCTTGTCTCGCTGTTGTCTTTGTCTCCATGAGCGTGACGACAGGGAGATATATATATATATATATATATATATATATATATATATATATATATATAAGTGTGTGTGTGTGTGTGTGCGTTTGTCTCTATGTATGCGTTTGTGTGGGTTCGCGCACAAAACTGTCTGTATTATAATAGAGAAGATAGCTGCTATAAAAAAATGAAAGTTCAAGAAAAACATTACAGAATTATATATATATATATAATTATATATATATGTTTGTGTGTGTGTGTGTATGTGTGTGTGTGTGTGTGCGTGTGTGTCTCTATGTGTGTGTTTGTGTGTGTGCGCGCACAAAACTGTCTGTATTATAATAGAGAAAATAGCTGCTATAAAAAAATGTAAGTTCAAGAAAAACATTACAGAATTATTTTTCTCAGCGGTACATACATGATGACGTTAGCGTTGATTTATTGATTTTGTTTACCGACCTCTATGGGTTATTTTATGCCAAAGTCTAAACATTTTGAATACAATTTTATGGCTTGAATTGAATTTATGTTGCACATAATTTTATACTTTTTGAGTAATGCTGGTGTTGTTTTTTTAGTTATATAGTTTGTCAATCATAAAATGAATTGTTAGTAATTTTATTTAAAAAATGTATTTTTATATTTTTTTAGTGTTGGATTTATTGTCCTTTTGCTCTTAAAGATTTGTTGCTCGTTTTAACATAAAAATATATACTGATTTTTGTTTTAGAGTTCGCTATATATGAGACTCTAACAGGTTCTTCTATTCTGGTCATGGATGAATATGGAACTACAGTAATTAAGAGGTGGTACCTGGCTCCGCAAAACTTCCAAACACACAATCACAGGACTTGCAGCAGGGTGTAGTTTATCGTCATACATCGAGCTTAATAAAGAAATACATTTTCATTATATATATATATATATATATATATATATATATATATATAGCACTATATAACGCTTACGTTCGTCATAAAAACTTTGGTTTTAAATTCGTAGCATTTGAAGAAGTCCGGAGCGTACAACGGACGAAACGTCGTGAAAACGGCAACGAAGATGAGGATAATAATCAGAATAATCTAAATAATGTATTTATTCCTTCTTGATAAAACGTGATGCAACAAAATCTTTGAAAAATTCCTTGTCTGGCTTGGACCTAAACGTTTTACAATTTAAAAATGAGCTTAAGGGCTTAAAATTTATAATCAGTGTGTGAAAGAGAATGTAATAAATTCTCGTATCCTGAGTTGGTGAGTTTTTGTAACGTCATTCATGCGACATGTTGCTTCGCAGTTTCATGGAGCAGAACTAGACCACGTCTAATCAGTAATGCAAGTCGCATTTCTTGCAAGCGTGCATTTATTTCAAAAAGTTGATATACAGTAAAGCTCTGCATTAATTCTCTGATTGGTTTCCAGAATGGTGCAGTGAATAACATTGATTGAAGACCAATATACAGTCACTGATGCTTTGGAAATGTTGTTGGGATTCATCACGATCAAGACATTGATCTGATCCTTTACGGATATCATGAAGGGATTACTTTTTCTCTAAAGTGACTATTCGTTCAAGAAAGTAATCATTAATATTAACACACTTCAAAAAGATTTTTTTTTTTTTGTGATCGTGAGAAACCAATTTATTGAGCTTTTTCACCTTGCCAATACACTACAAATGGTAAGAGACTGTTGAAGTGCTGACAGCAAGCGTCTGAGATATTTCTTTGATATTTTGACGTTTGTTTTGCTCAACAACTGCTTGCAATTTTTGTTGTAAATACTGCATACCCGTCCTCTACCCTTGTTCAACTTCCAGGCTATCCACACCAGTACAGATGTTCGAGAACCACCTTCGTACTGCCCTATCACTTGTGGACCCGTCTTGCCATGTTCTGCTGATATTACCAGAAGTTTCTGCGGCACTGTCCAAGTTTGAATTCATGCAAGATCATGTAAATAATTAAGAGCTTCTCTGCTTCAAGAAGATATTTTTTCAAGAATATAAGTTAAGAATTATTAATGAGCATACATTTATAATTATGTATACCAAAATTTACCTAATATATGTGAATACAATGTGAAAATGTTTTTTTTTCTAAAATACAACACCTTTCGAGCGGCCATTATTTTCGTAACAACCTAATATTTAACCCATTGTGGGAGGAAGAGGGATTCATGCTTCTCTAGCATATTAACACGAAGTTAACGAAACAGAATATTTCCCTTAATAATTTCACCCCAAGCAAGGCGATAAAGCCACTAAGAAGCAATTTGTTACTAAGTGTGAGAGAATATGATAAAAACAATTTTAATGAGAGAACAATAAAACAGGAATTAGGAAGATAGGATATAACTATTGACACTGTATTTAAGAGTTACTGAGTGTAAAAGAATGAACAAAGAAAGCGTTATTAAGGAGAGAGAACAATTAGAGAACAGGAATTAAGAAGACAGAAGATAACGGTTGACATTGCATTTAGATTTCTGAAGATTAAAGTTGACTGGGAAGCAAGAGTGCCAAAGAGATCTCTGCAAGCGATAAGTGCGATAGAAGGAAATGTTAGCGTAGAACTTACGGTTACATCTACACATTTCAATTGCAAAATGATGAGTCATTTCCGCCAATCTAGTATTGTACATTAATTCATTAAGTCTAGTTACCAAAGAGGAATGTTCGTCAGAACATTGAAATATTTAGAAAAAAAATTCACAGGGATATTAGATTGCCTAACTTATTTAGATGCCAGGTTAGGATCAATAACTTTGCAGAAGCAACAGAGAAGATGTGAAAGCTGTATTCAAAATATGGACGATGTATTGAATCAGGTGGGTATTGAACTCGGTACACCGAATTTACTGTCTATACTGATATCCGTTATAAATTCCACGCCTACAGAAAAGAAAAGGCCACTCTTAAAAACTGCTTCTTAAGTAAGGCTTGTACATCGCGACAGCTGATCAGTCTAAAAAGATTCATCACTTTGTCGGTGGGGCTGGGGTTTTGCCACGGTATCACGAAGTTTAATCACCAGGTAGCATTCTATACCACAAAAGATTATTGGTGTCAAATGTTAACTCACTTCGTTCAGTGTATCATTAACGACCACTGAGAGGAAAATAGTAGTTGGCATTTCTCCATTGCGGCATGGTGGGATACCATTTTAATCGTTTGTCTAGGAACACTGAACGGAAAAACAGGCTACATATGAAGAATGGTTTTTGGCTCTGGTTTAAAGAAATACTCTTTATGAAGAATAACTTCTTAGACATCAATGCATCGTAAAGACAATATAAGCAATTCTCTTAGATTTACTAAGTGCAATTTTATTTTTGCAACAATTTAACATCCTTTTGAAATTATTTAAACTGTTTACATTGATCAGAATGTTGTCTTTATATTCTTGGCGTTTCGGCCATTGTAAACTTCAGCTTTCTTTAGGGAATCGGAATTTCGAACTGAATCCTTTATTTCGTCTGTTGTATATGTTCTCAAACCTAGTGGATATGAGCGTTGATTAAATATACTGACTTGATCCAATGGGTTGTGGGTTCCATACCTGATTACAGCAGAGGTGAACAAAAGTATGAAGAGTTTAGATAAAGGGTGATAACGTATGCTGTGACATCATGAAAAGGCCTGGTACGTGTAACTAAAACAATCTACTCCAGTGAACGAAATAAAATATTCCATTCAAAATTCCAAACATCTGAAGAAGACCAGAGTGTGCAGTGACTGAAACATCGTGAATATGACAGAGAATATGATGAAAACAACCAAAACCATGTAAATAGTTTAAATAGCTAAAATACGTAATCTCTGAAATATAGACAAATATCCTTTTGAAACATTATAAAATATTTTTTGTCACTACTTTTGAACAAACCTTCGCTTAAAACATAATTGCAGAACGTCTTATTGTTAAAATCTAAATAATAAAAAAGACAATAAATATATAAATTAGATTAAAACCAGTAATTAACGTTAAACGTCAGAAAGAGGCATCACATATGCTAGGCTATGAGGACTTCGTTAGTTCGTCTGGCATAGAATTAAATACAATATGAGAGCTACTAATAAAAAACAGGAAGAAAAATGAGTGTCCTCAACAGCAGTAGCAGCAGCAGCAATCAAAACATGACGAGTAACAGCAACAGTCAAAATATAATAAACAACAGTAGATTCTGAGAGGAATAAAACATTTGCAAGGCTTCTTTAACATGACCACAATTTTAACAATGTAAGATACACAGATGACAGTGCTGATAGCAGACGCGGAAAAATGCAGGACCTCTTACAGAAAATAGCAACAGAAAGCGAGAAGAAAGGACTAAGCATAAACTTCAAGAAAATTGAATATATGGTCATCAGCTAAAAGGACACCCCAAATGCTAACTACAGGTCAGAGAAACTAAAATAAAACAAGCAAATAAATTTAAATACATGTGAAGCGTAGTGACAGAAGATGGAAAATGCGATATTGAGATTCAAAGACGCATTGGTATAGCCAAGGATACATTTCAAAAGCTAACCAGTGTACTAAAAAACAGGAACATCTCATTGGAAGCAAAGAAAAGCGTGTTAGATTGCTGTGTGATATCTGTCCTTCTGTATGGCAGCGAATTTCGGATGATCCGTTCAAAGATGAAGGAGAGGCTTGAGGCAGCAGAAATGTTGTTTTACAGAAGGATGACGAGGATACCATGAACTGAGAACGTGACTAACGATGAGGAGTTGGAGTAGATGAAAACGAGAAAAAATCTCATACTTAATATACGGAAGAGACATATGACGTTTCTGGGACATGTAATAAAGATGGAGAGTCTGGAGAATTTAATATTTACAGGACGGTTAGAGAGAAAGTGAGACAGAGGAAGGTAGTGAAAGAACTACTTGATAGGACTGAGCAAATGGATAGCAGAGCGGGATTTGAGAGAGATACTAAGAGGAAGAATTTTGACATCTACTGTTCATGTCTAGAGATATCTAGTTCTTAATTTTAGTAGTTTGCCTGTTTCCAATCAGTCCAAGTACACACAACCCGTTTTAAGGATTGAACTCGTATTTGCTATGTCAGCAAATTCACAAAGCAATGCTTTAATCAAAGCTTTAAATGGTTTAAATTAACAAAGAGTAACTTTTTCTAATCTTTTTTAATTATGATTTTAACATAAGCAAGGCAGGACATTCACTGTTGCACAGGGATTGACAGAGGGCGAAAAGTAGAATACAAGAAGTGTTGAAAAACGATAAGTAATAATGGCATTTAGGGAAACGAATAAGATCTGGAGATTTAGATGTGATTTAGGGAGATAGAAGTTGTGTACTTAGACTGATTGGAAACAGGCAAACTACTAAAATTAAGAACTAGATATCTCTAGACATGAACAGTGGAACGAGAACAGGCTACCCCCTTAGATTAAATATAAGGTTCAATTAAGAATTCCTTGTTGATTAGCCATATCAATATACAACTGATGAAGACCAGAGGTTCTAAAGCCGAAACGTTATGATGTCAACGAAGATGAGGACAATAGTCTGAATATAAATAGCGCCAATATGTAATTAACGATTAGGACAATACTTTATGTCAGAAAGTCAAAGAATCGGATTCTTTTAGGTCTTTTAGTATTTTTAATTAGACAACAAATATAAGATGAAAGACAAATTAATTAGAAAATAATTATAAAGATAATATTTAGCCTCAGATATTTGTAGTCATCTAATTGTCGCAAGGCGTATGAATAAACATAGCAATCAGTAAGATAATGAATAATGTTATACGGATTATTTTAAGACAACCTTGATCCTTAAATATTTAGTGTCAAACTTGAGACAGCCAAACTTGAGACAGCCAAACTTGAAACAATCCACGAAAAAGTAGAAATACATAGAAAAAGTAGATTTAATGAACATATTTCCTATCTAGATTTATTCTTTCTTCCCAGTTAAAACAAGACGATGGCAATGAGCGAATCACGGTTACGAACTGTATGGTAAAATAGTTCGAAATACCATCCCTACTCAACTTTGATTTTTTTCAGTACTAAATTGGCATCTTTTGAAAGAATGATTACATTTTTTTTTACGACTTAACAATCCTTTCTGGATCATTTAAAGCCGAAACATATTTTTGAATGTAAGATCATATCTTTTATCTGTCAGTAAATATTGCATTTATTTCTTTTGGGAATAGCAATAATTTATCCAGTTTTACTATTTAACCAAAAGCTGGATGTTAGCATATATATTCATACTTTCACCAGGGGTATTTGCGCGTAAGAGAATGTAATGGAATTCCGATTCAACATCGAACATAGTATCGGCTACCCTCGTTACCGAGCCGTCGTTTAACTTAGTTTTCGACCTCAGACCCGGTATGATATGCTAAGATATTAAAATGAAACTGTTCTGTCTTCTTTGTGCCGTGAACTTTTAGAACATTGGCTTTCATGGCTCTCAACAACTTCCCATCCATTGTGTCTTTATTATTGTGTCTCCATTTGCTAAGACTCCTGCTCCTCATCTCTCCATCTATTCAGACAAACTCGTCATGTAAGTTGCTTGCTGCCTTACCATATTTCACTTACCCTAAATATGCTCCCTGAGGATTCGGTGTTCCAGGCTTTCCTTACTCATTATGTATCCAAGTAATGTGTTCCTCTTTGTTCTCTTGTACATAAGGTCGAAGGTATATGCGAACAATTCTGAAAAAGTCTTGTCAACCTGTTGTCTATACAAATGTAATCCAACGAATTTCTCCTGTATATTTCGAGGTACACAAAATAAATATTTTACGACACTTTATGAAAAAACCATACCAAACTCTGGTATGAATAAAGTTAATTAAATGAACTCCAATAATATGATTCTCGATACACAAGAGCCACAATTTTACAACCCTTTATAAAAAGTTCCTCCCAAACTCTTGTCTAAAGAAATGTAATTTACATTGATTTCTCCTCTGTGTTTCGAAGTACACAGGTCAACATACATAATTTACGGACACTTAACGTAAAAAATCTTGCCAACCTCTGGTCTAAACTAATGTATTGAAAATGAATTTCTCCAGTATGTTTCAAGGGTCACAAGTGCGACAATTTAACGACACTGTATAAAAAATCTTGTCAATCTGAGATCTAAACAAATGTAAACAAACGCGTTTCCCAGTATGTTTCGTGGTACACAGGGGCAACAATTTTACATTCTATGAAAAGATCTTGTCAATCTCTATTCTAAACAAATATACTCAAATGAACTTCACCTGTATTCTTCGACGTACACAAAACCATTGTGTTAGGACCCTTTACGAAAAGATCTTGCAAACTACTAGTCTAAATAATTGAAAACAAACAGATTTACCAGTATGTTTCGAGGTACGAAAGTGCAGCAGTTTTACGACATTCTATGAAAGATCTTATCAACCTCTGGTTTAAACAAATATAATCAAATGGATTTCCTTTGTGTGTTTCTACGTACGCAAGGGTGATTATTTAGGGACATGTTTTACCAACGTCTGCGCTAAACATATGTAATGTAATACTTCTGTATGTTTCGAGGTACACAAGGTTCACTATTTTAGGGTTATTTATGAAAAGAACTTGCCAACCACTGGTCTAACTAAATTTTATCAAATAGTTTGCCTCTGTATGTTCCGATGTACACAAGGGCGACAATTATACGATTCTTTATGAAAAGCCCTATCCTACCTCTGTTCTAAACAAATCTAATACAATCGATTTATCCTGTATATTTCGAGGTACACATTAGCTAAACAGTTACAACACTTCATGAAAAGATTTTCAAAAATTTCACGACTTTATGAAAATATGTTGCTATCTTCTAGTCTAAAGAAATGCTATAGATTGGATTTCTTATCTATGCTTCGAGCTACACAATAGCGACCATTTTAGAACCATTTATGAAAAAATCTTGCCAATATCTGTAGTAAATAAATGGCTTTTTCAGTAGGTTTTAAGTAACACATTACGACATTTTTCAAACCCTTCAACGAAATATACTTCTGCTGTATGTACACAATGGCCATTATTTTACGATCATTTATGAAAAGATCTTGTCAATATCTGGTGTAAACAAATGTAATGAAATGGATTTCTCCATTATGTTTCGATGTACAAAATCTCCAGAATTTTACGACCCTTTACGATAATATTTTGCCAACCTCTTGTTTTAACAAATATGTATTTCCCCAGTTGTTTCCAGGTGCACATGGGTGACAGTGTTATGACACTTTATGATAAGATCTGATAACTTCTGGTGTAAACAGATGTAGTGAAATGGATTTCTTCAGTATGTTTTGAGGTGTACGAAGGTCACAAATTTATGACTCTTTTTGAAATGATCTTGCTAACCTCTGATCTAAACAAATGTAATTGAATTGATTTTCTCCTGTATAGATCGAGATATACAACGCGTTATGAGAAAGTTTTGCTAAATTTATGGTCTTAATAAACGTAATAAAATGGATTTCTACAGTGTATCGATGTACACAATATCAACAACTGTCTGACCGTTTATAAAGAAAAAAAAATTACTTTGCTCTATAAATGTAATCGAATGTTTTTTTTTACAGTTTTGTTCGATATATTTTGCAACCCTTTAAAAAGAAAATCTTGCTAATCTCCAAAGGTAAGAAAAATAGTTTTTGCTGTATCTTTGGAGGTATGCGGAGTTAAATTTTTTCAGTAACACCTTCAAAAATTTAACATCAGCACAACTTTAGTGCTGGTGTGACAATGCAAGAGTCAGATATACCGATGCATTTTCACCTCATTTAATCCAGATGTTAAAATAACTCAAATTTAACTGGAAGTGTATTACTTTCCTATCGTCACGACAGAACAATTAATACTCCATTCTGATTCCATCTAAACTCAGTCTTCGTTTCCGATGCTTTCCTCTCCCGCCAATTTGCTCTTTTATGCCAAGAAAATATTTGTTTCTTTCTTCCGTCATCGTTTTAACTTACGTTCGAAAGTCTCTCTTGGAGATCACAGTATCAGTTCCAGACGTCGACCCACGAGTTCATATTGTGACATTTAAATGGCGAACAAGTGAGAAATGTCAGATTTCCTAAATCCTGGCGTTATGTCTTTACAAGCTGTATTTTTGAAAGATTCATCGCTTGCCTTTCAAAACAGCAGGTGGAGTGCGCCGGTATCAATCCTCGAGCATTCTTATCTATCTATCTATCTATCTATCTATCTATCTATCTATCTATCTATCTATCTATCTATCTATCTATCTATCTATCTCAGTATGTTCTTTTACTTACTTACTATCTATCTATCTATCTATCTATCTATCTATCTATCTATCTATCTCACTATGTTCTTTTACTTTCTATCTATCTATCTATCTATCTATCTATCTATCTCAGTATGTCCTTTTACTATCTATCTATCTATCTATCTATCTATCTATCTATCTATCTATGTCAGTCTGTTTATATTTATATATGCCCAACTATTTGCATGTATTTGCTCGTACGTTTCTTCATCTATTTATATAATTCTATTCATACAAATTTATTTATTAATCCTTTTATCTCGGCCGGCAACAGAAGACTTCATTGTAATTCCTTTCTCATAATATATACAAGGGTTAATAAGTAATTCCGTAGTTTTAATTAGAGATGTTTACTCGGTAGAAGGTATTCATCCGTCTCTTCCCCTCCAGTTATCGGTTAAATAACAGAACAGATTAGGTTCTAAAGCCTTGGTTAGCAACCAGTCTACCACGGAAAGTAATGGCAGACTACTGCAGGATCATCTTTTGCTCAGTCAGTCATGTCTCGAAAGAGACCTGATCGCCCAAGTGTGTATCACGTATGCCACTTAACTGACTGACTCTGTAGAAAATGCAACTGTTATTGGCGCAGTAAGAAAGACTATAAGTTCTGATCTAGTCTGCTATCTTCCCTTCGCTCTTATACCCGTGAGAAAATCATGAACACATTCGTGTTCTGATGGAGCGTAAAAGTCTCACTAGATTTGGCTGGCAGCCATTCTAAAAGAAGCAAAACTCATATTCAAAATCATAAAGAAAAGTGTGCATCTATGAAGGTGTCTTTTCCCAAAACTCGCCTTGACCTGACATCTAGACTTCAGTCAATTTCCCAGTACCGTAATGTAGCTTCCCGGTACCTTTTCTATAAATACTTTCATGGTAATTGTTTAAATTAACTTTTAGCTATTGTATCAATACTTTATGAATACAAGCGCAACGTTTAATTACGACACAACTGAATAGGCTTGATGTAACAATAAGTTCAATGCTAATAGTTTCTTTTCTGGTATTTCTTGCCTGTCGAACTTCCTTCTAGCTTCATGTTTCCCAACCAACTTTAATCATCAAAAGTTTAAATGTCAATCAAACAATTACTCTTTTCTCTTACTGCTCATTATTAATGTTTCTCTTACTAATTCTTGCACGCCCTGTAAACCCTTGTGTCTTAGTAACTTAAATGTCTTTTTTGGCGGTGATACTGATTTAAAAACGAAAGAAAAAAGATAAATGATTGTAGGATAAAAGAGTATAAAAAAGGAATAATTACAAAAAAGCGATTAGCGTAAATTAAATCGACTACCCATTGTGCAATGTCGTATCACGACAGTGAATACTATATTATTAATGGTCGACAATTAACAATTTCATCAACCAACCGAATTCTAATCGATCAACTTGTAGTCGATTTATAGGTTTATCCATTAAACGAATCTTACCTAAAAGCTATTTATAGAACACGATAATCTGACTCGCTCTTAAATTCTTCTCATTTTCCAAATCTCTCAAGAACGCTCTGTTAACTGAAGCCTTGTTTAAAAGCATCTTAGAATTTAGTTAGAATTTTAAATCAGGAATTTGAAACCAGATGAGTACATAATCGAGATTTTGTAAGCAATGATAAAGGCTCATAAAACAGGTTGAGTAGAATTTATGTTATATATCGCCGTGCGACGACAAACAACAAACACGCATATATAAAAATATAAGGTTATATTTTTATTACTGACGACGAACCCGTGTGGAATAGAGAGTGGAAGAGTGAGAGCGCACATAGAATGGGTCGACGGGAGTGTAGTCTTGCCTGTGGTGTCTCTCTGCTTCCACTGGCCGTTCTCTGCTGGCGAATCCGTGTGTCGAGGTCTTTATATAGTCTTCTAGAACCGGGACTTTCCTTCAGGTTTTGCCTCGCCCACGCAACGCCACGTAATTCTAAGAGACACCTGATCTGTTTGCCTCCGTAGTCATTTCCGCCGCTGTCGGAAATAAGGTCAAACGGCATCCGCTCCAGGCCCCGACAGGATGTATTTCTCAACCACCTGTCTTGTCGTTCGCCGACCCCTTCACCGACGGGAAACACCATCGCTTGCATCAACTTCCTCGGGTGGGGCCAGATTGTTATATTACATTTATACTGGACCAATAGACTGATCGAGTTGTTTATTTTTATGGCTTATCAATTTTAGGAAGTTTATTTAGAACCACAAAATATTTTTAGATTGTAAGAATTTCTTTGGAGACAATAATAATGATTTAAAGATACAATTCTCACTAATTAACCTAAATGTAGAGAAGAAGAGGTTGACTCTTTTGTTTTACAATGATATTTAGCACGGAGAAATTAACTGGAATTGAAACTTGGTTCTTTCATTTGCAATTTCAAGTTTTATCATTTACACCACCCGCATATCCAACTTGCAAATTTTCAAGCGATATCTCGGCACTGGTTAATCAAAACTTTGCTTAACGTCTGAGATTGTACGAGAATCAGTTTTTTTTCATGATACTGCCTTAAGCCTAATGCATGACAGAAGATAACAATTGAGATTTCACTTAAAGTTTTTGAATATCAAGCTAAAAGTTCTTCTTTTACTGAACTTTCTCAAACTTAATCAATGTTTTCAATTACAGTTTCTTTTATTTTAACTTTCAGCAACATATGCTTCATTATGTCATGTGAATGCCAAATTCTTCAAGATGTCTTCCAACGAAGTCATAGAAATCGTGGTAATTCATTATAGCCTGTAAATTCCAATTTCTTCAATATTTCTTTCAATTGTCTCTTATAAATTGTAGAAATTCATTATGTCATGTGAGTGCAGAAATTCTTCAAGATCTCCGTAAACTGTGTCCTAGAAATTGTATAAATCTATTAAGTCATGTGAATTCCAATTTTTTAAAATCTCTTTCAACTGTATCTTAGAAGCGAAAAACCATTTTATCATGTGAATTTCAAATTCTTCAAGATCTATTTAAAAATATACACTGTCTTTTACTGATTCTATATAGTAAACCAGAATGTAAATGCAATTTTTTGAAATTTCTCGGTAAAAACGCATGCGCATGGGTTTCTAGCCGCGTGGCACATTTAATCGTTCAATCGAGTGATAAAGAGAAACGAAATCAGACTTATGGACGTTCCATTCAGCGATTGCACTATTGACGAACAACCCGTCGCAGTGCACTTTCCGTTGGAAGATGGACACTATCTTGCAGAAATCCATCACTGGACGTTTTCGAAGTAAGAATCATGGACAATAATAATACGAAAGTTGTAGAGTGCTGAGAAAGTTTTAAAGTGGGACGAACAATGTAACAGACGATAACCGATCTGGTCGTCTGCCAACATCAAGCACATAAGAAAAACAAGGTTTTAGATGCATTTAATATGGAAAACGGTTTAGACCAAGGGCGGAAACTCTGAGAGTTATTTATGGATCCTGCGCAAGTCATGGTTGCATGATGAATTGGGGTACCGTAAAGTTTGTACCCATTGCGTGCCCTATCAAGCGATCGAGACAAGGATGAAGCAACTTCTTAAACGATGCCAGAAGTTTATCGCCCTGCATCAGTGAACTAGATCGAACAGTGAAACTTTTTATATGGTCTTCATCTGTGGAAATAACGGTGTTTGAAAATTGGTTTTGCTTTTTATTAACTCTCGTAAAATATCGTTTTGTCCACTTTTCTTTAAAAGATTCATTGTTTCTCTCATGCCCCGTTCTTAAAAACTTTCTATAGGGCGGTCAACTATATCGCCTCAGGACTCCTCTTAATCTACAAGCAAATTGCTCGACATCGATTGAATTATAAGACGATGGATATTGTATATCAGCCCGTATTAGTTTTGTTTCTAATGAAATTCTCTTGTTTCTTAATATTTCATTAGCTTGAGGAAGGCATCTTTTGCGATTTCAATTCGCCTCCCGATTTCTGTAGCATATTTTCCATCATGTGTTATCACACCTCTCAAACAGTTTCCTGAACGTGCTTGATTTGAGATATCTGCATTGTAGTTCGTAACTTGAGCTGTTTCACTCGCTAATGACTTTACGTTCTGTTTTCGTACAATTGATTGTGAATCTTACTTTCCGATTTCCTTTACTAAGTCATTTCGAACTTCCACCCGTTTTCTTTCGGCGACTGACATCAAAACCTTGTCCGCTGTGTACTCTTATTCTGGAGAAGCCAGGTTTAGAAACTCCGGGCTCAAACTGACCGAGTTCTTTTATTATGTCCCAGGCCATTCAATATTAAAAAATATTCAAAAAATTACGCGGAGATAAAGGAATATTTTACAGCAGTCAAAACCACAAAATGCAACGAGTAAACTCAAAGAATTCACGTTTTTGAACTGCAGTCATCATACAAAGTGGCGACAAGCTTAAAGGAAATATCTCCCTGCACAACTACGTAAAGAGGAAAAAAGTTTTTCTTTTTCCCTCCTCAATGAAATAAGTGAAAAGAAAATGGATTTCCAAGCAGCAATTGTTGAACTGTTAAAAACAATTCGAATTCCAACAAAAATTGTAAGAGATACAAACAGAAATGTAGCAAAAAAGTGAAACCAGACACATGGAATTACAAAAATTAATACTGAAAGTGAGAAACAATAAAAGACAGAACAGCGTAAAAGAGTCTACATTTTCTCAGAACGCAATATGAAACTCAGTTGAAGATTTCAAATACTCTCCTGGCGGGTGTAAAACCTTCGAAGAGTACTTTAAGATATACTAGGACTTTTATAAAATTAACTGCGAGACATGGCCAGGCACAAACAAATTGAGGTTGTTATTAAGGAAACTGGAAACGTCCGAACATACAAAAATCGTTGACTACATATTTCCCAAAAAGAGGAATGAACTAACTTTCGAGGAAGCAGTGATGTGTTTAACAAAACAGTGCAGCCTGAAGACATCACTTTTCCATAAAAGGTAAAAATGCTTTAACCTAACTAAGAAAGACGACGAAAGGCTATTTACGGCAATTGTAATTAAACACTGCGACGATATAAAACTAACAGAGCACGCGTCAGACAATATCAAGTGTTTAATTTTCGTACAGGGACTAGTATCAAAGAAAGACTCCGAAATGAGAAAAAAGAATTTTGAAAAACCTGAAAAACGAGCCGGAACTGACATTGCAGAAACTAGCAGAAGATTGTCAGCGTCAAAGAAAACTCAATGGACATAGTAGAATCGGGCATCGCACATATACAAAAGTAATCAGAAAGACATATTTGCAACACTCAAAATAAAAAAATGTCAAAACAAAAATACACAATTTTACTCTCCCCAAACAAAAAATCAAAACAATTATGAATTCAAAAAGAAACTTCCTCCTAGTCCGTGATATGGATGTGGAGCTCTTCACTGGTACAAAGACTGCATTCATCGTTATAAAACCTGTTTAGCATGTAACAGAATGTTTTCATTGTAGAACTAGAACAAAATCGAAGCAGGGTAAGAGATGCCAGAACGGAAGATGAGGAAGAAATAAACAGAATAAATTACGTAGGAGTAGAAAATCTAAACAAAAAAATCAAATTACAGCTTAATTCAGGCTCCGATTTGACTATCATTAGTTTACAAACATGAAGAAAACTGTATAAGCCCACCATGCTACGTACAAACAAAATTGCAAGATCAGTAACAGGAAAAAAGAATAAAATTCGAAGGAGAGGTAATCACGAATGTATCATTCAATGGAAAAACAAAAAAACTCAAAATGACCGTTCTAAAAATTACTGAGAAGCTTTTCGGTACCAATTGGATACAAAAATTTGACTTATGGGATTTACCCATTAATACTTTCTGTCAGAAAGTAGAAAGTGAACCTACAAAATAGAGAAATTAAAAGAAAAATTAAAAGAAAAGTTCGCACACGTATTTTCACCGGGATTGGGTAGATGTAAAAAGGTAGCAACAAAAATAGAATTGAAAAATGGCACACAGCCAATATTTAAAAAGAAAAGAAATGTTTCCTTTGTATCAATGGAAAAACTTGATAAAGAACTGAATAGGCTTGTAGAAACAGGGATACTAACGAAAGTAGAATTCAACCAGTGGGCTGCGCCGACCGTCTATGTTAAGAAAAAATCAGGCGAAATTCGTGTTTGTGCGGATTTTTCAACTCAATTAAAGATTACCACTACCCGCTTCCTAGCCCAGAGGAAGTGTTTACAAGTTTAAACGGCGGCAAATACTTCACAAAAATTGATATAAGCGAAGCCTATTTACTGGTACAAGTGGATGCAGAGACCTGTAAGCTACTATGCATAAACACACACAAGGGACTGTGTAGATTTCAAAAGCTTGCTTTTGGAATTAAAATAGCAACAGCGATTTTCCAACAGACGATGAATACAATGTTAGCTGGATTAGAATACGCCATAGCATATCTAGACGACATTCTAATAAAGAGCTAGAGCGTCGAACAACATGTGAAACACATTCAAGAATTATTTATGCGAATCCAAAGCTATGGATTCAAAATTAAAGAACAAAAATGCGACTTTGTCCTAAAAGGAATTAATTACGTAGGGGTCATTATAAACAAGGATTGAAGAAGGCCGGATCCGGGAAGAGCGGCAGCAATAAAGAATATGCCGGTACCGAAGAATATCGCGGTACTTCAACATTTCCTAGGATTGGTCAATTTTTACCAGCAATTAATTGCCAATATGAATAAATTGCGTGCTCCATTAAATGAATTGTTAAAAAAAAAATGGAGTTGACAACACAATGCCAAGAAGCATTTAAAGAAATTTTTAAAGCCTTAACGTCGGACTTGTTTTTGACACACTACAATCCAAATTTATAACTAATATTAGCGAATGACGCGAGCTCGTATGGCGTAGATGCTTGTCTATTTCACAAAACGCCAGACGGAAAGAAAAGACCAATCGCACACGCTTCGAGGACACTATTACCAGCGGAGAAAAGCTATTCACAAACAGAGAAATATGCTCATATTTGCTGTAACCAGATTTCACAGGTACATTTATGGAAGACATTTCACTCTGCAGACTGTGCATAAACTGGCTTACTAACATACACAGCAGACAGACCATTACGATAGGGAACCATATTACTTAACTACGACTTCGAATTAGAATATCTGCCTTCCAACAAGACTGGACACTGGTTATCAAGATTAGTACCAAAGAATAATGAACCACTGAGAGATTCAGTAATAGCTGCACTACAATCAGAAGGCGAAATGAGAATAGCACTGGGAAACACAGTACGCGAGCTGCCAGTGACGTTACTAGAAATTAGAAACGAGGTAGAAAGGGGCGACTTCAGCAAAAGTACGAGAAAAATAAAATAAAGAGACAAAAGTCTTTCTGACAGTTTTTCGTTTTGCGACAAAGTATTAATGTATAATGAGAGAGTTGTTATACCTAAGACACTGCAGAAAAGAATACTAAAGGATTTTCTTACGGGACATCTTGAAAAAAATCGTATGAAAGCTTTAATGATAAACTACGTTTATTGGAAAAATATGGACGAATATATTACGCAAATTGTAGAAAAATGTACGGGTTGCACCTTAGCTGCCAGGGCACCCCCAATAATACAAAAATCTTGGCCGAAAACTGATCAACCATGGTCGATGATCCACGTAGATTATGGGGGACATATAGACGAATTTTATTATTTAATCACAGTAGACAGCTACAGCAAGTGGCCAGAAGTTTTTCGCTTCAAGAATCCAACGGCAGAAAACTGCCTACATGAACTGTTCGCAAGGTTCCGGGTAATGGATTGTCTGGTAACAGACAACGGAACGCAGTTCACGTCCACAGACTTCCAGGAGTTCTGTGAGATGTTCCTAGTTAACCACATTAAAACTTCACCGTATCACCCACGTTCGAATAGTCAAGCTGAGAGATTGGTTGACACCCTTAAACGAGCGTTAAAAAGCATACGGGATACCAAGAGAGAAAGCACTGCAATAGTTTCTCCAGGTGTATAGCATTATCCCAGATGATAATACGACATAAGGAATATCACAGGCGGAGGTGATGTTTACGAGAAAAATAAAATCTGTATTCGAGAAATTACTGCCAAAGCAAAACAAAAAACAGCCAACGTCATTCGTACCAAAGTGGACTTTCATACCAGTAGAGTGAGTATATTTTAAAATTTTTAACAACGAAGAGAGTACTGGATTGCTAAGTGATGACGGTTCTTCAATATGGTAGTGAATGTTGGACAATATCTTCGAAGATGTAGGGAAAACTTGAAGCAGCTGAAATGTGATTCTACAGAAGAATGCTGCAGATATCATGGACCGAGCATGTGAGCAATAACGAGGTTTTGGAAAGGATGGAGACGAAAAGGAAATTAATACTGAGAATCAGGAAGAGACAACTAAAGATCCTGGGACAGGCAATAAGAAGGGAGGGCTTGGAGAACCTGATACTAACAGGCCAGATAGAGGGGAAAAGAGACAGAGGAAAACAGCGGTTAACATATTTGAAGGAGCTAATCAGGTGGATGACGGAACGAGGGTTGCATGATACAACAGAAGTAAGCTTGCTAAGAGCCACCAGGAACAGAGAGATATAGAAAGCCATGATCGCCTACGTACTGAAAGAAGAAGAAAAACAACACGTCATACTGTGAAGCTGGTACGATAACTAATAGGATTGGAAATATGCTGTATATAATTCAAAGACCAGAATATACGCACAGAAGGCATATAAATCAAGTAAAAAAAGGCGGTTGGAAGATGCCAACACCCCACCGCACGAAGAAGACGCAATGGACACAATCTTTGATACGTTGGAGTTACAAAAACTCCAAACAGTGCCGGAAACCAGAAAATCTGGTAGAAAAAGAAGTTCACCGAACTTTTAATGATAGATAATAAAAGAAAAATATTAAAAGCTCCCTACTTGTAGAAAAACTTGGGAGGAGGGTGTCATAGTGGCATCATCCATTACAATGTATTGAACTTTTCCTAGAACTAGATACACTTCCCCACACAGGAGATCTGAGGAGATCTCACAGAGTGAGAGATCAGCATAAGCAGATCAGCGGAGTGTTAATATATATATATATGTCGTTATTTCCTATTTTGGTTGTATTATTTTCTTGCTGGATTTTTTAACTAGATCCACGACAGTAATTAAGCTTGATAAACATTATAACACATCGAGGTGCACTGCTTATCAATGCCTAGCTTAAAGGTGGCACAAAGCCAAAAGGGTGGAGTACCAAGTATGGATCGAACTCACTACTTAGTCGTAATTGATCTACCGAGACAAACTAGTTAACTATTACACCACCTCAAAGATCCCAAATAATAATGGTTGCGAAATCAATAAAAGACTTTTTTCGTTTATTCTTAGTAGGGAAGCATTCACTAATCGAGTAAGGATGTTCATAGACGACAGTGGCTTGCGTAGCTTAGACGTGGCACAAGACCGAATGTATGGGACGCTCAGTGAGGATCGAAGTCACTATTCAGTCGTGAGTGATCTAGGGAGACAAGCTTGTCTCCCTAGATATTATTTTACACCATGCCGAAGTAACCAAATAATAACATATTTAGTTTTAACCTGGGAAAATTTCACGGTTTTCTTATTTCAATATTTTGATGAATCTTAAATTTTCAGTTAATGATTGAAGAAGCGCATGTCAAATTCTATGAAAATAAAATATCCGTAGAAATTCCCCTTGCTTGCCTGCGTTCTTTATTATGTTTACGGACTGCGTGTCTCTCTTCTGCTCGTAATCGTTCTCGTCTTCTCTGTCATTCTCTTGTTGCCTCTTTTTGTTTTTTTATTCTTTCTTCATTTCAAATGGTTTTCTTCGGAAATATAATGCATTTGCAAAATATATTTAATTTTATTTAGTACAAAAAAAGCGTGACACACGTAGGTACCAAGGTTGGTATTACTATATTATAATATAAAGACTACGACTTGCTATTTTATTCACAGCGAGAATGAAAGAACCGATTGCATAAAATGATTCAAAATAAATAGATGAAAAATATTTTCTTAGTTGCAAGAGAATCGATATAAGATAGCAAAAACAAAATCAAAATTATTATTTAAAACACAGAAACGTTATGAGTATATTAATAATCTTTCTCAATCTCTTTCTCTCTCTCTTTTATAACAGATGATGTGTATTTACAGTAATTCTCTTTTCGTTTTATATTTCATGTCCGGCATTTTCTTTCATTCATCATGCTTGATTGTGAGTACGTCGCCCGTCGTTCTTATGTTTACATCTGTTGTTTCTTTGTGTGCAATCATATCTTTTTCTAGACCGTGACGCACGTAGGGACTACGGTTTTGATATATAGATTGTTGTGAAATCAATGAACGCTTTATTTGAGTTATTCTTAGGTGAGAAACATTCTTTAAGCAATTGAGAGGATTCATAAACTGCAATGGCTTGTATAATTTAAACGAGGCTCAAAGCCAAATGTATGGGACACCCACTGAAAATCGAACTCATTATTCAGTTGTAAATTTCATTTATTTTGTTGCTCAATAATAGGTTTTTGCATAAATTCATTTGTTGGTCAAATTTATATTCATACTTACTGTATGTATTCTTTTCATTGTCTAAAACCTTTGTCGAAGTGCCCATGGTGGTTTTCTAAGCGTAGCTTAGATGTGACACAATGCCAAACGTATGGAGCACCCAGAGAGTATCAAACTCACTACTCATTCGTAATAATTCAAGTCAAACAAGTTTGCTAATTATTTTAACGCGGAAGTGTCTAAAGAGTTTTAGATAGAAAGTGATAATTAGTGTAGATACTCATGTATAAGCCGCGTTTAGTGTCACACCTGAATTTTTTGTATAAATTATAACCTTCCAGAGAAAAAAGAAAGTTGTGTGTAGTGCAATTGAAAATGCATAGTTTTTAACCTCTTCAAAAAAATACCTGTGCATTTTCTATAATCATTTTACCTCATGCAAGGCAGGACCGCTACTGGTTGTAGAGGGTTACAGCAAGAGAAGAACAAGGTACAAATGATGTCGAAGAAACGATAAAAGATGGATGATTAGAAGATGGCAACTGGCGTTGCATTTAAACTTTTAAATGCAAATGAGAGTTCCAGAAATGGAAAGTGCGAAAAAAGAAACTATAAGAGAGGTTTACATTTAAGTATTTTGACTGTAAAAGGGTGAACCCAGTTGTCAGTCACGACTACTTCTACAAGATTTAATTAATCCAAACAAAATTACAACAACGTAAGACAAGAATTAACTCAACAAACTATAAACAATAACATAATAATTACAAGGATGAGTAAATACTTATGGTCGGGGAATCAAAGCTTGTTAGAGCAGTTGCCATGAAAATACTTGTAAAGAAGTCAAAGGGAAGCCACATCACATCAATAAGAAAGGGACTGAAGACGCGCTGCTAAGTCAGGATCGATTATATTGCAGATCCTTCGTTGGATTTATGTTGGGAACCTAAAGATGAATATCAGGGGCACTCGACCAAATATAGCAACAATATTGAACGCACGGACGAATAGTAGATTTATGAATGTGCAAAGTGGATTTTGAAGAATAAAACCTTCCTAGCTCGACAGAATGACTCACTCTTAGTGTAAAACGAAGATCATAAAAACTTACACGATACTCGAGTATTTTCGGTAAACCGAATTTTATTTTCTTATGGCATAAATACAAATTTCCTGTGATCTACTAAGAGATGTTTTATGTGTATGTTGATAATCCATAAAAACGCAAATCAATCAAATTAAATAATACAGTATACATTTAGCTTCCTATCAATATGTGCGCGAATAACCGTGATAGCTATGAAGATTAATGTAGTCTTTGTATTAGATTTATAAATAAATTCTATTCTTTATCTGTTGCCGGTTTAGTATGCTTCCATCTTTGACTCTGGCATAATATGTAACCTGGCTCTTTGATTCTGATATAGTATGTGGCCTTCCTCATTTATTCTGGTATAACATGTGGCTAACCTCTTTGATTCTGATATGATATGTAACCTCCCTCTTTGATTCTGGTATAGTATGTGGCCTACCTTTTGGAATCTGGCATAGTGGCGTATCTTTCTGAATCTAGTATAGTATTTGGCCTCTTTTTTTATTAAGGTATAGTATGTAGCAGCACTCCACGATTCTGGTATTGTATTGGGCCTACTTCTTTGATTCTAGTATAGTATGTGGCCTACCTCCTTGATTCTGGTATAGCAGGTGGCCCACCTATTTGTCTCTAGTATAGTATGTAGCCCACTTCTTTGATTCTGGTATAGTATGTAGCCTACCTCTTTGATTCTGGTATAGCATGTGGCCCACCTATTTGACTCTGGAATAGTATGTAGACCACTTATTTGATTCTGGTATAGTATGTGGCCTACCTATTTGATTCTGATATAGCATGTGGCCCAACTGTTTGATTCTGGTATAGCATGTGGCCCACCTATTTAACTCTGGTATAGTATGTAGACCACTTATTTGATTCTGGTATAGTATGTGGCCTACCTATTTGATTCTGGTATAGCATGTGGCCCAACTGTTTGATTCTGGTATAGCATGTGGCCCACCTATTTAACTCTGGTATAGTATGTACACCACTTATTTGATTCTGGTATAGTATGTGGCCTACCTATTTGATTCTGGTATAGCATGTGGCCCAACTGTTTGATTCTGGTATGGTATGTAACATACCTCGTGTTTCTGGTAATGTATGTAGATTACCTTCTTTATTCTGCTGTAGTATATGGCCTTCATCTTTGATTCTGGTAGAGCATGCGACCTACAACCTTGATTCTGGTAAAGTATGTCGTCTACCTCCTTGATACTGGTAAAATATGTCGCCTACTTCTTTGACTCTAGTATAGTATGATGGCTACTTCTTCGATTCTGCTATAGTATATAGCTTACTTCATTGATTCTGGTATGGTATTTAACCTACCTCTTGTTTCTCGTATAGTATGTGGATTCTTCTTCTGCTTCTGTGTGCCCTGTCCCTTCAGGACGTAGGCGATCGTGGTTCTCCACGTCTCCCTATCCCTTGTGGCTCTTAGTATGTTTGCTCCTGTTATTTCTGGCAACCCCCTTTCCATCATCTAATTGTTCAGGCCCTGAAAAATTAGGTTATCCGCTGCCTTCCTCTGTCTCTCTTTCCTTCTATCTGGCCAGTCAGTATCAGGTTCTCCAAGCTCTCCTTCCTCATTGCGTGTACCAGGAAGTTCAGTTGTCTCTTTCTGATGCTCAGTATAAATTTCCTTTTTGTTGCCATTCTTTCCAACAGCTCATAGTTGCTTTCATACTCAGTCCATGATATCCACAGCATCCTTCTGTATAACCACATTTCCGCTGCTTCCAGTTTTGTACTCATTTTCGATTATATTGTCCAGCATACACTGCCGTATTGAAGAACTGACATCACATAGCAATCCAGCACTCTTTTCTTTGTTTCTAGTGAAATTTTCCTGTGTGTTAGTACTTTACTCAGCTTCTGGAACGCGTCCTTTGCCATGCCAATTCGTCATCGGATCTCTTTGTCGCACTTTCCATCTCCTGTTAGAACACTTCCTAGGTATTTAAAATTTTCTACTTGCTTGATTCTGGTGTATTTGGCATTTTGGGTTGCACTTTTTGCTGATAACCATGCATTCAGTTTTCTTGAAGTTTATTTGTAGTCCTTTTTTGTCACTCTCCACCGCTACCTTCTGTATGAGGTCTTGTAGTATCCTTTCCGTATCTGCAATCAGCACTGTATCATCTGCATACCTTATGTTGTTCAAGTTGTGGCCTCCAATAACAAATCCTGGCGTGTCATCTAGGTTCCTCAAAATATTCTCGCTGTACAAGTTGAACAAATCAGGTGAAAAGACACATCCTTGTCTTACTCGTCTTTCTATCTTTGTAAATCTACTGAAATCGTTACCTGTCCGTATGCAGGCCGTTTGATGCCAGTAGAGATTCTTGATTACTCTTATGTCTTTCCCAAAAATGTCGAAGCTGCCGAGTATCTCTATCAATTCTTTGTGTCGTATCTTGTCGAATGCCTTGGCATAGTCAATGAAACATAGATATAAGTCTTTCTTCATTTGTATTGCCCTTTCGGAGAGCATCCTAATCATGAATATGGCGTTCCTTGTTCCAGCGTCTTTGACGAACCCGCACTGTTCCTGATCTATCTCTGTCCTGATTCTGCTTCTCGCTCTATTCATCAGTATTCTGACAATCATTTTTGTAATGTGGCTCATTAAGCTGATAGTTCTGTGTAGTTCACACTCGTTTGCACCTGGTTTCTTCGGTAGTGCTATAAATATTGACTTGCATAGGTCGTCTGGTATTATTCCACTGCTATAAATTTTGTTTATTATGTCGGGAATTTTTTCTATGCCATATTCTTCCATGGCTATACAGCAGCTCTGTCACTATGCCGTCTTGACCAGCTGCTTTGTTTCTCTTCAGTTTGGCTATTGCTGCTTCCACTTCGGATTTTAGTATTTCCGGTCCATCCACCTCCTTGTGTAATCTGGGTTGTTCTCTCCTGTTGCAAAAAAGATCCTTTATATACTCTTCCCATCGCTGGAGTATTTCCTCTTTCTCCAATATGATTGTTCCATCTTTGGATTTTATGCATCCTGTTGAGGAGCAGGTTTTTTGTCCTGTCAGTTCTCTTATCTCTTTATGTATCTCTGCTTTATTGGTCCTGCTCAGTCTCTCTATTTCTGCGCATTTGTTGTTGAGCCATTCCTCTTTAGCTTGTCTGTATTTGTTCCTTATCTCCCTGTGAAGTTTCTTGTACTCTGCTCCATGTCTTGGGTTTATTTTTCGTCTCACTTTTTTTCATCTGTGTCTGATTTCCTTTGGGGCAATGTTGTTTGCTGAGGTTTAGTGAGTCACATTTTGAGTGCCCTTTTCCAATTTGTTCTTCATATTTCTTTCTCACGTTGCTATTGTATTCTTTCTGAAGGATGAGCTCATTCACAAGCGTGTCGTATTACAGCCTTGGTGATCTGCTGGGCTTCTTCAGTCTCCGGAGTTTCACCCTTATTTTGCAGATAATTGGGACGTGTTCACTTCCGCAGTCGGCACCTGTATAATTTTGACATTGGACCACTGCGTTCCTGAATCTCTTGTTTATAGTTATATAGTCTATTTGTTTCTTCGTGTCGCCTCCTGTGCTTCTCCAGGTCCATCGACGTCGTGGGTGTTCTTGAAAGCATGTGTTAGTAATTACCTAGTCATTGGCAGAGCTCCATTGGACCCATTTTTCTCCTCGTTCGTTGCGATCTCCTAGTCCAAAGTTGCCGGTCGTGTCTCCTTCCCTCTCTTTACCTACTTTGGCATTCAAGTCCCCCATTATAATCCTAATTTCTTGGCTTTTGCACTGAGCCTTGGCATTGTCCAGTATTGAGTAGAATGTTTCTATTTCGTCCTCCGAACTTTGAGTTGTAGGCGCATAAACTACTATAATAGCTATGTTGAAGGGCCTTTCCATTAGTTTAACCAAGAGGACGCTCTCTGAAAGCTGATAGTATCCAAGAACGCATTTCTTTACTTCTTTGTTTAGTATTAAACCGACCCCTTTTTCGTTGTTTTTGCCTCCTGCATAAATTATCCTGTGGGTGTCGCTACTGAGATCTCCATTATTAGGCCATCTGGTTTCGCATATGCCTAGGATATTGATTTCCTTCTATATATTCTGCTGTAGTATATGGCCTACATCTTTGATTCTGGTATAGCATGCGACCTACAACCTTGATTCTGCTAAAGTGTGTCGCCTACAATGTTTTATACTGTTCTCTAGTTGTGTCTTTATTTCTGGTCCCAATTTGACCACAGCAATTTGGTGACGAGATCGCCACAACTTGGCGACGATGATTCTTACGGACCACACGAGAATTCTTCCTGACCACAAGGATTCTTATGGATCACGAGGATTCTTACCGACCACGAGTATTTTTAAGGACCCTTGAGGATCCCAAGAGAACTGCGTGGAAATCCACAAAGAAAACCGAAGGAAAAAGTAAATGTAACTAACTTACACTAAACTTGAACGCGAGCTGGTAAACTACGATAATTCATGTTTTTCGAGAAAAAAAAGTATTCTGTGATTTTCTGAGTGATTAAAAAATTAAAATTATTCACTTTCAATTGTTATTTTGTTACTGAGTACGTAAGGAACTAAAGTTTTTTTGTTATTCAAAGAAAAGAAAAGTTTTTATTTGAATTTAATTTGTATTCGAGTAATTATAAAAAAAAAACATGGATCAATTTAAATCCGCCATCCGAGAAGTTAAATGGCAAGAAAAGCAATTTGAAATTAAAAACAAACTGAACTCAGACATCAGAAACGCGAAAAAATTCTACTTCAAATTCAGCAAGAGCAAAGAAACTTTGCTCAAACTGGCAAACTGGGGACAAATTAGTGAAAACAAAAATGCGGACACACAAAATACGATCTGGGGCGCAATAGAACATAACTTTTGCCTCCAATTTTAAAAGATTCGAAGATTTATACGCCACAGATGGCATAAATTGGTTGGACTATAACAAAGTTCACCTTCTTTGAAAACTGGGTACCAAAGAGCACACCAAATTTGTAAATTATATTTTAGGCCGTAAAACTAGCAAATTGACATTTGCTGAAGCGGTTAAACTTCTTACAGAACTTTTAAATCCTAAAACTTCACTATTTCATAAGAGATGGAAATGCATGAATTTAAACAGAAATCACGTCGATCGTGAACAAGTATTGGGACGATTTCAAACTGTCAGTATTGAGCGCAAATAAATTCAAGTGTCTGATATTTGTTCAAGGACTCGTTTCAACTAAAGAAGCTGAACAGAGACGTAAAGTTCTAAATAAATTGGAAAATGAGCCAAACCTTAATCTCCAACAAATAGCGGAAGACTGTCAGATTAAAAAGAATAGCTCACATAATGACACCGAAAGAAAAACAAAAAAACAATTTCTTTCTCGGTCTAATTCAATCTAATCGAAAAAGATACAAGACAATTTACTTCACAACCCGTGTTGTGGACTATTACATTGGTATAAAAACTGCCCTCACCGGAATAAAAATGTAGCTGTATAGGGAACAAGAGCTCACATTTTTGAGCGAGAAAAACGGTTAAGGCAACGAAAAAAATATGAAAGAAAGATTAACAAGACTGGTTAAACATGAGGAAGTACGTGCAAGTACAAATCCTGAATAAAAATATTAAAATGCAGTTGGAGTCTGGTTCAGATTTAACAGTGATAAATCTACACACATTTAGAAAAAGTTGGGAAAACCAACCTTGCTAAGAATTAATAAAATGGCCAGGTCCGTAATAGGAGAGGAAATCAAGTTTACGGGTAAAACTTATCAGAAATGTAACATTTCAAGGAAAGACGTTAAAACAAAAGACATTTGAATGAAAAATACAGAAAATATATTTGGCACTGACTAGATGGAGAAATTTAAGTTGTGGGACATGCCAATTAATAAATTTTGCCAAAAACTAGAAAGCCTGATCACCGAGGTAAAACATTTAATAACAGATTTAAAAGAAACATTTCCGGAAGATTGTTCTGGGGGCCTTGACGGTGTAACATGATGACGGCAAATCTGTGTTAAAAGATGACATCCATCCAGTGTTTAAGAAAAAACGAAATGTGCCTTTTGACTGTTTACCTAAAATAAATGGAGAACTCGACAGACTAGAAAGGACCAGTGTCTTACCGAAAATGATGTACAGTAAATGGGCTTCACCGAGTGTTATATGTGCAAAAGTCAAACTAGACTCGGGTCTGAGCCGATTTCTAGACGGGTTTTAATGCGGCATTCAAAGAATATCCCAAAAGGAAAAAATAGTAAGACTCCTGCAGAGTTAATACTTAGGACGAAGGTGTCATGATAACTTACCCATATGACACATTGAACTCGTCCGAAATATATATAAGTAGAAGTTCTGCTTTATAGAAGCGGAGTAAGAGTAAGAATAGCAGAAAGCTATGGTGGAATCTATTACAGCAGTTAACTCTGACAGTCAAATTAAACAGTAACGCTAATAATTGCTCATTTTTATATGTTTGTACTACTGTTTTTGTAATATATTTGTTTAACAATATTCCATCTTTGTGTTTTTGTTTCTGGCCCCAGCATGACCACAACAACTTGATGACGTGGTCACAACAATATGTGACCTCCATCTTTGATTCTGTGATAATATGTTACCTACCTCTTTGATTCTGGTATAGTATGGGGCCTACATTTTCGATTTTAGTATAGTATGTGGCCACGCTCTTTGATTCTGGTATAGTATGCGGCCTAGCCGATTTGATTGTGTCTTATTCCAGTAAAATATATTTATAGATGTGAGTATTTGGGTATTTATTGATACTAATGATTTTTCCTAAACCTAACCCTAACGCTTACCCTTACGAAACAGATTTAATACTTCCTTAATATATGTTTTATAAGGTAGGCTATATACTACACCAGTAACAGAATTTTGTTGTTCTCATTCAAAATTATGCCACATAAAATACAATCACCTTTCATTCGATATCTTTTAGTTCATTTACAAAATTCTGTAATATTGTTTTATGGGGATATATTCACAAAACATCATCAATATATATATATATATAAACCGTTTGACTGTTTAGGTATTAGAAAGAACCGACCTCTTTAAATTCTATGAAAATATGTCTTACAAATTTATAAGTCTATCAATAGTACACGCATTGAATAACTGATGCCACCTCTAGTCTATAGCTGCTCTCTGTTTAGAGATACAAGATAAAATACAAACAAGAATATGCACACTTAATGGTTCTGACCTGGCATCTCGGTTACAATTCCTTTCTTACCGCAGTAACGTAACTTCTCTGTGTCTTTTCTATAAATATTTTACTGTTAATTGTCCCGATCTAGTTTCCTCTATATTGTATTCAATTCAAATATTCATTTCCCTTTCATTTTGCAATTTATTTAACTTTTCTTTCCTGAGACAAATTGAACGGGTCCTGGGCATGACGGTAAAGTGCATCCGGCAGCACGGCCTACCTAAGATTGGGAGCTTGTGGGAAGCATGGAACCACCTCTTAATTGCTGTTCTTCTCAGGTCCACCCTGATCGGGAGGGATAGCACCTGTTAGGATCCCAGCTATGGGCAAATAGTTAAAAGCGCTATGCGGGTGTAGAAGTTCAATTTTAGAGAAATATATATATATATATATGCATAAAAAAAACTTTTATAGAAAAATATACACTTTTGAAGGAAAAATATTTTTGAAGAAAAACATTTTTTACTATATCACATTTTTGAAGGAAAAAATATTCTTAACAAAACATTTTTGAATACAAATTAAAAGACATTTTCAGTTTTATAAAATAAAAAGGAATAAAAACAAAACATTTTCATGAAAATCTGACTAAATCAACCTTCTTACTGTAAAAAATACCTTAAAACCCTATCTTTTTTTATTAAATAACCCACAGATGTTGATATGCCGTTAAACAAATCTCAGACTCAAACAAATTGGACGTATAGCGACTACATACATCTTCATAGGGACTAGGAGTTAATATGGTGCCTGTGGTATTTGGGGACATGGAACGTCTGGACGTTAAACAATTGCGGACAACTAGATAATGTCAAGCAGGAAATGAACAGACTGAAAATCAATATTCTGGCAATATGCGATACTAGATGGCCAAATATTGGAAACTTCAACAGAGACAACCATAGGATAATATACGCAGTAGGCAAAATAATGAAAAAGGAGTAGGCTTAATACTAAACAAAGAAATGAAGAAATGTGTTTTGGGATACTGCCACTTCTCCGAAAGAGTTTTGGTCCAGCTAATAGGGAACCGTTCAACATAGCAATTGTCGTCATCTATGTACCAACAACACAGAGCACAGAGAAATAAACAGAATATTTTTACTCCACTCAAGACAATGCCAAGGCTAAATGTAAAAGCCAAGAAATCAAGATCATCATGCCAAAGTAGGAAAGGAAAGGGAAGGTGTGACAACTGTCAAATTTGGTTTATGAATCCGCAACGAACGAGGAGAAAAATGGGTCCAATGGTGCATAGCCTGGCCAGGTAATAACTAACACCTGGTTTCAAGAACACCCACAACGTCTATGGACATGGAGAAACTCAGGAGGTGACACAAATAACAGATAGTTTACATAACCATAAAGACCAGATTCAGAAATGCAGTGGTTCAAAGCAAAGCCTATACAGGCGCTGCCTGTGGAAGCAACCACGTCCCAGTCATCTGCAAACTAAAAGTGAAACTCCGGACATCGAAATTGAAATACAAGACGCTCGTGAATGATCTCAACCTACAGAAGGAATACACTAACAGATTGGAAAAGGACACTCGAAATGGGACTCGCTAAAGGAAGCAATAGAAACATCAGCAAACAATATTGCCTCAAAAGAAATTAGTCACAGAAAAAAACGAGTGGATGACTGAAGAAATTCTGGATGTGATGCAAAGGAGGCATAAAATTATATCAAGACATGGAATGGAGTAAAGGAACTACACAAGGAAATAAGATGAAAATGTAGACAGGCTAAAAAAGAATGGCTCAATGACAAATGTACAAAAGTAGTGAGATTTAGCAGGAATAATAAAGCAGACATGCATAACGAAATAAAAGGACTGACAGGACAAAAAACCTGCTCTTCAACAGGATGTATAAAATCCAAGGATAGAACAATCATATTGGAGAAAGAGGAAATACGACAGTGATGGGAAGAATATATAAGAAGTCTTTTCCACGAAAAGAGAGAGAGCAACCAATAATACGCAAAGATGAGGATGGATATTAAACTGTGAAGTGGAATCTGGAATAGCCAAACTGAATAGAAACAAAGCAGCTTGACCAGACGGCATAGTCATAGAGCTGCTGATAGCCTTGGAAGAATTTGGTATAGAGAAAATAACAGAAATAATAAATGACAATTATAATATTGGTGTAATAACAGATGACCTCAGCAAGTCGATCTTCATAGCACTAATTCTGAAGGCAGGAATGCGAACTCCACAGGAGTGCGAACTCCACAGGAGTGCGAACTCCACAGGAGTGCGAACTCCACAGGAATGCGAACTCCACAGGAGTGCGAACTCCACAGAACCATCGGTTTAATGAGCCATATAACAAAACTGATCGTCCGAATCCTGATGAATAGAGCGAGAAGCAGAATCAGGCTAGAGATAGGACAAGAAAAATGCGGTTTCGTCAAAGACATTGAAACAAGAAATGCCATATTTCTTGATTAGGATGCTCCCTGAAAGAGCAATACAAATGAAGAAGGACTTATACCTGTGCTTTATTGATTATGCAAAGGCATTTGACAAAGTCCTCTACAAAGAATTGATGGAGATGCTCGGCAGCCTTGACGTATTTAGGAAAGACTTAAGAGTAATCAAGTATCTTTACTGGCAGCAAACCGCTTGCAATCCTGACAGGTAATGAATTCAGCAGATATACAAATATAGAAAGGAACGTAAGACAAGAATGTGTCGTTTCATCAGATCTGTTCAACGTGTACAGCAAAATTATTTTGAGGACCCTGGAAGTTATGCCTGGAATTTTCATCGGAGGTCACAATTTAAACAACCTAAGGTACGTAGATGATACAGTGCTGATAGCAGACACAGAAAAGAAACTACAAACCTCCTACAGAAGGTAACTAAGGAGAGTGATAAGAAAGCACTACAAATAAACTACAAGAAAACCGAATGCATGGTCATCAGTAAAAAGGGCAGCCCAATATGCCAAATACAGATCGGGGATACTAGAATCAAGCAGGAACAAAAATTTAAATAATTGGGAATTGTTATAACAGAAGACGGAAAATGCAACACAGAGATCGGAAGGCGAATCGGCATGGGGAATGAAGCATTCGAAAAGTTGACTAAAGTATTAAGAAACAGAACGATTTTGCTAGAAACAAGGAAGAGAGTACTGGATTGTTATGTGTTTTCAGTTCTTCAATATGGCAGTGAATGCTGGACAATATCATCAATGATGAAGAAAAAAATTGAAGCAACTGAAATGTGGTTCTATAGAAGGATACTGCGAATATCATGGATCGAGCATGTGAGCAATGATGAGGTAATAAAAATTATGGCAACAAAAAGAAAATTAATACTGAGCATCTGGAAGAGACAGCTGGAGTTCCTAGGACATGCAATAAGAAAGGAGGGCTTGGAGAACCTAATACTAACAGGCCAGATAGAGGGAAAAAGAGACAGGGGAAAGCAATGGCTAACATACTTGAAGGACCTAATCAGGTGAATGATAGAACGAGGCTTGCATAGTGTAACAGGATAAGGCGTGCTAAGAGCTAGAAGGGATAGGGAGACGTGGAAAGCCATGAAGGTCTACGTCCTGAAGGGACAAGGCACATAAAAAAAGTATCGTGTCTTGCTATGTTTAAAATAAGAGACATTGAAGACCTCATTCCCACCTTGTCTTGTAGTGCATTTTTGTATTTTTCAGATCAATATTAATTTTTTCTTTGATACGTAGATTTATCAATTTAAGCGCACGCATGGCTTAGCGGTAATTATCATTATTTTAAAACGGAAATAGCTAGATGTAACCCTAAGTGTTTTGTTAATAATTTCTTTTATCGCACGTCTTGCTTTTGGCACCCTTTTCCGACTTCTTGTTTTCCAGTTAACTTGAAACATTTAGATGTAATGTCAATCGTTAGCTTAATTCATGTTCTTTTATTGTTCTTTCTCCCTAAACGGGAGGGTGATAGTTCGTTTTGACTCTACTAAATAATCTGATATCTAGAGTTTATATACCGTTTTACAGTATTTTTGAAATTGTTATGAAGAATAGGAACGTAATTTGGAAAAAATAACCGACAAAACCCAAGGTCATAGTTTTGAGTGATTGTTTTTTTTTCTCACTACTTTCAAACGTTCACAACATTTTTAGATTATGAGAAATGTTTCGGATATAATAATGATTTGCTGATACAAGACCTACTAATTAACCCGGAGCTGAATGATTTGAGTTCCCAACTATCCCAGGGGTGATTCGTGATTTATGAGCATAACGAACCCGACTGGAATTCGAACTCAGTTTTCTGGTTTCTACTTCCGATTTTCATTGCACCACATTCACATCGCCGTGGCCGTGTTGTTAGAACGTTTGTTTTCAGAGCATGAAGTCCGGGTTCGAATCTTACTATGATTGATTTATCAGGAAGGTTATTTCTTGATGTCATAGCTTATACCAAGACTCAAGAGTTAAATCTGGTAGACGGGACGCCTTAGGAGTTGCGGATGCTTACACGAAGTCTCAAGTCATCATGGCTGCGGTTTTGATCATCCTGGCTTTGTTTCTGCTAGACAACAAACGCTATCTCCTAGAAGCAATTTCCGCTCTGTTTAGTTTCAGTATAAATCAGAGGATGGCTCTGTGAACAAAAACAAATGTGCCTGTGCAGGCGTCTGCAACAGTGATTGGCACGCCGCCTTGGATACGAGTGGCCAGCCATACATCCAAGCTTATAACTCATGTTGTTCTAACGAAATCACTCACATAAATACTGACCTGGCTCAACGTTGCTTAACTTCGGTGATCGCACAAGAATCGGTGTTTCAACTGATATCGCTGGAAGTCCAAATGATATTGGAAGAAATTTATGTATGGATATTTGCTAAAATGTCGTTATTCTAAATAACATTTCTTAGTGCACTCCATAGTGAGGATCGAACTTACAGATACTTGCTCGTATGATAACATTAGATATTTGGGTAGGTCTGTAATATAATGTAGCCGGACAATTCACCGACAGACAATTCGTAGGCGGACAATTTCTCGATCGTTATGTCTTTCCTCATGAAGCTCTCATCCAGGTATTTTTTAGACCATTATTTCTAAGCCCATCATGAAGTCTTTCAAGTCAGAACGAGGAGGCAGAAAACTTTTATTTGAGGGATACGTCGATATTGGTAACAAAACAAAGTTACTTGAGGTGCAAACAACGAAAGCTGTGCAACACGAGACTGATAATCGATTATGTAATTAGTAGAACACCTCGGAACTCTCTCATCCACCAACACCTGGAGAGTTCGACGACAGTTTATAAAAAATAGATTTAAGCATGAACTTGGAAAGACATAAACCGCCGACCAACTGACCTGTCTGTTAATAGTCTGTCGGCGAACTGTCCGTCGGCGAACTGTCCGTCGGCGAATTATCTTTCGGCGAACTGTCTGCACACAGTAATATAATTAGAAAGATGATATTATTATAAAGAGTGACTCTGAAGTCACTAAAATGTCTGCCAATAAAGTTTCTTTTATTTATTTATTTATTTTTTATTAAAATTATTTTGATGCAGAATGAAAATCCCAACACTGGTAATATATGAAAATTTAATTTTGAAATATTATACGACGTAAATATCCTCAATCTGAATTATAACGAATTATACTACGTAAATATCTATGATATAAATTATAGAAAAATTATCCGACGTAAATATCTTCCATGTGGATTATAAGGAATTATATGACGTAAATATCCGCCATATAAATAATAAAATTTATACAAAGTAAATATCTTCTATTGAATTATAAAGTATTATGCGAATTAAATATCCTCTATATAAATTATTTAAAAAATGTTCGGCGTAAATATCCACCATATTAATTATAAAAATATATAGGACCCAATTATCCTCCATATAAACTATAACAAATTATACGATATACATTTTTTTAATCATATCACCCCGAGCAAGGCGGTAAGGCCACTGATGTGCCGGGGGCTACGTAAGAGTGAAAAGATTAGAAGAGAGAAAGCCGGAAACCACATCCTAACCGGGGAACAAGGGATGAGCCTCTACACCTGTTTAATAGACGTGGGCGGAGTGCGAACCGGGCGATAGTTTAGTCTATCTACTCCAATTGAAAAAAAGAAAAGAAAAGTAAAAGGATTGGAAAAGAGAAAACCGGAAACCACATCCTAAACAGGGAACAAGGGACGAGTCTCTACACCTGTTCAGTAGACGTGGGTGGAGTGTGAACCGGCCGATAGTTTAGTCTATCTACTCCAATTGAAAAAAAAAAGTAAAGTGACAAGATTGGAAAAGAAAAAACCGGAAACCACATCCTAAACAGGGAACAAGGGATGAGCCGCTATACCTGTTCAATAGACGTGGGTGGACTGTGAACCGGGCGATATTTTAAGTAGCTGCTTTGCGTCTTAGTGGTTTATTGCTGTGACTGCGCGGAAATGATCAATAAGAAATATGCTCCATATAAATATAAAAAAATGTACGCCGTAAAGTCCGTCATATAAATTAGGAAATATTATATGACATAAAAAAGATACATTTTCAGTTTTACACAGACGAACTCTTCCGATGCTCTCCCCCAGAAACTGTAACTAAGGTTTGTTCAGCATAGTTGCAGTATAAACCACCGGTTGGCTTTGTAGATGTTGAACAAACACAAATGTGGCTGAACAGGCGTCTGTAACATAAACTGGCTAGCCGCCTTGGTAGACAGGCGTCCTTGGATACGAGTGGCCAACCATACACCCAAGCTTATGTTGTCCCCACGAGATCACTCACCTTAGTACTGACCTGGCTCGACGTTGCTTAACAGCGTTGATCGTAAGAGAATCGTTTTTGTAACAGTGATTAATAGGTCTGGCTGATGTTATCCTTGATTTGCTGATTTACCTGTGGTGTATTACTGTATCAATCAGTCAGTCAGTGAAGTGCCATACGTGATACACGCTAGGACGATCATATCTCGAAAGAGACATAGTTGACTGGGCAGAAGTTGATTGTCAGAAGTTGATTGTCATTACCTTTTGCAGTAGACTGGTTGCCAACCAAGGCTACAGAGCCCAACATGTATTGTTATTTGACCCATAACTGGAGGGATTAATACCTTCTCCAAGAGTATTTGCGCGTAACTGAATGCAACGAATTCAACTGTAATTCGATCTCAGCTCTCCGATTTTTTGTTCCGAAACAAAAAACACTCCGTGATTTATCCACAAAGAAAATAATCAGGAATTATCAGATCAGGTAATAGTGTGGCTTATAAAATTTGAAAATTTCGTAGGATTGGATGAATTGTTTAAATACAAAACAAACTTCCAAGTTTCAAGTACTTGGTTCAATTTTGAGAATTTCTTATGAGTAATTTCGTTATAATAATGTAAGTTCTGAAAAAAAGAAAAAAAGCTATATAATATACCAACTAGCTGACATTTGGTTCAACTTGGAGGACAAAGAAATCCACCGAGTTGTACCATTTAAGACCGAATGCATTACAGCAGTTTACGAGACAAAAATGGGAAAACGATTTGCATAATAGCTACTAGAAGGAAAATTTTAATTCACTAGTTGCCGTAAACTTGAACACTATATATTTTCCTCGTGACCATCTCCTTGACTAAAATGGTTATATGTTTCTAATCAGTTCAAAATTTTCCAGACTACTCACTTGTAAGATTAGAGCAACAAAAAACTTTTTAACCTTCCCTCCATAAAAATATTCCTTGATAATATGGTCCCCTTTAACTTAGTCTAAGAAATCAAAGAAAAACAAAGAACCACATGAAATCTATTTGGCAATAGAAAAAACGAAAGGGAATGAGATAAATTGACAGAATAAAAAGATTGGCAAAAGAGAGGCAACGAGAGACGGAGGTAAAAAAAAATTAAAAAATCGAAAAAAAAAAGCAGCTGTAGACAAACATCGAAACGTTATTATTATTTAAATCAGAACTAATACAATATGAAACTACAGAAAATGATGAGAGATCAGTAACTTCAGAGAAGACAAACATTCATATCTTTTATTCTTATACTGTCGCTACAGAATCAGTAAAAACGTTAAAAAACAACAGAAACCACATTACTTGAAAATTGCAGAAAGTTATTGGAGATCAACAAATTCTGATCTTTTAGACAGGCACTACAAAATAGCAAATAACAGAATCCACGTCACTTGGAGACTTTCAGCAACATCAACAATTAAAATGAACTTTATTCGATGCAACCCTGCGTTAGACATGTGTACTATCCATTGACATACTTCTTTCTATCTCTTCCTGAGTCAAGCGGTATTATAAACGGTCTATTTATCATCACCAGAAGTAATTCTGCTCCAGAACTGTTTTTAGTAGCCTAACAAAAAAGAAAACGCTGCAGAATTACTCACAATCTCGTTCCGTTCCGTCAGAGACTGTCCACACTGAGCATCGGCACCCAAATCTCTTCATATGGCTAAAGACAGTGAGATACCGATTTTCAAATTAATAGCAAACCCTCCCTTTTAAATATTCGTTTTATAATCCACTATGTTAAGCAGAACATCTGAAGATCGCCCGGAGCGTGGTCGATCGTATAGTTTAAAATCAACATGATAAAATCTGTTAAAACAGTTTTTTTAATGTACGGATAGCCGGAGAATGATTCGAATGAACATTCTGAATACTTTTTGTCGCAGTTCTGACACTTACACTTTTCCGAAATTCATAGAGCGCAATATGGCGGAAGTACAGAAATCAGCACCGAAGTAGACATCTTTAACAATCTGAGGTCATATTTTTATCAACATTGAAAATGGACAAGAACCTTTACAATGATACAAGACTAAGAACAAAAAAAGGTTTTTAGTGAAAACGGGTTTAGCCATCTCTGGATTATATATATATATATATATATATATGGGAACAATATAGTTTTTATTTTTGGATACTCGGATATGATCATTTTTTTATAATTACGCAGTATTTATATTTATATCTCCCAGCCTGGTTTCTCGGTTATTATGGCCGTTAAATACAAATAAATATCTAAAAATATAAAATATACTGTTTTATAATAAAATAAATGAGTATCTACTAAAATACGAGTATCCAATATATATATATATATATATATATATATATATATATATATATATATATATATATTTGTGCTAAAGTACTCAATAGCAGGGATAAAGCGTATGTAAATATGAAAGTGAATATTGAAGTCAACACCAAGAGGCAAGATTCTGTTTAATGTTAAACGCGGGCCTGTCGATTGAGTTTAGCATGAAACTATATATATATATATATATATATATATATATATATATTGATTGATTGATTGTTTAATACTTAGTGTTTGATCCTAATTAGGTTAGACCAGTACACATTTGAATTAAAAAGTGTTCTATACAATTATATTGTAATACGTTTGAATATTTTTCATTCATAAACGAGTTATTTTGCTAACTTAGTTATTAAAAATCGCATGAAGTAACCACTCATATTGGAAACCAAGGTAGCGAAATAACTTGTTTAAAAATGAAATATATCTATATAGTTTCCAAAATCTGGAAAGAATCACTTCGTAAGTGCTTCTTTTTTCTATTTTTTTATTCAGAATTGGTATGCCAATATTGTTAAACTGCATCGAGAATATGCGGGGAACCATCTAGTTTACATGGCTCTAGATTATTCATCTTGGTCAAGCTGAGAATTTTTCAGCATCTCCCCGTATACACGAGAATAAAAGAGACGAGAAAGGCGAGGACGACTTTGCGTGATTTTGTGGCGAACAATGATGAAGTGCGGCAGGGACAAAAACAAATGAAGATGAAATGCTCTAAATAATTGAGTAGGGTGATAAAAAAAAAAGCCTAATATGATTTACGGAATTCGAATAAATGGCAAATATATTTTACAATTATTAATTTATTGCTGGTTTTTTACCGAACGGCACAGGAGAAAAACAAAAAAATAAAAATAAATAAAAAATCACTTTGAAGAAGAAAAATAAAAGCTATATAAAAAGCTAAGTTTCTGTGTTTATGTGTGTGTGTGAGAGAGAGAAAGTAAACGAGAGAGAAAAAAGAAAGAGAGTGAGAGTAAAAATCATTGCCCAGGCATTGTTGAGAAAAGGGAAAACAACGGAACAAAACATAACATTAAATATGGATGAACGGAATAAGAAACTCTCTATCAAACATTTCCTTAACCTCTTGTATTTTTTCTATGGTTCTTCTTTACCGCGTTTTTATCCAGGATTTCACCTGTTATTCCGCATTTCCTATTATTTGCCAATCAATTTTCATTTTTTCTTTTGTTATTTTCTTTATCATTTCTTGAAATTATATACAAACTTCCACACAGTTTTCCGTTATAAGAATAAGTAAACACTAATAGGCAATATTCTTCCAATAAATTACTAGCCGTGTGGCTGTAACATAACAATTAGCATACTCACCATCATAATCCTTATATTTATCGGGAGTTCAATTCTCGTTGATTGTACATTCGTAGTAATGACAGCGAATGCTGGATGATTCCTTCAAAGATGAAGAAAGGACTCAAAGCAACAGAAATGTGGTTCTACAGAAGAATGTTGAGGATACCATGGACCAAACATGTGAACAATGACAATGTTTTGGAGAGGATTCGAACGTAAAGTAAGCTGATACCTAGCACCAGGAAGGAGGGCTTGGAGAATATATTCAACATTTGGATAATAAGTTAAAATTGACCGGATTAATTACGAAGAAGTCAGTTGAAAGTATTTAAATTTTCAAAAGGATTGTCATAAATTTAAGCAATCGTCCAATTTCCAGTCATTAAAGGCATAAATAACAAATTGTCGTTATTGTATAAGGTTGTTACAAAAATAATGACCGCTCAAAGTGTTGTATTTTGAAAAGACATTTTATTCACGGTATATATTAGCTAAAATTTGGTAAACATAAGAATTAATACGAGATCATTGATACTTTTAACTCATTTTCAAATAGAAATATTCTTGAAGTATAGAAGCTCTTAATTATGAACAGAATAAAATGATCGTTTACTTTAAAACTGAAGATGGTAGAGGACGATCATATAGTCTTCATTGAGAACAATTACAATCAGTTTTTGAACAAAACCCTCGTCAAAGTGTCAGAGAAATATCTCATATGGTTAGTGTTTGCATCATAACAGTCTCACACCATTTGAAGAGTATCGGCAAGGTGAAAAGGCTCGATAAATGGATTACTTATGTTCTGAATGAAAATCAAAACATTAGGCGTTTCGAAAAGTGCTAAATGCTCTTTCTACGTACAACAATGAGCCCCTTTCTTGACCGAATAGTCACTTGTGATGAAAAGTGGATTCTTTATGATAACCGTAAACGATCAGATCAATGGCTTGATTATGTAGGATCCTCCAACTTTTTCCAAAGTTGCATCTGCAAAATATTTATAGTAACTTTTTGGTGATCTGCCATTGGTTTTACCAATTACAGTTTTCTGGGAGTCAATCACGACATTAATACAGAGCTTTACAGCAATCAGTTTTTTGAAATACATGTACGCCTGCAGAAAATTACACTTGCATTGAAGAATCGACGAGGTTCCATTCAGTTCCACGATAATGCGCGGCCACATGTTGCAAGAATGCTGTTGCGAAAACTCACAGACTTAGGATACGGGAGTTTCTCATATACTGTATATTCTCTTGATCTTTCACCCATTGATAATCACTTTTAAGCACTTAAACTTATTTCAAAAGTTAAAACTTTGAGGTCCAAACCAGGAGTGGAATGAGCCCCCAAATACTCTGTTGCATCACAGTCAATAACCTTTTACTAAAGAGAAAGAATATAATCTCGTTGATCAAAGCAGAGGTGCATAGCTGCTCAAGGCTCATTATTTTTGTAACAACCTAATCCAAATCAATTTTTTCAAATTCACTGAACAAAAATGTTTGAACCAATCTCTTTATAAAAGCCAGCCTATTCCAAATGATCTACAGTGAACATTTACAATGCTCCACTCAAACACAACCTTGTCGAACTCCCTGTTGTCTTGCCGAAAAGAACCCAGACGAGGCTCGGCCGAAGGGCAAAGTCTCGTCTTGGGAAAAGCTGACACGACCAACCCTACCTATGTAAAGGTCTACGGGACATTTTCAGCCCGGTTGTACGCTCTCGAAATTTCTACATAAAATGCGGTCGTGTGCCACATCCCCGTTCTGAGAAGTCACGGGTAAATGACCAATAAAGATTTACATCATTAGCTCGGCTGGTTTTCGAAATTAAATTTTGTCACATTACTGTCTCCTCGTCCTTGTTCTATCATCCATTCCCTCCAAAGATAATGATAATGGTCATATTAGTTGTTTCTTCATAAGGAAACATTGACAAAGCAGTTTGTTAAATTTACCAAATAAAACAGTTTTTCAGGAAAATAGCCTTATCATACCGGCTAGCAGGCATGACTCTTTCCAGTATTCATGAAGGTGTCCTTCCTAACTTTTGCTTGAAATAAAGTGAAACGCTGTCATCTTGATTACGGCATTATTTTCTTTTCGGGTTACATGTAACATTATTTTAGTTGTTGTGAAAATGACGTAGGTTCTCTTATTTGGTACAATGTTTCGTCTATGATTAGGCTGTGCGCTGTGGTGCAGTGGATATAAGCTCAAAACGAGAAATTGGGGAGCCGAGTTCGAATTCCAGTTGAATTCAATGCATTCACTTACGTGCAAATAACCTTGGGAAAGGTATTAATCCGTCTCTTCTCTCCAACTATGGGTTAAATAACAGGACAAATTGGGTTCTATAACCTTGGCTGGCAACCAGTCTACCGCAGAAAGTAATAGCCATCTAGTGCGGGATAATCTTCTGCCCAGTCAGTCATGTCTCTTTCAAGACATGATTGGCCAAGCGTGTATCACGTATAGCACTTAAATGACTGACTAATTAGGCATCGCCAGTACAGGAGGAGCGAAGAACATTAGCTTTTACTAAGATTTGCTGACTTCATTCACTCGAAGCCACTTTAAATCATAGATTTGCAAAAGCAGCTGTATAGAGTTGACAGCTTTTAAACATCATACATTTAACATCATTTAAATCTAACTGAATTTTTGCATCTTATGAAAATCTCTGTCAAACAAGGCTATTTAAAAATATAACTCGAGTTTTCAGGTTGATGCTTTGAGGTTGTAACAAATTGCAGTGTTAAGAGAAACCTGTACATTGTACAGCCTTTCCTATGTTCATTTTTCTCGTAGGTAAATCGATATTTCACTCTCCATTAGTTGACGCAACTATGTCCTCTAATTTTCCAATCATGTTTTCCTCAGTAACTGAGCTAAAAGTTTGTATAATATAAATATAAATGTATATATATGTATTATATATACATATGAAGTATATAGATAGATAGATAGATAGATAGATAGATAGATAGATAGATATGAAGAAAAACTTTTGGGAAAATGAAATTGTTTGCAAAATTTCAATGTAATGGGTTCAGACCTTTAGGGCTTTATCAATCTAAATTTATTATGTTAGTGCTACTACACATGCGCACGAGAGAGGAGCGTTGGAATTTTAAATTTAATTTTTTTTTTAAATCTAAACGAATTTAAATAAAATCGACTAAACTAAATAAAACTAAAATTTAAAATTTTTAGCAGGTTTCGTTTGTGTGCATATTTCGTTGCACCAACATAAGAAATTTAGATTGATGAAGTCGAAACGCGTCACGGAATCTTTTTATACTTTGGCATACATATTTCCCTTTATATATATATGTATATATATATATATATATATATATATATATATATATATATATATACATATATATATATGCAGGTATCATTAAAACTGGCAGACAAGTTGTAATGGTTGAGTTTTTACATAATTCGTATGGGATTTTACAATTTCTTTTTTTTAAGGATCTAGATTATAAAAAAACATTGTCCAAATGTGTTGAATATCCCTGCCCTTTCGGCTATACTTCTAGTCATTTATAGAAAGTAAGTTGTTTTATATATAATATGGAACTGGGGTGTGTGTTATTATATATATATATATATATATATATATATATATATATATATATCGGAGATTAGACCAGTTAAATTAACAACGACATATTTAATTTATTTGATTGAACATTATTTTAATCGATATTTGTATTTGTGTAGATATTTAGTTTTTAATTAAGCAGTATATATATTTATAGAGTAAGGCGTTAATATTTATGTGAAATTTAGTTAAAAAGTTTGTTATTCGGCTGTTTATTCCATTTCGTTAATCTCCGGAACTTTCCGTTTGCATATGTTTTTATTACGTTACACTTTCAGAACAGACATAATTAATTACAAGAAATCTGAGAATTGTGTTTATAAGGGTTTATTCGGCTTCATGTACTGTGAAGTCATTCGTGGTCGAGCGGTTAAGACGTATCAGATCAATTGATGTTTCCCCATGAGTATCGTATATATATATTTTTTCTAAACATATATTATTATATATTAGAGACAATGTATGTCTATTATGTTTAATCATGAGCCGTTCTAAACGTCGTATTTTGGCTTTAATTTCAGTTGAAAATAAAGACAAAAATTCTCCAACATTTGGATAAATTTTTATTAATTTGCTTCTAAGCTTTCGGCTCACATCGGCCATCTTCAGAGAAATCAGCACGAAGCCTAAAGAAAACAAACTGACACGAGTAATCATCTAACAGAAAGCGCTCAATACAAACGTAGAGCAAACTCAATAAATAGCACCTAATGAGCCAGACGAACCTCCCAGGTTTCACCTAAACTGATCGTCAGGGAAAGCCAACTTTAGGCGCTATTTATTTACAGCTTATCAGTGTAGCCAGTCATCCACTTGCCCCCGGCGTGGATTGAAACTCGACCGATTTTTTTATCAGTCGGAGTCGCTAATCCCTGTGCTATAATCATATGGAAACAGAGAAGGGAAACTTTTAGCGTTTATGTATATAAGCGGCGTAGACACACACACACACACACACACACACAGACACACACACATACACACACACATACACATATGTGCAAACTTAGTCTCTACAGAAAGTGCCATCAAGTTAGATAATCATTGTAAAATCTTTTTGGCATGGTAAATACGTTTATTTTTTTTTTTCGCCTTTCTTAAAAAACTCCTATTCACATGTTCCCACACCTCAAGTGAATTCTCAATAATTCTTCTGCAAAAAAAAAAAAAAAAAAAAAAAGAAAGAAAAAACCCTGCGATGCTTATCTTATAAATCAGTATTTACATTGTTCGTACAGTTGTGCTCATCATTCTTGCCATTTTTCCTTACAGTGAACATGGTAACAAAGATGACGAGAACAGTTCGAACAATGTAAATAGTGTAAATAATTAAAAATCGCATCTCAGAAATATAGGCTTGTTATAAATCCGTATTCAAAATCTTTTACGTAGTTTGAAACGTCGACTTCTGGCACCGATGGGAAATACATGTTTATCTCAGACACCATAACGGAAGAACAGTAACTTCTATATGCATTTCTTCATTGACGAAGAATGTTGGTATGTTTCTGCGAATACTGAAAAACCTATTCTCGTTTAGTCCCTTTTGGTATAAGGCTGCAATAACGAAGCACCTAGGGACGATCAGTTCGGCCAGATTGCCAACAAAAGCGCTCGTCGTGTCCACTTCTGCTTCCTTCGTATAAAATATTCACTACGGCCCAACTGTATATGCAATCATGTTAGTGAATGAATATTTTATAAAACAGCAAAGCTGAAGTGTCGTGATTGATTTACCGGACTAGTTCATTTTCGTGCCTGGCGTACATTAATGGGCGTGGGTAGAAATGTGATGAGGCGTGCATTGTGTCAATCCCCACCGGGCCCTACTGGCCTTTTAAATATTTGATATCTGGCAGGGTAGCTAAGATTTTCATGATTACGGTAACAATGGCCGTCCCTGAGACATTGGGTGTCGGGATTCATGGAGAATGATAAAAGGGAAAAGATAACATTAGACAAAATAAATAAATAAATAAATAAAAATGAAAATAAATAAATAGATAAAATAAAAAATAAATAAACACGCTTGAAGAGCAGAAGTATAGAATTTTATCCGAAAACAGAAGGAAAGAAGAACTGAATAAAATATATGGTTTTAACATGAATAGAAGTGAAAGTGTAGGGGAAACAACATATGGGAAATAGACGGAGAAAATGAAGAATCGTGTGAGAGAACGTAAGTGAGAAAGAGAGTCGGACAAAGACAAAAAATCAGGTAAAATGTAAGACAGTAATCAGATAGAGAGATAAATAGATAGATAGAGGCTGAGATAGAGATACATAATTACATAGATACAAGGAAAACCAAAAAAAAAATGATGCATAAAGAAATAGAGAGATAGAATGGAAATACCGATATATATATATATATATATTTATATATATATATATATATATATATGTGTGTGTGTGTGTGTGTGGGTGTGGGTGTGTATTCATATAGATAGGTGTGAGTTTGTATGAATATGTCAGCTCTATCATTGATATTGAGCGCTTTCAAATAAATACCACGTACATATAATATATAAATAACATAATATATATAACAAATTGCATATATATATCTATTGATATTTATAATTATATACATACACTTTTCACACACACACACACACACACACACACACACACACATATATATATATAGAGAGAGAGAGTGAGAGAGAGAAAGAGAGAGAGAGAAAGAAAGGAAGAAAGAGAGAATGTTACGGAAAGTTCCGGAGATTAACGAAATGGAATTAACAGCCCACGAATTTAATGAATTTGAACATTTTTTAATTGATACTTGTATTTGAGTAGATATTCTGTTTTTAATTAAACTATGGATGAAAATGGATGAGAAATTTTGTCAGAAAAATGTGCGTCATTCGGCAGTATTCGAACATAGCAAAATCAACAATTGGTCTAATGCCTGTTAGACCGCGCAACCACGAATGGATACCCAATCCGAATGTTTGAACTGTTTATAAAGTTTTAATTGGCTTCGTTTATACTATTAAATCAATAAAATTATTGTTGAAACAAATAAATTATATATACATATATATATATTGAACAATATTGGCGTATTTTGTCTACTGATTTTTATACTGATCCTTTTCAATTGTCTAAGCATTTTTTATATTGATATTAGATTCAACAAAGACGCAGCAGTTTTTGTTAACTTGATTATTTTCGATCATTTTGAAGGTCACCTTTAGGAGTAAATGAGAAATGCAAACTTATTGTAACTGCAATAAAATCTGCATTTCGTTATCGATGGAGATTTTTAAAAACAAGTGTGAACGCACTTTGTAATTATATTAAAATTTAAGATTTTTTCGTTGTAGTTATAGAATTTTTAAATATATGCATACATGTATTAGCGTTTATTGTCGGGTAAGATTGTCTTTGAAGATATCGCTCACGTTAAATGGTGAAAAGGAAGAAGGTGAGAGGTGAGTGAGAATGAGAGAGGTAATCATAGCGATCGCTTAACGCTTGTCAAGGGTGCGTGTTAATTACGTTCGTCATCTTATTTCTCTGGCGACGGTCGAGCTTGCTCCGTCTTGTATTTCGTTTGTAAGGCTCCAAACAGGTCATTTAGGATTTCAGTCTCTGATGTGATTATAGCCTTTCTGTTTTGTTTTTAGATGTTTCCTAATTTTCTACTAGCCGAAAAACATTTCGCATCGAGTTATGAAATTTCACGAGTTTTGTGTGTGTTAAGCAAATGTTTTGTAATTTTGAGTAAATTCGTTTATTTCTAACAAAATCAGTGAGTCAGTGATTTGCATCTAGAACTTGCTTTGTTCCCCACAATACTACCGTAATGTAGCTTCTCTCTGCTGATTTTATAAATACTTAAATGGTAATTGTTTTCGTGAGCGTTTATTCCTCTTTGGTACTTTGTCTTTATGAATTTTAAAGGTGTCATCATTTTACAGGTGAAATGGTCATACGTAACCGTATGTTTTACGTTAATATTTTATTTTTTTGTCGATAGCATTTCTCACTTCGGAAAATCTCTTCACGTTGCATGCTTTCCAGATATATATATATATATATATATATATATATATATATATATATATATATATATAACTATAGCAACAACAACACCAATAGTAAGAGAACTAACTCTACCAAAACTAGTATTAATTAAGCTATAATTTAAATCGTCTTGTATAACCCACCGAGAACAAACTCGGAGGGAAAATAGGGGGATGTACAAAAAAGAAAGGAACGAAGTACATGAACAAAACTTCATGCACTCGTAAGAAAGAAAAAAAACCCAAAACATAAACCCTAACGCTAAAGCGCTCAATACCAAAGTAGAGCAAACAAAGACAGAAAATCAAGCCAATTTCCCTGAGTCGTTAGACGAAACTGTGGTCGGTTGTTGGCTCTAGCTTAGATTTTCTGTCTATATATATATATATATATATGTATATATATATATATATTGAGAGAGAAAATGTGACAGAGAGTAGAGAGAGACAACGCCAGAGAGATAGACCGCGTCTCAAAAGGAAAGCTAGATATATAAAATGAACAATAATAGATAAATAGATAAAGTGTAAAGTACAAGTTAAAGTGATAAAGTGACAGACAGATCGATCGATGAATCGGTAGGTGGATTATAGATAGATTTTCAATAGATAGACCGATAGATAAACAGCGTGACAAAATAAACGATAAAGTGACAGTGACAGATAGATAACTCATCGATCGATAGATATATAGATTATAAATAAATAGATTAGCATTCGCTCTGATCAACCACGATAAAGATAGGATCATATAGACATTTACAAATGACCTGAAAAGGCAACAAGAAAGTCTTAAGGAAATTGTAAACAAAGGACGCTTATCCTTCGAACTAGAAAGCAATAGTTTTAATTTCTAGGACACGTAATCAGAAAATAGTCACACTCACAGGAGACATTGAACACAAGTGTTTCAGAAAAAAATCAGCTAATGACTTACAAATAAACTTGTCTAAATCCTTGCCTGAATCTATAGTACAAGGATGCATATTGTGGAGAACTATTTTCGCCAACCTCCTGAATGTACAGTAGAAATTAGCGATTTACATGGTAAATTTTCAGACGAGCTGCATTCTTTACATCAACCAGTTACAAAATTTTTAGTAGCAGGTCATTCCGCGCTACTTCCACTGAGACAAATCTCTTTCATTTCCCCCTTATTCCAATCTCAGTAGAACGTTACACAGATACATCATTTTACCTGCTACTTTGTAGAACAGTTTCCATTGGGGCTGCTCCCCTGAACTCGACGGTCTTCACCTGTTCAAGTGTCAATATTTATCTATCATTTTGTTCTCATAATATTCTCTTCCTACCACCAACCACTTCAAAAGACTTTTATTCTACCACACGCCATTCATTATAATCGTTTTAGGAGTAAGCCTCAAATTACAGTGACTTTCAAGCCATTTTCTAGGTGAACTTTTCTATTAAAGATCGAAAAGTACAGAATCACAAAATATTTTTCATCAATGTGCATTCACTTTCGCGCAAATACATTTAGAAAAGGTATGAATAAATCTCTTCTCCTTCGTAGTTATCGGTAAAATAACAGGCAAAGATTCGAGTTGCAACGGCAATGGCAAATACAGCACTTCTGGAAAAATTCATGACAATTAAGAAAGAATATATAAATGTCGTTTGTCCAGAGTTACGATTGCCAAAAGTTATATTGGGATACTCGGGACACTCACGTAGGAGGTTTTATCAAGATCACAAATGTTTCTGCTTGACTCTACTGAAGTTTGGTATTCTAAGTGACATCCACTTTGACAAAGGTGTAACCCGGAAGTTTCCGAAGCGTCTATTTTGTATTGACAGCAACCTCGTCGGGAACCGGGGATGTGAGAAGAGCTGACATAGAAAACAATTATCTTACCTACTTACAAACCCATACGAAGAGACAAAACCCCAAATAAAACACGCATATATATATATATATATATATATATATATATATATATATATATATTAGGTACCTCCATTCATTTTCTAAAATTTAATTTGAATTTTAAAAATAAAAAAGTTTTATTTGAAATTTTATTTTAGATTTAATTGAAAGCTAAACAACTCAATTTATTATTTTCAGTCATAAAAATACTCTTGTGTATTTCAAACGTAAAATGGTATTGATTGAAATCTCAAATAATTCTATTTTTTTTTTAATCTTTCAATTTTTCGGCCATTTTTAAGGGATCAAACTTTTATAATCAAAAGTTAATTCTCGGATTGAAAAATCTTTCAAAAATAAAATATACATCTATGACACATTATTTTGGGAAAATCAGAAAAATTATTGTTAAATCTGATTTACACAAGTATTACTTATTTATAGTGTGAAATTTAAAATAAAATTATTTTTAATCCCAGAGTTGAACTTTTTGACCTGTCCGCAGTATATCAATCGTTTTGACAGGTTGTAAGATTAAAAATAGGATAAGTGTACGGCGATAACAAGTGACAAAATTGTATAAATTTTGGGGGATAAGAGGAGGAAACTCTGACCTTTTCATTTGCACATAGAAATTACCATACAAAAGAAAAAAAATTCAAATTCACAAAAAAAACTAAATCAAAAATTGTTTTAAAAATAGGGTGGCTAATCGATTTGTATAAAACTTGTTAATCTTTGATTACTAAATATTATCTTTGGTTAAGTAGTTTTTAAACAAACCGCAAAAAATTTTTGAAGTATTTTAAAAATATTTTTGAAACTTTATAAATTATTATAATTTAAAAACAATGGAAAGAATTATTGTAAAATTTCATTAGTAATCGATAAACTTTTTTCTTCAGTCTATAATTTCATTCATATATATTATTTATTAAAGCCATTAAAAACTTATCAAATTAAATAGTATCAGCGTTTTATTGCATTATTTACTTTATTATTTGGAGCAGATTTTCGGAAACAGGCCAAATTTTAAAAAAATAGATGATTTATATTTCCTAATGAGTTCTGCTTTTAACTAATTAATCCATTTTCGGCAATAAAGTTAAATTTATTAAAAATTCATGGATTTCGTAGTGTTGGGTAAGAGATGTAAAGAAACTATCTGGCCAAAATGTTTAGAAAATAAAAAAATAAAAAAATAATTCTATTCTTTTGTGGAATAGTACGGAAAGTTTCATTAAAATCTGAAAATTATTTGGTCATTATCAGAATTTCCAAATTAATGTGTTTGTCACCGGAAAAAAAAACCTGATTTATGTAATATTACGTTTCTCATTGTAAACTCACATAACGTTTTGGTTACCCGCTAACTTGTATCAAAATAAGAATTTCTGCCAAAATTTCGAACATGTTAGAAGGGATTAAAAACATTTTAAAATAATTATAAATTACTTTGGTCTTTTCTCTTAGTAATAATATAAACATTTTGATGGAAGAAAGTTCGTTTTTATTAAGTTTGGTGCCTTTTTCATTCATATCATGCTGTTTTTTAGTGATTTAGTGGTGGTACCTAATATATATATATATATATATATATATATATATATATATATATATATATATATATATTATTTTTATTATTATGTCGTTTTTCATCATATTTCGATTTATGCTATGGTCGCACTACCAACCAAGTCTGCGGGAAGACCTAAGGCAGGTCGTGGCGTGTTGCTATGGCTCCATTTCATGTTTTTTTCTATCTCTCCTATCATCCCTAGCGTTACATAGACAAAGTTCTCCTTAGTGTGTGGGCTTTACTTAATAAGATAATTTTTTGTATATCTCTTAAGCTGGGGTTCCCAGGAATTCTTTCAATGTGTTGTTTTGTTCCATTTTTTATTATTCCAAGTGAACCCACTATCACTGGCACAACTCTTGTTTTCATTTCCACATTTTTTCTATTTCAATTTTATTATTATTATTATTATTATTATTATTATTATTATTTCTCCACTAAACAATGAAACAATGTCACTAAAGAGCAAGAGCTTACTGAGAGTCAAAGAAAATGAGATGACTTTAGGTGAAAAAAGCGACAATCCAATACGAAAGGAAAAACAAGGGGTGTGGAAGCATTGTTCGTGTTGTTCTTTCTCGAAGCGTCGTTTTTCTTTCATCGTGTTAACTCGTGAGCGTGGATTGCACCTTTTCCAAGTTTTTAGTGAACACCGACGATATCAAGGATTCAAATTTTAGTGATCATTAGACGGTCGTCTTGTATGTTTACAATGGGGCATTATTAGAAAAACGTGTTTGTGAAACGTTTGAGACTGAAAATGTTGATGTATGCTGTTATAAAATCAATCATCATGCCATTGTGAGATCAGATTACCGATGTTTTTTCATTCTCTGTGTTAAATTGCTCTTCATAACAAGAATTTTACTGTCATACATTAAATCATTCATCAACTCATTTTCTTTGCATTTGTCGCAAAGTCGCGGTTGTTCAATAATTTTCTAGTATGTCCCATTAATACCAAATGTCCAATATGTATAATGTGCGAATTTTATGGTCTCATGATCATATATTAATAACAGACTAGTCAGCTAATTTGTTTGTTATCAGACTACATTGAATTGAACACAGTCAGACACACGCACGCACACGCACGCACACACACACACATATATTAATATATATTTATAAATCATAATTTAAAACATGTTCAAATGACAATCTACTATTAAGTGTACATTTTGTCTGAAGGGACAATGTCTCATCAGGTAGGAAACGCTTCCCTCACCATGTCTTTTTTAGTTCTCTCTCTTTCTCTCCCCTTCTCCTATTTTTGTACTTTATTCCCTTAATGTCTCTTCTACGCTCCCCCATTCTGTTTTCTCATTTTCCATACACCCTTCACCTCGCACACAGAAATTTACTAATATAAGGAAACGAATTTTCTATCTTCCTTCAAAAAAATAGCGTTTACTACCGGATGAGACATTGTCCCTTCAATGTCGAAACAAAATGTACACTTTGTCAGAGATTGTAATTTGAACATGTTCTACATTATGATTTATAAATATTCCTAGGTCTATTTCTATATTGAGCACTGTTTTAAATTAATGTTTTGAACGTTGGTTATATTTTCTTCGTTCCTTATCCGTTTGGGTATATATATATATATATATATATATATATATATATATATGCGGTGTAGATATAGAAGAATCCAAAGGAGTATCCTGTATATAAAGTGGTAGGAAAACTTACTAGGAGAGTTCTAAATATAGTGGTAGGGTAACTTAATGTGGTAGATACATTTAGAGCAAATATACGTAAAAATAATACAGACACGTTATTCCATGATTAAATGGAAATCGAGGCCTATTTCAGGTGCACCATCTTCAGCTTCCGTTTTCATTGTACAGAAGATTTTACTTTTACACGAATTCGTATAAAATCTTCTGTACAATAAAGACAGAAGCTGAAGATGGTTCGCCTGATATAGGCTTCGATTTCCACTTAGCCATGAAATGACGTGCCTGTCTTTTTCGTACGTATATATATATATATATATATATATATATATATATATATATATATATCAGAATCGTTGAAAAGAAATTTGGAAGATTTAAAATAAATTTAGTGATTTTGGATTCAGATTGGAAAAGAAAAAGAAATTCAATTTTCACTGACCTATGCTATATTTATGGCCGAAAAAAATGTTTGCGAGTCAATCCCTTGATTGATTTGGTTACTTATTCACGTACTTGGTCGGTCAGTCAGAAAAAAAAAGAGAACAGAGTCAACACTAGCCACAATGTAGCAAGAGATTTCTCAAAATGCTGTCCTAACCACATGCATTTCGATACTCCACACTTTCTCTCTCTTGCTGCTTTCTTCATGTCTCTTTGTTTCTATTCACCGTCAACAAAAAGTGAGGAACCGTCACTAATATTTGTTTATACACAGCGATACACGGACTTATCTTTTACCGCACAAATCACATTTCGCTATAACAAACAAACTCTGAATTCTTTAAATTCTTTAATACTCTAACTTTCTTTTAGAACATCTTCACAGTTAATAATTTCATACATACATATTGTATAATATAATGCTCGATAAATAAATTTTCATTTGCTTGTACAAACGAGACAGTTTTATCTCTTCAACCATCTGATAATTGTAAATTATGGGGACTTCGGTTGTGATTGGCACAAAGCCAATTTGATAAACATAATTGACATCCCTACACATTCTGCTGCCAGAACTTTTACAAGAAAACGTAAAGGGTGCATCACAAATGATTTTTACATCTATGCTAAAAGAAACAAAAATAAAAGTTCAACGAACCGGGATTGAAACCGTTTTAAGAGATCAGTTTTTGTTGAGATGCTTAGCATTTCGCAATCGGATGGTCGAGAGAAGCTGGGCAATTCTAACAAGTTCTTCTCAATATCTGAAGAAATAATTGGAAAAAAGATAATCAAAATAAACACACAGAAACAATAATAAATACGACACGAGGTTCCTTTGTTATAAACAAGCCGGTAAAAAAAAACAAAAAAACTTAGGAGCTTAGACGCTGATGCCGACTTCAATTAAGCCCGCCTTAACATTGATTGTACAAGATAATCTTCACTAACACAGCAATTCAATCAGGAAAACTTTCTACAATAATCCTGGAAGGCTTTATCAGTTGTCCCCTTAAGGAAATCTTTTCCCAAAATATAACAATAACAAGGGGACGCTGAAAATTATCTATGAAATAGAAAAAAAAGGATAATTTTAATCATTTCACCCCAAGCAAGACAATAAAGACATTAAGACACAAGTGGTTACTGATTATGAATAATAAAAAAAAAACAGAAACATTATTCAGGATCGAGAACTGTAGAAAAAGACTAACCAAGAAGACAGTAAATAAAAATTAACATTGAATTTAAATATTTGAAGATTAGAGTTGATTTGAAAGCATGGAGTCGGATGAGAGTTCTACAAACGAGAAGGACAAAAAAGAAAGAAAAAAGGAAACTGTTAGCATAGAACCTAGGGTTACATCTGGACAATTCAATTGTAAATTTATCAAACGTTGTTACAAATCTAGGACTGAACTTAAATTCCTAAAGTCTAGGCACTATAGAGTAGAGTTCATTCGAACCATTACCATGAAAATATTTATAGAAAAGACACAGGGAATCTATATTACAACTGTCAGAACGTGACAGAATCCAAGATGTCAGGTCGGGGCAATAATATTGCTGATATTTTTTGGATATTTTTTTGGATAAAATCTCGAAATATATAGCAGGAACATCGGACCATATAAGGCAGCAATATTAAAAGCATGAAAGAAATATAGACATAAATATTTAAAATAAATTCTAGAGAGAAAAGCTGTCAAGCACGACAAAGAAAACTATTTTTCTTGGCCGAAGACCAAGCAATTGAATGGATATAATATTTTCATTTCATGTCAGCTAAGAGTGTTATGAATAGAATAAGTAAAAAACAAGTAGGAAAAAGGTGCCTTTAATCTAACATGTTTCATTTTAGAAAACTTCTTCAAAGTTTTTAAAGAATAGTTTAAATTTTCTGTTTAATTTTAAAAAAATCGAGTGAAACATTATGTTAATTGAGATCTTTTGCTATCGATTAGATGTCACGTGTAATCAAACCATAGATGAACATTTTTAAATGAAAAAAACTTATGCTTGTTTATGTTTGTACCACGTGTAATAAAAGCAATAGATGTTTATTTTAATGTATTTGTATGTATGCGAAAACAATGCCCGTGTCAAGCGTATTTCGACTATAGACAAATTAAATATGTTTATATGTTGGTAAGGTTAGAAAGTGCGTGAATAACAAAACAAAATACGTATCCGTTCAAAATTGTAGCGAAATAATGTATAAAGTATGAAGGTATGGATAATTTAAAAAAAATATGTATGAGGGATCATGTATGAATGTGAGTCGGTAAAGTTAGTATGTGTGTGAATGATAAATATATTCCCGTTTAAAATTCTAGCGAAATAATGTATACAAGTATTAAGCGAACCTTTAATAAATAGATAATTTTTTTGAGATTGTTATCCTGAAAATACGCAATGCATCGCTCTCATGAAGGTTAGCACCAAACATGATGATGGAATGTCAGAAATCGTCTTGAAGACGTTTCAATTAACAAGTCGCACTTTCTCACATTTAACAGCAGATTGTAGATCATATCTGAGAGCAGCTGTTACCCGAAGTAACAGAAATGATCTGATTTAGTATCGAGGCAGGTGAAATAGTTTTGCTTTAGCATACAAATCAAGTTGATGCCACCAAGGAAGTCACTGTTGAAAATTTACAATAATATAAGTCCAAGATGAATCCCTGCATTAGGTAAAGTGTGACTGTTCGGTACAACTTTCATGTCGCGATTTCATAAGAAAGACTGAATCCATTAAAAATTTACCCGGAAATGCAATAGCGTTTCAGCTTATGAAGGAAACCGATTCGCCACACAGTATTGTATGCATTCGTGATGTCCAAAGAAACAGTCTGAAGTTCAGCAATAATATCTCAAGCGTCATATTCTTTTTTAGCAATAATTGTTAATACAGCAGCATTTTTTTTTTTTATAAGCGTTTCACCCCGAGCAAGGCATGTCACTGCCACTACTGTACAGGGGGCTACGTAGAGTGGAGAAAGGCTGATTAAATATAGGAAATAACAGAGGGTGGGTGATAGGCGGGTGAGGATACCGAGAATGAGGGTTGGGTAGATGAGAGTGTTGTGAGAATAGTTGGGAGTTAGTGTGATAGGAGGTGTCTATTGACCCTACATTTAAACACCTGGAGATTGTAACTGTCGGGAAAGCAGACTTGTGGAAGGGAGTTCCACAGGCGGGAAGCGCGAGAAAAGAAGCTGTTGGAGTAGAATTTACGGTTACATGTTATTTGGGCGAGGAAAGCTATTTTTTGGTCCGAGATGTGATATTCTTTAACAATTCAAATTCGATTATATCCTCTAATAGTTTGCCGACTTATGGTCGAAGAAGGAGGTTGTTCTAAGCACAGCAAATTCGTTAAGACCTGCTTGATATATAGCAAGATATCATTGGAAATAATGGTTAATATACAGATTGCAATTGTTTTGAAGAATAACGTTATTAAATAGATAATGGGCGAAGTGAAAAGAGGCGGAACATTATTTTGATTGTTTAACGTCATATAAACTCCTTATGCGTTATTTAAAGTCGAAATTTAATTTTCTTGGGGGTATTAATTTCTTTTACAAAAATGTATTATTTGTATTTTATACTATGAAAATTTACTGCCAGAACCTTTACTATAAAAATTTATTCCTACAATTTGGGGTTAACTATTTGCTCATAGCTAGGACCCTTTAGCTGCTACTACCCCATGTCTTGGTAGAGCTAGGAACAACAGCAATTAAGAGGTGATTTCAGGCTACTCAAAACTTCCTGTTTAGATGCCCTGCTGCCGTATGCAGTTTATCGTCATACCCAGAAGACGAAGCAGGAAGGGAAGAATACAAAGAAGTCAAATTTCATGAAAAAAATAGGGAAAATATTTATGACTTAACTTCATATTTTCTGACTGCATCTGCTTGCTATTTCATAATAAGCATGTCTCCCTTGAAATATCAAAACGTTTTCACAGTTTTGTTTCTATTGATTATTCCGTTGGTTAATCGTCATAACCGATAGAATTAAATAATTGTGAAACCAGCTTAAATACCAGGTTGAGAATTGATATTATTATAACGAGCATTCATGAAAATTACGAACTTGGTAGATCCAAGGATAGATCCCCGGCATACAGCTGTATTAATGCAAAAACGGTCTAGAACAGTGGATGTTCACTTCTATTTTACGATTTGATAAGAAAGACTGAATCAGTTCAAATGTACTCCCAGAAATACTATAACCTTTCAGATTATGAAGAAGACTGGTAGATAAGATATCGAAAGTAACAGCCTATGTTCATCATTCTTATCTAAAGCTAGACTCTTTCAGCAATAAACATATCAACACCTGACCAAGAGAAGCGAAAGTTATATTCATTGTTTGGAAAAATGTGGATACGTAGTTAAATAACCAATTCAGAGTTGACAAGGAAACTGTATTAGTCTAGCAAAAAGCGGGCTAAAATTCAATGTAAAATACAATGTTATCATTTGGCCAGATTTCGGAAATATAGTCTCCAGAATCTCTAGTTTGTGCTTTCCAAGCCTTCTTTTCTCCTGAAAAAAATTAAAGTGTCTCTTATTTAGGTATTCTGTTTGATTTCATTTTCTTTACAATTTCATCCTTGCTCCCTAGTTCTTTCTATGGCATTCTCAGCATCCTTCTGTAGATGCATAATTTTACTGCCTCAAGCTCTTTCTTTGACTGTGACTAGATTGCCCAGCATTCGCTATCATATAGAAATTTAGTACTCCTTTATTTGTTTCTACTAATATTTTTTCTGTTTCTTAATACTTTTCTTAGCACTTTAATTATTTCAATGTGACTTCAGATTTCAGTGTTGCTTTTTTTAAAACGCTTCCAAAATATTTACATTTTTGTAATTGTTTGATTTTTGTATCTCCAGTTTGTAACTTGCATGTTGAGATGTTCTTTTCGCTAACAATCATGCATTCTTTCTTCTTGCAATTGGTGTTTAGTTCTTTCTTTCTTTCTTTCTTTCTTTCTTTCTCACATTGTCTTCTTCAAGAGACTCTTTTTATTTTTTTCTCTGTTTGCTATTAACATTATGCCATCTGCTTATGTTGTTAAGATAATAACCGCAAATAATGAATGCTTGTATGACTTCTAATTCTCTCAAGCTTGTCTCAATCTATACGTTGAATAATTCTGGTGAGATGGCACAGCCTTGCCTCAGACCCTTTCCATTTTTGTGTATTTACTAAATTTATTTTCTATTGTTTCAAGTAAATCTAATATACTTAGCAAGAACTTCAATAGGATAATTATGATATGTTATTGTAATAAAAGCCATGTGCAGGACAGAAGATTTATTCTTGGTATACATCTTAGCAAGGTAATCATAGGATTCTTTGTTTACTGTGAAAGAAATTTCAAATTTTCTTTGAAAATCATCTTCTTCTGTTTGGTATTTTCTAAATACCATCGTTACTGTTCTTGCTTATTAAGTAAAACTTTAAAATACTTCCTTTAGGATTGACCGCGATGAAAAGGAAGTACGAAATATAAAACTTAGCTTACATTCGATAAAGAACAAACACGCAAATAGAAATCTTTCTTACGTGAATTTTGCCAAAAAATTATGTCTTGGCAGGAAAAAATAAAAATTGTTGTTGTCAGCATCATATTTTCCAATCAATTGGAGTGTAAATTACTGGACAAATGATAGAGAGCTATTGACAACTATTGATTCAGCATCTCCCTAGAGTTCTTCTAACGACGTGTAGCAGCAATACCGTATCTGCTTTACCGCACTTATGAGGTTTGAAATATTCCTAAAAAAGATACTAGACAACCTACTCATTTACTTTTGACATGTTTGTATACATATGTATGATGATCGCCATACGACACTAAACCAATATGACCATTCTAATATAACCAAGAAAAGCGAAAGTTATATTGCTTGTCTGGAAAAATGTGGATACGATGTTAAATAACCAATTCAGAGTTGCTTTCTCTTGTCTCTCCCCGCCTTTCTGACCTGGTAGTATCAGGTTCTCCAAGTTGTCCTTCCTTTTGCATGCCCCACAAACTTTAGCTATCTTTTCCTGATACCCAGTATTAATTTTCGTTTCCATCCTTTCTAAAGCCTCATCATTGCTCACATGCTCGATACATGATATCCACAGCATCCATCTGCAGAACCATATTTCAATTGCTTCAAGTTTTCTCTTAATCGTTAATGATATTTTTCAGCATCAACTGTCATATTGAAGAACTGACATCACCTAGCAATCCAGTACTCTTTTCTTTATTTTTAGGGAAATTTTCCTGTCTCTTAACACTTTACTCAAATTCTGGAAAACGTTCTTCGCCATGCCAATTCGCTTTTGGATATCTGTGTCGTACTTTCTGTCGTCTGTTAGAACACTTCCCAGATATTTAAATTTTTGTACCTGATAGATTTTAGTATCCCCCCACCTCTGTCTATCTCATTTTATTCGAAAACTAGTAACTTTCTCCAATGTCTTTTCCGGAGAAAGTTTGTGAATAAAAGTAGATAGAAAGTAAAATCGGAGAAAAATCCTTGGGGAAGGTCGGCATTGATTTTATCTTCAGAAAATTAGTAATTCAGAACTACCGTCATGGACATGACTGAGGGAAAGACATATTGTGAACAGATATTATACTCTTAGGCATCTACGCAGATGACACTACAATATACTCCCGCTCCAGTAAGAAACCTGTCGTGGCGGACAGACATAATCTCGCTGCTGACCTTGAGCGGGATCTACACTCTGTGGTGAACTGGGGAAAGAAGTGGCTTGTCAACTTCAATTCCTCTAAGACCAAGCTGTTGTCTGTCAACCATTACAGGCAACCCCTTCTGCCTCCCATAAGCATGGACCAGATGATTCTCCCGGAGAGTAATACACTACGCCTCCTCGGACTTACCCTGTCCTCAGACCTTAAATGGAAGCACTATATTGAATCCATAGCAAAATCTACTGCTAAGAAGATTGGGTCACTATGTCGATCCAGGATGTTTTTTCCACCTGAATCCATCCTGCATATATACAAGTCAACCATCCGTCCGTGCATGGAGTACTGCTGCCATTTATGGTCAGGTGCCCCTGCCGTTCTCCTCAGTGTTCTTGACAAGCTCCAAAGGAGAGTCTGTAATGTGATAGGTACTGATCTGGCGACTCGACTGCAGCCACTTTCCCATCGTCGAAATGTGGCCTCCCTCTGTCTCTTCTATAAATACTTTCATGGCTTCTGCTCGGATGAGCTTAAGTCACTGATGCCTCCTCAACAGGTGTTTACCCGTGCAACCAGACTGGCATCTGGGTCCCACCCATTCACAGTCAGGTTAGCCAAACGCAGACGACAATTCTACTCCTGCAGCTTCCTCTCTCGCACTTCCCGCCTGTGGAACTCACTCCCGTATTCTTGCTTTTACGACCTCCAGAAATTTAAAAGCAAAGTTAATACTCACCTACTAACCACTGGACTCTAGCTCTCTCCCCTCCCCTGTATAATGTTCACTTTCTCTCCGCCCATGTATCTGTCATTGCACCTGCTTTCTCAGCTTTCTATTGTTCCTTTCTAACTAGCTTGTTCTCCTCACTCTTTTCTAATTAATCTTTCTACATTTATGTAACCCCCTGCACATCAGTGGCGTTTCTGCCTTGCTTGGGGTGAAATGATTAAAAAAAAAAATTTTAATAGAAACATTTTGTTTCTTACATGCCACAAGAGAATGATTGTGAGAGTAAATTAATTCTTAGTTTTAATTTTGTCACGAGATGATGCGAATATATTCATTTGAAATTTCCAGTAACCTTGCAGTCAAAGTGACTGATACAAGCTAGTGGAGAGTTTGTAGAATTTTTTTCTAAATCGGCTTTGAATTCCAGTTGAGTTCGAAGTCCAGTTGAATTCGTTGCATTCATTTACGCGCAATTACCCTTGGAAAATATATTTTCCGTCTCTTCTCCCAGCTATGGGTTAAATAACAGGACAAATTGGGTTCTATAGCCTTCATTGGCAACTAGTCTACCGCAGAAAGAAATGGTAACCTACTTCGGAAAAAAACTTCTGTCCAGTCTCTTTTGAGACATAATCGCCCCAGCGTGTATCACGGTTGGCGCTTTACTGACTGTCTGACTGTATTTATTGATATGTCGAAATTCCTATTTAAATATAGAAAGTGTGGATTTAGTTTAAAATTTTATTAAATGCCAACAAATTATCAAAACCCCGTGTTAATATATAAATATTAAATGATATTTTTGAACATTTTTTTTTTATAGATACTCGTATTTAAGTAGATATTCTGTTTATAATCAAACAGTATTATATATTTATTTCTATCGGTCTGATTATTTACGATTAATTTTTGTTGTCATTCGGTAGGATTCGGACCTGCGAACTCTATCCACATTGGGGAATCCACCATGTGATCTGGCGCGTCTTAGACCTCTCAACCACGAATGACGAGGTCAAATTAAGTCAATAACACAATTTTCGAATTCATCATAAAAATCTTCTCTGCTCTGAAATGTATCGTAATATCAACGTAAACATGTTACGGAAATTACCGAAGATTAACGAAACAGTTTATAAACAACCGACAATTTGAAATGATTTGTTTGAACATTATTTTTGATCGATAATCGTATTTAAGTAGATATTCTGTTTATAATCACACATCAGTAGTCGAGAGGTCCAAGATCACATGGTGGATTCCCTATGTGGATAGGGGGTGCAAGTTCGAATACTGCCGAACGACACACATTTTCGTAATAAAAATTTATCGTAAACAATCATGCCGGTAGAAATAAATATATAATACTGTTTGAATATAAACAGAGTATCTACTTAAATACGAGTATCGATCAAAAATAATGTTCAAACAAATCATTTCAAATTGTCGGTTGTTTGTAACCAATTTCGTTAATCTTCGCTAATTTCCTTAATATATATATATTAATGCATGCTTCATTAAATAATATAGACAAGTTTTTATTTATTTTATGTATATTTGTTTCATATTCTCTGATAAGCTTAATTGCATTATCATTAAATGAAGAAATAAAAATTAGTAAATACTAATATATCTACAATAGATCCTAAAAAAAAATTAAGTTAATCATATACTACTCTAAATCTAGTTTATCCAACTCAATTATTCACAATGATCTTCTTTCTTGATTAGCGATTTGCAAAACAACAACATAGTTTACAAATTCAAGTGTCCTTTTGGAGATTGTAACTCCAACGGACTAAATAATATAATGTTGGTTACTCCACAAACTCGCTTTCACGACGCTTGACACTACACTTGAACGATAATTCTGTCATTTTTAGGCACGTAAACCAACATGCCTTGCCACATACACAATTTCGGCAAACCCTAGTTGAAAACACAGCTATACTTAAACATGAAAACAATAAAAAAAAACTAAAAGTTCTTGAAGCTATATACATAAAACAGTCGAAACCTAACTTGAACAAGGAAAATTATGGAATCTCCACAAATATTCTTAAATGCCTATAATTAATAACATATACCATTTGTTTATCCCAATGACTTTCCATTCTTAATATTTATTGTTTTAACTATTTCCTGGTCATGTGTGATGCGCCATTCGCTCCCAGCGTCTTATATGCACGAGTTGTTGCTTGGAAATCTTCCATGTAAATAAAAACAGTTTGTCATTATCGTTTGTCCGTGGGTATAATATATAATGCAATTTGACATCTTTGAAAATGGCTTATGTAAGCCGAAATCATAGATTGGATTATGAACAAATTATGTATCATTATTGTAATTTTTATCTTCGTTTAATGATAATGCGATAAGTTTATCGAGGATATGAAAAAAATTTACATAAAATGAACAGACAAAAGTTGTATATATTATTTAATGAAACATTCATTACTGAAAAAAAATGAGTAGATGCTCTCTATTTATTATTAAACAGTGTATCAATGTATGTTTACCGGCCTGAATAATCGATAAATCATGTTACAAAAATATGCATCATCCGACAAGGTACGAATCTGCGTCCACTTGTGGAAACTATCATTAGGTCTGCTTGTCTTAGACCACTCGACCACGAAGGACCTACCGATCGGAGAACGCAAATTTTTCTGCAAGATTTCTCGTTTACTCAAGAGAGTAGATGTAAATAGATATACTGTTTAATAATAAAAACAGTGCATAAACTCAAATATGAGGATTCATTACAAATAATATATAATATATATATATATATATGTTTGTGTGTGTGTGTGTGTGTGTGTGTGTGTGTGTGTGTGTGTGTGTGTGTGTGTGTGTGTGTGTGTGTGTGTGTGTGTGGAGGGAGGAGACGAAGAAAGATATCATTTAGAGATAAATATATATAAACGATTATCCACAACCATCAACTCCAGGGAACAAGATAAGGAGAACTTAAAAGCAGTAAGCGACTATAACACAAAGTCAGAAACCATGAAGATTAAAATATTTTGAAGAATCCTTGCAAGCTTTACTTCTATTGTTTGGGGTCATGGTAGGTAAATACAACAAAAGCTTTAAATGGAGCTAAGATCTATATTTTGGAACTTTTCTCCACGCCGAAGAAAATGCATCACGCGAAAGAAAGCGTGCGTCTAGCAAAAGAGATTGAATTAACTCAGCTGTGACTCAAAAGGTTTGTGAAGAATGTAATTGTACACAAGTTGGGCTGAGCAACCACATTAAGTATAATGTCATTATTGAATTCGCCATGTTAGATTCTTGGTTTAGGATATTTCTGGCAGATGTTAGAGTACACAACTCATATTTTGATCACAAATTTATTGAAACAAATCTGACAACGTCAACAACAAAATCAAAAAATCAAAATATAAAAAGATAGCTCACTTCCGCTCACGTTGTTCTTGAAAAAACCATAATATAATATAATTTAGCTCACTGGTGTCCTCTATGTATGTATTTACTCGAGGTACTAGACTAGCAACTAGGTCCCACACAGTGAAACAAATATAATTTAACCGTAACTTCTACTTTACATCTTCTTTTCTCGCACTTGCTGACTGTGGAATTCCATTCTGTATACTTGCTTCCCCGACAGTTACAATCTCCAAGAATGTAAATGTAAGGTCAATAGTTATCTCCTATATCACTGACTCGCATCCTTTCTCTCATGCTCTTTTCTATGTCCACTCCACTCTCATCACACCAGCATTCTCATTCTTATCTTACCCACTTCCTGACACCCCCTATAACCTGTTCGTCTTTCTCATCACTTTCCTCCTATGTAACTGCCTGCGCACCAGTGGCGGCGAGGCTGCCTGGCTTGGGGTGCAATGATTAATATATATCTATATAGTCATCGCAGAAAGATCTGTTTCGCTGAATCACAACTCATCAGTACGATTAGACAGCCGATCGCCTTTTACCCAGGATTGAAACCCGACCGAACTGGCGTCAGTCGGCGATTCTACCTCTAAGCTACGGGCACTCGGTAGACTTTTTAGCGTGTATATTATTATTATACACGCCCAATAGCGGAGAGTGTTCTAATTCATTGCTGAATGAAATATAAATATATATATATATATATATATATATATATAGATAGATAGATAGATAGATAGATAGATAGATAGATAGATAGATAGATAGATAAAATAGCTTACTTCCACTCACGTAAACCTTGAAAAATCCATAAAAGAAATCCATATCTAAGCTCTTAAAATTGAAAAGGAAAATTCTGTAACAAAGTCCAAATTTATATCCCTAAATCTGGACCAAAATAACATACAGGAATCAAATAATACAATCGAAAGAATATACTATGTGGAAAATTGTGTTACTAAATCATGTCAGAAAATGTACCTCGTCAGAGTCCATCCTGCACAATTACTCCCTAAACTGAATACTGTTGCCATATCCGATCTGGTGCTTCTGCCATTCATCTCGAGGTTCTTAACAAAATGTAAAGAATGATCTCTATTGCAATCGATCCTGTCCAGTGTCTCAAGTTCAGTCACTTTCTAATCGACACAAGTCGCTTCACTGTCTTTTCTACAAATATTCCCATGGCTACTGCTACGGCGAGCTTTTTTCCCTGGTGCCTATCTACACGTGTTACTTGATTGGCATCTGGGATACACCAGTTTAGTTTTGAAATAGTTAAATATAAACCGCCACTTTAGCTCTATCAGTTTATTTTCTCATTTACCGCCAATGAAACCCCCTTCCATTTACTCACTTCTGAAAACCTATTCTTCTATGGGTCTTGTCCTTTCAGGACGTAGGCGACCATGGCCATTCACGTTTCCCTATCCCTGGTGGCTCTTAGCACACTTTCTCCTGTAACATCTCGCAACCCTCTTTCTGTCATCTACCTCAGGACATAGGCAATCCTGGCCTTCCACGTCTTCCTATCCTTGGTGGCTCTTAGCACGCTCTCTCCTGAAACATCTTGCAACCCATATTCTGTCATTCACCTGCTCTTCTTCTTCTATGTGCCTTGTTATTTCAGGACGTAGGCGATCATGGCTTTCCACGTCTCCCTATCCCTGGTGGCTCTTGACATCTCGCAACCCACATTTTGTCATCTACCTACTCTTCTTCTATGTGCCTTGTCCTTTCAGGACGTAGGCGATCATGGCCTTCCACGTCTCCCTATCCCTGGTGGCTCTTAGCACGGTTTCTCATGTAATATCTCGCAACCCCCGTTCTGTCATCCACCTGCTCATGCCCTCTAAATATGTTATTCGCTGCTTTTCTCTGTTTCTTTTTCGTGGCCTGTTAGTATCAGGTTCTCCAAGCACTCCTTCCTCACTGCAAGTCCCTGGAACTTTAGCTGTCTCTTTCAGATGCTAAGTATTAATTTCCTTTTCGTTTCCATTCTTTCCAGCACCTCATCATTGCTCATATGCTCAGTCCATGATATCCGCAGCATTCTTAACTACAATCTTTAAAAATTTAAATCTAACGTCATCGCCATTATTTATCTTCTTGAATCCCTTTCGTCTCTTGTCTTTTCCACAATCGTCCCTATCATAAGTATTTCCTCTCCATTTTAATCCCTTTAACTACCTGAGTACAAGCGATATTCCCGCTTTGTTTAGAGTGAAATAATTAAAACATGTGTAGTAGCTCAAAGACTAACAAGACAGAAAAACTATACTCCCGTGAAACGAGTGCACTGGTTTGAAAAGATTGATGCCAAAAAGCAACAGACAGAAGACGGAGAATAAAGAAATGCCGAATACTAAAGAGTTAACTTTATTCTCTGAGAAATCAGTATCTTCGGAAAATTGGAAACCAATTTAATGAAGCTGAACAGAACAGACAATGTGTTCAAATGCGGAGAAAATGAAAACTCTTATAATCAAGACTAACACAAATTAAATGTTTGACTTACAAAAAAAAAAAAGACTTTTAATCATATTTCAACCTTGACATCATAAGATAAAGTTGCCCACGAGAATATAATGCGCACAATTAAACATACGATCATTATAAAGTCTCTGTTCAGACTTAAACAATAAAAAAAACTAGTAATGAAAAATTCAAGAAATAATAACAAAAATAAAGCTAATATTTGTTTAACATTGAAGCGGAACTTTTAAAAATATCATACCTTCTCTCCGATCGTTAAAACCATATTCTTAATTTCATGAGATATATTTGAACTCAGAACCCTATCCTTCAAAAAACCAAGTATATCACCCATCAATGTACCGTGTAAGTAAGTGTAATCTTAAATACCCTCCCACCTTCAGAGGTATCTAAATCAGATCCATTATGGTGTAAGGAATAATGAACATTGTATTAACGAGACTGTCACGGTTCTGTAATTGGCACCACCTTACAACCCACTTTGGCTTTCGTCCTTGTAAGAGATGTAATGATGGCATATATGTCATCAAACAACTCCAGGAAATTGTATAACTATTCAAAGGAAAATTGTATACCTGCTATGTTAAACTCACAGAAGTATACGTCCATAGAAATAGTGATTTCTTCCTCCCATTCATTAGAAACCACATTCCAATCTTTGATAGAAATGAATGTTAAGATCTGATATAGAGACTATATCGGTCCGCAAATTCGTACATGGCTGATGAGAACCTCAATACCTGAAACATTCGAAACCTCATCAGAAGGAGAAAATGAGAAGCCTCTATTTATTATCTTTTTTTTCGCTACTATGCCCTGTGCGTATGCAAGAACACATGAATAGAGGGACAGTGATCATTTAAGAATTCCATACCGCATTCCAAACCAATCTACTCGTAGAGAACCTCCTTCTTGCTTTCCCTCCCGATCTCACCACATAAATGATGGGAGAGTAGTGTTTCAGTTGTATTCGGAATTGGAATAAGAATAATGTTAAACAAAAAATAAACATCTGGTACCACCCACACACACACACACACACACACACACACACACACACACGCACATACACACACACACGCACATACACACCATGAAATCATCCTGAAAATCCAGAAAAATAGAAATACATTGGCGAAAATCACTTATAACAAAGATAAGGAAACCGAATAAAGAATAGGCTATGCAAAATAAATAAACAAGTGAATGCATCGGCTGCTTTATGGCTGGGATAGTAGCATATTTCATGGAAACTCCAATGATTTATTTTCAAATCCGGTTAAAATTCTAAACGCGTGTGAATGTAAGAAAGATATTTTCTATATTAAAGAGTAGTTTCACCCATTACGACAAATTAATACAATCGCAACACATCATTGTTACTGTCTTAAATGAAATCGTTAGATCGAGACATCCATATTGATTCCATACACGACGCCAAACAAAATTTGACATTCGTGTTAGTCGTATTTAAGTACTTTCACCGAACGATAGTTAAAAAAATGACTCCGAATAAATGAAGCCTTTTTATTTTAGCAAGTACGAAACTTATTCGAAAACTGTTGGGATAGAGTTACGAAAGCGCTTGGAAAAACATAACGTTCGGACATATCTACATGATATACATCTAGAAAAGTACATTATATGAACAAAGACAAACTAAATGAAAGATTTAAACGCAATTCCTTGTCTGTCGTTTTAACGAACTTTGTATAAAAAGTCATTGCTATCCAAATACTCTATTATATATAACCGGCTGGAATAATTTTACAAGTCCAGAAAAAAGTGCTCAATGCTAATCCGGGCAAAAAAAAAAAAAAAAAAAATAGTATAAACCTTTCTGGTTTGCTCCACCACAGTGCCGCTTTTTACATGTATTGGCATTCAGCACTTTTTTTCTGTAATTGGAAATTTATTCCCGGCGGGAATAGTTTTCCAAGTAGAGAAAAAAGTGCTTAATGCCAATATATATATATATATATATTCCCGGCGGGAATAAATTTCCAAGTACAGAAAAAAAGTGCTTAATGCCAATACATGTAAAAAGTGGCACTGTGGTGGAGCAAACCAGAAAGGTTTATAATATTTTTTCTTTTTTGCCCGGATTAGCATTGAGCACTTTTTTCTGGACTTGTAAAATTATTCCAGCCGGGTTTTTTTTTTACCTCTGATTACCTTTCTGTCTCGTCTTGGCCTTTTAGAGTGACCATTCTACTGGGTGAGCTTTAGATAGTTTTAACACCGACAACTTTTTACTATCTTAGGATAAGTAGCCTTTAATTTCGTATTAACATTTACCGACTTCCTCATGATTGCATTTAGGTGTATGAAACTATAGTAGAGGTCTGTCATGTTTTCGGGGATTATGAGTATCATATATATATATATATATATATATATATATATATATATATATATATAATCCAACGACTAGCGAATAATATGTATATTTATAAATATGTATATTTAATACAGCTCCAATTGAATACTGTGTTATTAACACTTGAATAATGATACTATACATATGTACAACCTCCTCATATGCATATTTAATAATTTACGCAACTATATATATATATATATATATATATATGTATATATACATATATAGCCATGTAAAACACACTAGTCACGCACCCAAATATATATACATACATATATATTTGGGTGCGTATATATATATATGTAAGAGAACAGTTACCAATTCTGCGACTGACGTTTTACCCTTAAGTAATGAATTGAGCTTTCCTGGTAGCTAGTGGATGCACCGCATATATATAACACGCTAAAGTTTCCTCCACACACATTCCATACGCCTATATCTTAGGGAGTGGTGACTCCGACTAACAACCAAATCGCTCGAAATTCGATCCCGGCTGGAAGTAAGAAGATGTCTATGACATCAAAATACGCTTTAGAACGTTATTTGATTAAAAGTTATTTTTCATTAAAAATAAAGTTAAAACTAATATATATATATATATATATATATATATATATATATATATATAACACCTAATGACCCAGACGATCCTACCTAGGTTTCACCAAAACTGATCGTCAGGAAAAGCTGATTTGTTTCTCCTTTATATATATATATATAAAATTAAAACTAATTAATTGTTTATATATGCCAACGGAAAATAACTTAGCACGTTAAAATAAATTACTTGAACATATTGGATCTTTGCTTTCCCTCAAAAATTACTGAAGGCATCAATGACAAACCTGCACAATATTCTCATTAGGTTTGAGATATTTTGTCAATAAAACATTAGAAATTGATGGCTTGGCAGATCAAGAAATATGATTTACGCTGCAAGGTTCTCTTGTATTACATCTCAATATATTTCTTATTAATTTGGGGTCATATTAAGATGACAGTTTATAAAAGAAACCAGAAACACTTCCGGTTCTTAAAAAGTCATAAAATAATATAAAAGTAAGAAAACACCTGAATTCTGCCAGTGGGGAGGATTGCATGTTCAAAACACGTGAATTGTTATACAATCCAAATTTTAATATAATTTCTAACATTTTCAATTGAAATCACAACCTCTTTGGTTGCGAAATATAAATTCTATTTATTGGCTTAAGTTTTAATGAGAAAATATTTCTTTCTTTCTCAATTTATCTATTCTATTCTATTTTGTATTTCATATGCTACAAGAAAATTATTTGCTCTCTTCATATTGTAAAAAAAATGAACGAGAAACAATTTGATTTTTCTTTTCAAAGAAATCATGGCAATTTCTTCTTTCTACTTTTTTTTATGTCATATGCTTTCAGAACGTTGACGACGACGGAATTCCTCTTACCTCTATCCGTTGTTTCTCATAACACTTTTCCTCTTGGTATATCTCCCAAACCCCCGCTCCACCATCCACTTGCTCAAACCCATCAAATATGTCTCGATTTCCCCAGTCTTTCTATCCGTCCTGTGAGTATTCGATACTCCAGGCCCTCTTTCCTCATTATGTGACAAAGAAACTTTATCTGTCTCTTCCTGATGTTAACTATAAGTTTTCTTTTCGTTTGTATCTTGTCTTGTCATTGCTCGCATATTCGGCCATGACTCGTCAATATCCTTCTGTATAACCACATTTCTGTTGCTTCGAGCCTCTTCTCCATCTTTTGAAGAGATCGTCCAGTATTCGCTGCCATACAGAAGGACATATATCACATAACAGTCTAGTACTCTTTTCTTTATTTCCAATGAAATTTTCCTATCTCTTAATACACTGATAAGCTTTTAAAATACGTCTCCGGTCATGCTAATGCGATTTCGAATCTCAAACTCACAGTTTCCGTCATTTGTCAGAAAACTTCTTAGATATTTAAATTCAATAATATATTATCCTACATTAATGGCACAACTCGAAGTTTCATGCTCTACGCAATTATCAGGTGCATATTACATACTGGCCATTTCAGATATTTGAATTTAATTTCATTCGATGTCCGTAGAAATTATATCTTACAATCTTTCAATTTATAAAGTAGATAATATAAATATATATTTAAATTTATATATATAAATTATGAGGGATGAATTCGAATCAAAGGGGCTAATTTATAAATATCGTTAATAAATATTTGCAGGAAAAAGAAAGAAAGGAAGAAAGCAATATATATACAGAAATGAATTGAGTTCTTTCGGTGACTGGCGTGTGTATACACTGTTTATATACAACATGTTAAAAGCAAGTGGATGTGTCTAGCCACACTGATGAGCTGTGATACAGCGAAACAGGCTTGTATTTGGATGACTAATATATTATGCTCTCATTACAATTGAGCTCTCTAGAGAAGAAAATTTTAAAAACATTTTCCACTTCTGCTATATGTGTGACTCTTCTGAAATAAATTGAGTTCTTTCTGTGACTGGCGTGAGTATACACTGCTTATATACAACACGTTAAGATTTCCCTTCTCTGATTCCATGCGTCGATGGCTTAGGGAGTAGCGACTCCGTCTGACATCAAATCGGTTGAGTTTCGATCCGGGCCAGAAGCAAGTGGATGTGTCTAGCCACACTGATGAGCTGTGATACAACGAAACAGGCTTGTATGTGGATAACTAATATATATATATATTTCATGCAAAAGATGTGTTACTGAGCAGGTTCATGCCAACTTCTAAGTTTCGTGAAAACACGATTATGATGTTCTCACTCAACGGCTCTCTTGTTGAGTTCAAGATTTTTTTTATTTTTTTCTTATCTATAGAGAGCTTGAGATTATGTGAGATGGTCTTTTTTGTGATTGGTTTACTTATTTCTTCTTTTTATTTTTCTTCTACATTTTATTGCACAGGCGTTTGATTTTTAAATGTAATTTTTTTATGTATTTTTTTATTTTATTGCTATTTTAATGTACGCGTCAGTGGATATCCGCTTAATTGATTTATATTGAATTGCTGTCCGCCAAATTGCATTTTTTGTTAGTTCGTCATAACCCGGATATCGAGCGCTTTACGATAAAAAAAACCTACTTGCCAAAATACCTTTTATCAGTAAAACTGCTAAAAAAACAGCAATTTTGGTGCCAAACAGTACTATCATAACTCAACACTATATATATATATATGTATATATATATATATATATATATAGTTTATGTGTGTGTGCTCTGTGTGTGTGTGTGTGTGAGAGAGAGAGAGAGAGAGAGAGAAAGAGAAGACAGATTTGTGAGAAGAGAGCGGGGCAAAGACACTAATATAAAAGGTTGGCTCAAAAGCAACCGGATATTCTCGAAGTTCACGCAAGTTTGCAGCCGAAAATTGCATGTCAAATCAAATAACAAATTACTCACAATGAAAATCTTGCTTATATACAAATATACACGCACACACATTTACCTTCCATATAATTATATGCCTTTGTGTGTGTGTGTGTGTGTGTGTGTGTGTGTGTGTGTGTGTGTGTGTGTGTGTGTGTGTAACGAGTTGCAACAGCGTGAAAATGGACGTGTATCAGTCACCGCCCACAGCGTGGATTTTCAATAAGCCAAGGTTTCCTTTTCGCTAGACCTAATCTATCTTTTTCCATTTCTTACTGCCGTTGGCCATCGTAACAAGTATTTAATACTTGTGGTCAACGACCAGCAGATTGTATATGTGGACCCAAAATATTGAAGAATACACAGTCGACAGTGACCTTGCCTCGATAACCGAGGTAGAACACCTCAGGGCGCAATTTTACATTCGGGATAGAGCTAGCTGTGTTTCCTTCATTTATTTACTCTCATGATGCATTTATATTTTCGAGGTTAGGATTTCCAGTTATAAATATTTGGCAATAATATAAATGCATAATTTTACATGGAAAAATTAATATATGCAAATATATACAAGTAGTCGAAGGCGAACGCAAGCATATATATCATGTCTTTCCAAGCTCGTTCACATGTGAAAGATTCTATATGCATCTAATAAGTTATAGATGTCTATTCATATCTGTCTATCTATGTATCTGTCTCAGTTTGTTTGTAGCCATCAATTTGTCTTTCTCTCTCTCTCTCTCTCTCTCTCTCTATATATATATATATATATATATATATATATATATACATATGTCGTTAGATATTAGCCTGTTTTATGTATCTATTAGTTTCTGTCAGTATGCTCATATCTATCTACCTAAAATCTAAATATGTTCTCATCTATCTATCTATCTATCTATCTATCTATCTATCTATCTATCTCAGCATGTTAATTTTTTCTATTCGTCTGTTCTGTCTCTACCTGTATCTCTCTCTCTCACACACACTCTGTTTCTCTCTCTCTCTCTCTCTCACACTCTGTTTCTCTCTCTCTCTATATATATATGCAAAGATATACGCTGTTATAATCTGAGGAAAATATGAGAATGAAAAACAAAGACAAGACTATAACTATATTTTTCTCACCTAGGCGTTTCATCCAGTGACAGAATTTATCAAGGCAAAAAATTGGAATGAATTTTAATTTAAATAAGGTATCTATAAAAACAAAGTTGTTAGCTCTTAGAAAAACAATGATACATAATCTTAAGATTAACTGAAAATATTAAACATATGAAAACGTCATAATTCATATCTGAAGAGAATTGTTATGTGCAGTATAATGTCATGTTATGAGATATAAAAAAGAAATTGAAACTAATCATTTTCTTAGAATCTAAAAAAAAAATTGTGTGTATGTTGGTCTGGAAAAGTATTGTTTCCATTCGGAAAGGTGAGATTAGGAAAAAACCGGGGCGTAGAATAATGTTTTGATAATATTTGATGGCGGCACTCACGAGAACTTTCTTTCTGAGTAAATTGCTTTCGCTTTTTTATAGATCGGTTTTTATTTTCTGCATGTTTCACCAATCTACTGCAAGGAAATCTTTTGCAATTCATTTGATATATGCCTGCCTCCGAGTTATTAGTGAACTGAGTTTTTTAAAATTTGTCTATATTCATAAGTTTTCGAAGTGATTGTGAGTATTTGAATGTTGTTGAGATGAGATAAGATGTTCTGGGATGTGGTTGTTAATGAGTTCGTAGACAGTGTTATGAATCTGTTGTTTAATTTGTTATTGTGCATGACGTTGTTTTTATTGCAGTTGTATATCTTATGTGCGTTTCTTTTTGCGTTGTGAATAAAGTAATACGAATGTTCTAGGTTGTTAAATGTTTTTCTATGTATGTCTATTTATTGGATAAATATTGATTGCTGCAAATTATTAATGGTCTTAAATAGAAATTTATAATTATACCATATTTAATTTAAGAATACAGGTTTGAGTAGAAAATGATCACGTCGTTTTTGTTATTAGCTTTTCTGTTGACGTCAAAATTGAGTTCGTTATTGTTTTTGTAATAACATGACATCTAGGAAGGAACGAGTATAGTTCGTTTTTGTTATAAAGCTGAAATCTATAGTAGGTTCAACGCTATTTGTTTAGCTGACGAAATCTGTGATATTAGTATTTTGCAGATATATTAGTAGGGAGTCGTCTATGTATCTGAAATACGAAGAGTTTTGGTGTTAGAATGTTTTTGAATAAGTTATTTTCTAGAAACTATAGAAGAGACAAGCGATGACGCCACTGAGTGGCGATCCCATCAGTAAATCAAATTTTCGTCTATAGACGTTGTTATCGGACGTAAAGTAAAAATTGCTTGATAGTTAGGAGGCATATTTTAATAGTTTAATGCATAGGAAGAAGTAATGTTCTGATTTTTAAATATGTTTAATTAGATTTAGGCATTTTAATAGAGACAATAGTGTCTAAACATCAGAAAGTAAAATAAAAATAAAAATGTATCCATGAACACAGAAGAGACCTCATAAATAATAATTTAACTAATGTCTGGGACATATACAAAAATAAATCCAACCACAATTTCAACCTAAAAATGCCATGTTCACCAAAAAATCAAACAATTTACTCAAAAAGTACCCGAGAACGCCGCCAACAAATATTATCAAAATATTAATTGACGACATGCTTTTTCATCAATCTCGCTTTTCTTAATGAAAACAGTACTTTCCCAGAATAAGATATTAAGCAAAAATATAAAAAATAAAAAGAACGGTTAAATTCTATCTCTTTTTAACATCTCACAATATAACATTGTGGGCAGTAGCACATAAAAACATCTTCAAACATGAATTGTGACGTTTTTTTAAATGTTTAAGATTTTAATCTTTTGAATAATTATAAGTTTTGTTTCTATTAGCCAAAAATAATTCTTTGTAGTTACCGAGATATAATTTCCTGTAGTTTTTTCTATTTATATCATATTAGATACATTTCATTACACCAATTTTGGCTTGTGTAATAACATCACTTTTTTCGGAAAATACCGTCTTATTATGAAGCTATTCTCATCTATGAATGATAGTTGACTTATATTTTGCAATGAAAATTCGCACAAGTAAAGAATTTGGTGAATTTCACCGAGGGCAAATAACAGGATGTCATCAGTGTGTCAAGTCAAATAGAGAAATTTCTAGGTTTTTCAAAGTTAGTCATCATAAAGTTCATAATATTGTCAAGAAATTTAAATAAGAAGGCACTCGTCGTGTGAAACAAAATTTCAGGAAGAGCAAGCATCATGTCTGAGCAAAGAAAATGGACGATGAAGATGGAAGCTACCAGCAACTGTTGTCAGAGCATCGAAGATGTCGGCAACAGCATGGAAATGTTACCATATGCTGCAAAAAAGACTCTAAAAGAGCTAGGATATCAAAGAAGAGTTGCAAGAAAGAAGCCCTTGATTTCAGAGGATATCAAGAATAAGCGTAGCAAAGATTAAGAATTTTGTTAGTTTGTAATTTAGTTAAATGGAAGTAAATTCTACCAATATTCGAATTCGAAACAGTTTTATGTTTGGAGAAATCAGAATGAGATTTGGAGCACTGAGTGTCTGAAAGTGGCAGTGAAATATATAGGAATTGAAATAATGGTGTAGGGTGCTGTGTGGTTTAGAGGGAAATCTGAGCTGACTCTTGTAGACTATCAGTTAAATAGTCCAAAATACTGTCAAATATTAGAGAAAGAATTATTTTCACTATTTAAAATGAATCATATTGACAAGAATGTCTACTTTCCTCAAAAAGATTATGTTATGCAAGCAAAGTAGCAAAAGCCTGGAAGGAATTGCAAGGAATCAAGTCACTGCCATGTGTAAACCAATGTCTTGAGATGATTAAAGTAGAGCACGTTCAAGAGCATCTTGACCGAAAACTTCAAGAGCGGTCAATCAAAATCACGCCAGGGACAAGCCTTATAAAAACGTTGCTCAAGGAACGGTAAAATACGGATCAGATGATTGTTGATAACTTGATCAAACCCCTAAAAAATTCAATTAATTGATGTTGGGTTGTGTTAATATATATATATATATATATATATATATATATATATATATATATAGAAAGAGAGACAGAGAGAGACAGAGAGACAGAGAGAGAGAAATAGAGAGATAGAGAGTTAAAAATGTATCTATTGCTTTCTCTTAGCTTATATCACCATATTCATTATCTATCTATCTATCTATCTATCTATCTGATCGTAAATATATAAAAGTCTCTACCATTTCTGATCCTATGTATGTATGTATGCATGTATGTATGTATGGATGGATGGATCTCAGTATGTTCGTATCTATTCATCTGTCATTCTCTCTCTATCTCTCTCTCTCTCTCTCGATATATATATATATATATATATATATATATATATATATATATATATATATAAAGAATTTCCATATAACAATCGTTCCATATTAGGTAACTTGCCTTCTATTTTGTGTATCCATATTTTCTTTATACTTTTTTTATTTTTTTGGATATATATATATATATATATATATATATATATATATATATATGTGTGTGTGTGTGTGTGTGTGTGTGTGTGTGTGTGTGTACATATATATATATGCGCATGTATCTGTGTATGTGTACATATAATTTATCAAAATCTTCTTTTTAGACCCCCTCCAGTAAGTAAATTTCCTGTTTTTGCTCAATCCCTTTTTATTCCAGTAGCAGAATTTAAAATAATTTTATCCCTGCAATAGGAAGACGATATTATTTTAAGCAGAAAAAAAATTTTTTGAAAAATATAATATTTTCTTTTTATTTTGAAAAAATATTTCTTTTTTATTTTTCCTTTTTATTTTGAAAAATGTTTTATCTTTTTATTAAAATAAAACATAAAATAAAATATTATTATTAAAATAAAATTATTTTATTTTTATTTTCTTTTAAAAATATTTCTTTTTATTTTGAAAAAATACGATATTTCCTTGTCTTTTATTCCACTTGTAGTAAAGTAATTTTATCCCTACTATAGTAAGACGATATTATTTTAAATGGAAAATTTCTTGAATAAACTTTTGGCACAGCTGAATATTATAAATGTTACTCTATTTTTCTTTTCCCATTTTACTTTCTGTTTTTATTTTTATTTTTCCATTTTATGTATCTATCCCTTTTTTCCTCTCTCATTTAGCTGGCATTTTTTTCGACGGCTGTCTGGTGTGATTTTTTCTTCATTTTTTATCCATCCCTATCTCTATTTTAACTCTTTTCCTGCCTACCCCGTTGTTTTCTTTCTTCTCCTTTTTCCGTTTCCTTTTCCCCCACTTAGTTTCCTGTAACACACTGAATTTTTAACTTTTGACTTTTTAACATAAAAGTAATCTGAAAGTCATTTTCAATAATTGTGTCTTCAGTACTTTTCGCTGTTACTCTTTTCTCTTTCTTTTCATCTACTTCTATTCCCATCGTATCAACGTCTAGACGACAACTTTCTAACAAAATCTCTCTCTTTTAACACCCCTCCCATTATTGTTTCTGATATGATCTTATTTTTTCTTCTTGCATGTAAATATGCAGGTATCAATTTCTTTTTGAGCATGCTTCCGGTGAATGAATGTTGTATTTTATGTGAATAATAAATGAATTATGTCGCGGCATATGTAATTTGGGGAGTTTTATATTAAACTATACATATTTGGCTTTTTAAATAGATAATAATATTTACATAGAGCCGTCTACCAGAATCATTTTAATGTTACTGAGATTAATATTAATAGGATCTGTTTCGGGATTTTTTTATATTCTATATATATATATATATATATATATATATATATATATAAGAGAGAGAGAGAGAGAGAGAGAGAGAGAGATAGGTATGATTTAAGCAGCAAATATTCAAGAAAACACATTTTATATATGTGTATGTTTACACAAAACATATATATATATATAGATATATAGTTGGATATACATAAATATACACATATTTAGATATTAGACTATATCTATCTATCTATCTATCTATCTATCTATCTATCTATTCAATTTTGATCCTATCTACTTCTTTCTGATCCTAAATATATAACTATCTTCCCTATTCTGACCCCATGTATGTATGTATGTATGTATGTATGTATGTATGTGTGTATATATGTATGTATGTATGTATGTATGTATTTATTTGTCTGTTTGTCTTAATATGTATAGGTGAATAAGCAATAACCAACTGTAAAGCTTGCACATTTTTGTAAACCTATTTCCGATTGTGAAGTCTAGTGTCAAGTTATTGGCATTTAAAATTGTTGCAAACATTGCTTTGAGTTGACATCTTGTAATGTTAATTTTTATTACTTTCTACAAAGTAAAACCTTTTTTTAAATTATTATTTTCTCATAACGAAGGAAATGTTGTGTCAAATTTACACTAAGATTTTATCATGCAATTCACTGTTTAAACAGATACGGATATTCATACATTAACGAAGGTGAGCAAAAATTTTAGCATATGAACCCGGGTTTAAATCTTACCATGGCTTATTTATGTAAAAATATAAGCCAATTGAAACGATTCCAACATGCGACTCGTTTATGAAGTGCCTGAAGAAACATACCATGGATAGACCCAAGCATAATTGGGGAAATCCAGTAGCCAAGCACTGTACTAGTCACATGACACAAGTGATCGTAATAAAGGCTTTGAGCGTAAAGTTGTTATTCGACTGCTGATCATGCACGGTGAAGAGTTATGTCCCATAGACTTAAAATGAGCCCATTCCATTCTTCTTCTTCTTCTTCTTCTTCTTCTTCTTCTTCTTCTTCTTCTTGTATTTGTCTCTTGCCAATGATAATTTCTTGTTATGAGGTCCACTCGAAGTAGAGGGTTACATTAGGAGAGAATTTTTTATAGGAGTGAAAGATAATGTGTGACACTATCTCTCACGGTGATGCTTTCTCTTCTCACACGGGGATACTTTCCTTTGGTTGGTTTAAAACAACAGAGAGAGAAATTGATATTGGTGATATTATTAGTGTTCTATTGCGTCACGCGATGTGAGCTTAGGAAAAAATAATTCTAGTACCATCAAGTGCTTCTAAAAGCACGGAAACATGAAATAAAGTTATTTTGAATAAATATACATTTCTCGTCTTTCATGAAGTTCGCCTCTTTTATGTGGATTTCTCTTAGATCTGGAGTGTATTCCGCTAATCTAAAGACGCGTTGACAAAACAAGTGTCAGAGTGATTTGATAAGGTCAGCCCGGAGATCAAGGCCGCTGGTGGGTACATCGGGTCCGTGAATCAAGCTCCGATATGAGTTGAATCAAGCTCCGATATGAGTTGGCAAAATCTCATTCGTTGAGCAAAAGACATCCGCAAATCGAGTGGTCGAAGACCAATTTTTATTGCCCAAAGACTGTGAGCCGGCCGCATCCCCAGAGAGGATCGAAATTGGTTATAAAAATAGATGCTCGACGTGAAAAGTTCAGTCGGAGAGCTAATTGTTCAGATTTTGGGCAGAGCGCTACCGCCGTCAGTACCCCCACACATTCCCCCAGCGGCCGTTCCGATTCGGCACATTCCGTCAGATTCTGTCCAGAACCCGAAAGCACTTTGCTGTTTCAGAAGTACATTTCAACGCTAACAAAACTTAGAGTAAACATTTCAATTAACGATTAGAAGCTTTGGTGCTTTTGGCGAACTTTCTCTCTTCGTTGTAAAAATCATTTTCAACGATTGTATATCATTTTCGACAACTGTATTCTTGGGAAAAGAAAAAAAATATATATTGTATATTTTCATATTTATTGCTTGATAAAAAATATGAAAATATACAATATATATTTTTTTTCTTCTCACTTCGGTGACGCGGTTCGTGTGGACTAGAAGTTTGGTCGAAGGTAGGCATGCGTGCACACGAAAAATAGTCGATTATATTTTCTTCTGTGTGTGATCAGAACTGCCACGATTGTCTGTCTGATCTATTAAATATGCAAGTCTCGTTCGACACGTGGAACGTCGTCCCGCATTTTGATTATATTTTAAGTGCTTGTTTCCTTGAACTTGATCTGTGTTCATCAAAAAAATATCTAGCCTGCCACCTGTATTTTCGCACTCTCTGGCAATTCAAAATAATTTTTTTTCAAATTTTGCCGGCCTTGCGTCGTTCAGTGCAAATACACTTATGAGCGAAATTATACACCACAGCAACAGAAAATATAACATAATTACGGGTTATTGTTATGGTGCTCTCCTACGAGAAATGAACTCTTCCCCTTTTTATATGTAATTTCCTGCATGACTTCGAAAGAGCAGTTATCGACAGCAGTTAATGGTGGCAATTTACAAGTCAGTTAGCGACAGCTACTAGTCAGGCAATAAGCAGAGTAATAATTGCTTTGACGTACTTATTGCTAGTTACATATTATTAACACTTTCTTTGAATATCTTGTATCTTGTTATCATAATATACTGTTTTGAACCTACCTCTAGTGCTTCGTGTCTTACTTCCGGCTCAAACTGGTCACTACTACTTTGCGGTGAAGTTTCGCCAAAACTCCACAACAGTTATAGAGTAAATTCTTCCTGGAAGTAGTTGATCCTTATTTTGTTTGTGTACACTATTGTTTACACTATTGTGTATTTTTGTTTAAAGAAATAGCTGTAAAATATTTTTTGTTGAACATAGAAAACTTTTATTCAATAGTAGCTGTGATGAAATTAATAGAACACGTGATGTATTTTGATTCTTTGAGTTTTTCAGAATAGTTCACTCCTGTATTTTAAAATATTTCACGAGTTTTTGTTTCGAAACCCTATTTTTTTTAATCGTATTCTAAGCAGATTTATATAATAGCAAACTTATTGATATTTGCTCTTTAAGACTAATAACTGCAGAAATTGCTATCAGCCGCCAGGAAGATATAATCTCGAAAGTGAATATGAAAGAGAAATCAGAGTTTAAAACGTTATTCAGTAATGGACACATATCTTTGGAAATTGCAATAAATTTGAACAGAGATCACAAATACTGGTAAATTCATGAAAATATCAAAATTAAGTGTTCTTAACACATTATTACTATTAAAACGGACGTATCAAAATTGTATATAAAATCTAAAAAATAGAGATACATTACGCATAATAATATAAATAACCGTAAATGGATGAATCAAAGCAATAGCAATAATGCTTGAAAATACCAAAAAAGTAGCTAATCCATTTTTCGTCCTCACTCTTCGGCGCCAAGGGAGGACAAAAATGTAAATTCTGTGTACAGTGTTTAAAGAAAGAAGTTAAGAACTACCAAGGAATCAGCAGGGGAAAAGTGTAATGACACAAGGATTACATTATGGCTTCATCTTAAAGAGAAATGTGTGTATGAGAACGAATTTCTAAGCAGTAACTTCTAGGGACGAATTTAGAACGTCATTATGTAAACTTGTTGCTTTCACTAAAATTTGGGTCTGTTATGTCGTGAGTAAGAATAAATAACTCAACAACAGGAATAGGTTAATTGTTATATTCCGTGAAAAATAGTATTTACAAAGGTTATTAGTATCCAATACAAGAATAAGGGTTAATCGTCTCAACCGTCGTAAGACGTAGTATGAGTAATGGTTACTTCCGGGTCGTCACCGGAAGTCTACGACTGACTTGTCGATCGGCTGCTCGGCACATTCTCTACCTACGTAGATGCCACCATTACTTTACATAGTAATGGAATAGTCCATTATCGCCGAATAGGCGCGGGCGTCCCAACAGGGTCATTAAAGGAAATAGCCCAGCAAGGTAACTTATATACTATATTTGTTATCCGGCGCAAAGACCAACTTTTCAGAACATCAACATTCTGATAATCCTTTTAAATATCAGATTCTCCTTACTTTGATAATTGGCGCTACAGAATCTTTAAAATAATGTCAATATATAAACATTCAGATGTCTGATTGCAGGTATTATATGCGTATTTTTGTGAATTCTGTCTACGCACTCGCGTTATTCAAGATTTTTAAGTGGTTGTGTGTGTGTGTGTGTGTGTGTGTGAGAGAGAGAGAGAGAGAGAGATAGAGAGAGAGAGAGAGGGAGACATACGAGATTTATTCCAATACATGCACTCGTGCGATTAAACTGATTAATATAGAATTATGCCTGAACTGAATGTTATATTTGTCGAAACAAAGCATTCAGTGTTGCCTGCACATGCCACACCGGTTATTCTTGAGACGTCATATTCATTCGTTTATTCATTGGTGCTGCAAGGTCATTTTATTTGAAAGAAATCCTGTTGAAATATTAAGTATGAAATGGAAGAAGACAGTGCCATTTTCGCGCTTTTAATAATAATAAAGGAAAAGAAAGAAACAAAGAAAAATGCGGAAAGAAGATATGATGAATTCAGCAAATTAAAATCGTAAGAAATTATGAAGTAATTTCTAAGAAAAAGCGCTAGTGGAGAAGTAGTACTGAAGTGCGAAGATATTAAGAAAGAAAGAAAAAAGAAGAAAAGAAAAATAAGTAAAGAAAGGAGAAAAAAGAAACTAGAAAAAGCAGTCGAAAAACGCAAACCTCCGTCAAAGCAACACCGACATCATCTTAGACATTAGAAATAGATGATTATTAAATTGAGAAAGAATAACTTCAAATATACAAACAATGTACTCAACCACTCTCAACGTTAAATGCACACTTAAAACAAAACAGGGGAGGTAATTCAGTATTTAAAATGATCTGTGGGAGGTAATTCAGTATTTGGCATTTGAAAAGCAAAATTATATTTCATTAATAAAACCGGAAAAATAGCCCAGAAACCTCATTCTGTATTGGATATAATCCAATATCTAATCAAATTATGCCGGTGACGAGGTCAATTATTCCTGAAAGTTTCATTTGTTATCCACCAAACGTGTTTTAAGATATCTTGACCACAAACAGACAGACGAAGAAACAAACAAAAACGCAACAGAATACAATTTGTCCGCTTTAAGACGGATGCAAAATTAAGAATAAAAATGGAAAACGAAGAAAGAACAGAAAGTCAACGAGAGAAAACCAAAACAAACAGAGAAAAGGACATTTGAGAGAAAAAGAAAACAAAGAATTAAAATAAAGAGAGAAAAAGAAGACAAACAAACCGAAGACAGAAAAAATGGAAAAGGGGGAAAAATAAAGAAGACGGAGAGAAAAGGCAAAGGGAGAAAACGAAGAATAAAGAAAGAAAGATAAAAGTGCAAAAAGTAGACCAAAAATAAAAGAAAAATGAGGAAACTTAGACAAAGAAAAGGTAAATAAAAAAAGAACATATGATAGAGAAAATGAACAACAAAGAGTGAAATAGAAAACAAATAAATTGAAAATGACAAAAATCGCGAAAAAGAAGAAAAAATGAGAGAAAAGCAGATAAAATAGATACAAAAATGAAAAGAGAAATAAAATAAAACAAAATAACAAAAAAACAAAAGGAAAAGATCGAGATGAAGACAATTGTGCCAAATTAGAAGATAAAGAAGCAGACGTGAAAATAAAAATAAATGTGTATAAATGAAAAAGCCGAGAGAGAAAGGGGAATAAATCAAAATAACAATAACATGTGTGTAAATGGAAAAAAGAGAAAGGAAAGTTTATAAAAAAAAACTAAAAAAAATTAATAAATAAAAAAGACAAAGTAGAAAAGTGCATAAAAATGAAATTGTATAAATGAAAACGACAATAAATGAAAAGGCCGAAAAAGAAAAGTTTATAAATGAAAAAAATTAAATAAATAAACAAGAAAGAAAAGTGTATGAATAAAAAAGTCGAGATGCGTATAAATAAAAGCCAGGAAGAAAGGTGTATAAATAAAAAAAAAAACAGAAAAAGAAAGGTGCATAAATGAAAAAGCCGAGAAAGAAAAGTTTATAAAAGAAAAAAAAACTAAGCGAGAAAGAAAAATTCAAAAAGGAAAGGCGTAAAAATGAAAAAACCAAGAAAGAAAGGTGCATAAATAAAAAAGACGAAAAAGAAAGGTGTATGAAAAAGGCGAAAATGGTGTATAAATGAAAATGACGAGAAAGACAGATGTATAATAGAAAAATAAACAAGAAAAAGGTGTGTAAATGAAAAAAGAGAAAGGAAGGTGTATAAGAAACAAAAAGAAATATTTGAAAGTGAAAAGGAAAAAGAAAAAAAGCGTAATAAATGAAAAAGACAAGAAGAGAAAGGGGCATAAATAAAAAAACATGAAAAAGTAAGATCAGTATATGAAAAAAAAGATGAGAAAGAAAGGTGTATAAACGAAAAAGGCTACGATAACAAACAAACTTGAGACACAAACACAAAAATATAAACAGAATTGAAAATGTCTTCATACAACCACAAATAAAAAATGTCGGTCGAAGATAATATTCAAGGCGTGAACTGCGAAAGATGAAAATTGTTTTAAGAACAAATCGAAGAGGCTAAAGGGAATCGGAGATTAAAGAGAAACATGAAAAAGCAAAAGATGGTCAGAATAACGAGACGACATAAAATGAAAGGTGAGAGAAACATTCGATGTAAATAAAGAGAAAGAAAATCAGAAGAAGATAGAAAAGAAGTTAAGAAATAACAGCGATGAAAGTTGTAGAAAAGGAGGAAGAAGAAAAATAAGAAGGAAAGCGAGTTACTAGTAGAAGAAGATGAAGATTGAATAGAAGAAGGATAAGATAGACAATAAAACGAAAAGGATTAATAATAATAATAATAATAATAATAATAATAATAATAATAATGATGAGAATGATGGTAAGAAGGGCCAGAAGATGAATTATAAGAAGTAAAAAGTAAAATGGTCAGATAAAAAATAATAAAAAATATTAGACTAAATAATAATGAAAAGAGTGATGGTAAGAGAGGGAAGAATGGGAAGTTATAGTAGTAGTAATAGTAGTAGTAGCAGCAGTAGTAGTAGTAGAAGTAGTAGTAGAAGAGGAAGAAGAAGAAGAGTAGTACGAAGACGAATGATGGGAAGACTGAAGAGAAAGTTGAAAAAAGGAGAGAATAATGCTGAGATCAAAAGTTGAGAAACAGTTAAAAAAGAAGTAAAAGAATGAAAATAAGAAAAGAACGCTGAGAGTTGGTAGAAGAATTTTGAAGTGACAAACATCAATTCTCGAAAGAAATATGAAAAAATAGATGAACCAAAAACGAAAAAAAAAAGGCTCATATGTTAAAGTTATCCAAAACAGAACGCAGGCTCAAACTCCAAGAAAGGAAGAAATGACTAAATGAATAACAGAAAAGAAAAAGAAATCAGTATGCCTGGGCAGGTAGTTAGAAGCAGATAAAGGAAACTGACGAAAAGAAAAGGCTTGGTCAATGCCCGTCCAATTCCCAGAAGATACTGTGATCTACGCCAACGCAAATGCCAATTGCCATGGATTCCTCGTTGCAGATGTATCAATTTAGAAAGGCAACGCTCTTTGCCGATTCTGGGGGCGGTCCTCCTCATTGATTCAGAATGTTTGATAAGGCCCATATTTCAGCGCAATATTGGATATTATTGCGTCACAAGCACGTACAGTCGAATCTCCATGGGAACTACACAGGTAGTCAAAAACAAATGTAGTCTCCCAGATGAAAATCAGGATTCATTATCATTCACTCAGATCACCTAAACCGGTTTCCGCATATTGAATCCTAAGTAAGTCGATGCGTGTCGTAGTGTACTTGATAACGGCTCTGATTGAGCATTCGAAAATCCCAGTTCCAACTGCAGTTACATTCGCTTACGCGCAAAAGTCCTTAGGATAATTGATCCATTTCTCTAAACTCAACCTTGGGGGTGAGAGCTGGGTTCAACAACGATTTAACGAGTACAGTGTGAGAAAAAATGGATTCATTATCCCAAGTTTATGTGCAAGTAAGTAAACATAACAAACCCGACAGGAATTCGAACTAGGATTTTCGATTTCTCAATCTATTATCCATTACATCGCAATGCATATCGATTAGGTCTATGTCCTTGTTTGGCAACCAGTATGCAGCAGAGAGAATCGGCAGCCTACCGCAGCAAAATCTGCCTAGTTAGTCTTGAATCAAAATGACATGATCACCCAAGCGTATATGACGCTTAACTGACGGAGTATGTCAATACAACTAAACCGTGTAAACGGTTTGTGATTTTAGAAGAGAGCTGCTTATCACGAAGTAGCAAGCAGATGCTGTCAGAAAAATATTGATTCATAAATATTTTCCCTATTTTTTTATAAAATTTAACTTGTCTTCTTCCCTTTCCGTTCCCTTCTCGTCCTAGGCATGATGATAAATTAAATCAGGTAGCAAGACTTTGATCAAGTGGTTTTGAGAAATGTGGAACCACCTCTTGTTCTAAGATTCACCTTAATCCGGGGTGGTGTCACCAGTCAGGGTCCAAGCTATGGGCAAATAGTTAAACTGGAAATTCAAAAGACTATGAAAATGTAGAAATACATTTTTATAGTGAAGGTTCCAGCAATACATTTTCATAGGAATAAATTCCAGAAATACATTTTTGTAAAATAAATTATTAATGCTCACAAGAAAATTAAACTTAGACATTAATTGACGAATACGGAGTTGATATGAAGTTAAACAATCAAAATCGTGCTTTGTCCTCGTAAGCAATCTCTTCTCACTTCGCCTGTTATCTATTTATTAACGTTATTCTTCAAAACAAGTGCAATCTATATATTAGCCATTATTTTCAATGATATCTTGCCAAATATCAAGCAAATCTTCATGACTTTGTTGTGCTTAGGACAAGCACATTCTTCGACCATCATTTGGCAAACTATAATCAAATTGAATTGATATTATCAAATTTGAATTGGTTAAGAATCGCATTTCGCAGACAAGCAAATAGCTTACGCTTCTCTCGGTCAAGTGCATTTATATTAAATATTATTGCTAAAAAAAGTATATGATGCTTCAGATAAAACTGGTGAACCTCGGGTTGTTTTTCTGGACATCTTGAACGCATACAATACTGTGTGGCATACCAATTTCCTTCATAAGTTGAAACACTATGGTATTTTCGCTTGAATTTTTTAATTGATCCAGTCTTTCTTATAAAATCGCAAAACGAATGCTGTTCTGAATAGCCACTCTTCTCTAAATGCAGGTCTCTCCAAGAGGATTCATCTCTGGACCTACTTTATTCGAAATTTTCATAAATGATTTTCCTGGTGGCATCAATTCTAAACTCGATATTTATGTTAGGGCAAAACTATTACTCCTGTCTCGATAGTAAATCTAATCATTTCGTATCTGGTAAAATTGGCAGCGATTGAATGCTGCACATAATCTATTACTTCATATTATCTTTGGTTTTACAAGAAGTTTTGTTTGGTCTCTCGCTTTATTGCGTCCCACACATAATAATCAGTTTAATGAAATATGTGGCCAAAATGTAAGGGTCGTTGTGGTCGCAGAAATTGTCTGACAGCCATGACCGAGTACTGTTGCCTGACTTGGCGTTTTCCAGCAGCCAGCCACGTGATCCAGCGCAACACTACCTTCTCAGGGTACTTGATGTAGGCCTCCGTGTTGAATCTGTAACTCCCATCAATAAATTCCGGAGTTACTTTCTTACCAAGACGATCAGAATTAGTTTTCCGTGTTGCCGTATCTTCGTAATCACCATTAGACTCATTCAACTCATTCCGATTCCGAATCCTCTGCACTGTACTGAAATTCACACCCAAACATATGGAAATGTTCCTATTAAGGCTTCCCATGCAAATGCAAATCATGGTGTTACCAAATTTCTGCCAGAGATATTACTCTTTTTCTTTTTCATAGACGATACCCAACTTACTCTACTCTAACGGGCAGTCGACAAAATGAAGAATAAACAACGCGCATGCGTGAAATAAAAAATGCGATAATTTAATTATTGCACCCTATGTGTGCGTGGGTGGTGAGAGAAAGAGAGCGAGAGAGAGAGAGAGAGAGAGAGAGAGAGAGAGAGAGAGACTAATGTAGATAGGTAGTCTCACTCCAAAACTCAAACTGCTACTAAACCAAAACACCAACCTGAAAACTCAAATCATGTTTTTGAATCGCCTTGTCAGATGAATACCATGCATGGCGCCAAACACCTTCTACAATGTATTATTTTTGTGATAGATGCTATGACAGATTAACAGTATTTAAAAAATATTTCAAACATTATATATTATTGCAGTTTCACAAATGAATGATATTTATGAAGATTGTGAACTATATTTATCTTGTTTTAGGAGTATACGAATCTAATACCACTCCAATTCTCTTATTTTCAGTGCTATTTTTAATAACAGAGTTGTTATATTAACTATATTTTTAGCTTTTTTTAATAATAATTAAAAGTCGGTTTTCAATTAGCAACGATTAAGAAAATATTGTAACTTCAAAAAATTACCAGAGGTAAACAATTATCCAGGGATGCATTTATCTAGCGATGCAAATGTCCAGGTGTGCAATTGTCCGGGACACAAATGTCCGTTACGTTTAGTCTAGATATCCCTAAGCTCTGTGCCGTTTCATCAATACACTGATTGCATACATTGATATGGAGCCCAACTATTCTCTTATGATAGATGGTCGTTGAACGAACAAAAATTTTCATTCGCTCTTTGCCAGATTTAGTTTTTGATCTTGCTTTGTAGTTTTATCACCTTTCTAATTAAAGAAATCTGGTGAAAGAAATTGTTTAGACACTGATGGCCTGACCATGTGTCAGTTAGAAATGAGTTAAATTATAACAGTACCATTCATAGCATGAACTTCAATTAGAAGTATTTTTGACCCATCCTCATGTCCAGAACTTTTTATATTCTTCATATATACAAAAAACAAAATTCGAGCACAAACATTGCAATAATCTCTGTTGAGCGCATTGGTGCATAAAACCTACAATGAAGTACAGAAATTTAAACATTTGGTAATCAGCAAAAGATACAACCCAAAATGCCAAATACAGGTGGGGGATAACAGAATCAAACAAGTCCAAGAATTTAAGTACCTAGGAAGTGTCCTAACAGGAGATGGAAAGTGCGACACGGAGATCCGAAGGCGAATTGGCATGGCAAAGGACGCGTTCCAGAAGATGAGCAAAATACTAACACACAGGAAGATCTCAATAGAAACGAAGAAAAGAGTGCTAGACTGCTACGTGATGTCAGTTCTTCAGTACGGCTGTGAATGCTGGATAATATCATCGAAAATGAGGACAAAACTGGAAGCGGCCGAAATGTGGTTCTACAGAAGGATGCTACGGATATCGTGGACTGAGCATACAAGCAACGACGAAGTGTTAGAAAGAATGGCAACAAAAAGGAAATTGATGCTGAGCATCAGGAAGAGACAACTGAAGTTCCTGGGACATGCAATGAGGAAGGAAAGCCTGGAGAACCTGATACTGACTGGTCAGATAGAAGGAAGGAGAGACAGAGGAAGGCAGCGGATAACATATTTGCAGGGCCTGATCAGGTGGATGACGGAACGGGGGTTGCCAGGAGCAACAGGAGCAAACATACTAAGAGCCACAAGGGATAGGGAGACGTGGAGATCCATGATCGCCTACGTCCTGAAGGGACAGGGCACATAGAAGAAGAAGAATATCAGTCAGTCAGTCAGTCAGTCAGTCAGTTGCTATATATGATACACTCTTGACGGAATCATGAAACATGACTGACTAGGCAGAATATTTCCCCGCAATAGGTTGCCGTTACTTTCTGCGGTAGACCAGTTGCCAACCAAGGCTATATAGCCCAATCTGTCCTTCTATTCAACCCATAGAAGAGACAGGTTAATACCAATCCCAGTGTATGGTGTATGTTGGTGTGCAAGTGAATGAAACGAATTCGACTAGAATCTCCTCTATTACACCACAACGAACATCCATGTTAATATCAGTCAGTTAATTGATACTAACATTCGACCACAGATTGGATGGAGTATGATTTTTTGCGGCTGGCGAATTATTCTCCAACCTCTATACTCTCTCTCACAGGCGGGATATGACAAGACTCACGCTTTTCTGTCGCTACTTCCACAGAATGTACACGGACCAGTTACATTCCCTTAGGTAACCTTTTAAACCTTCACGGCAAGTACATGTCATGCCACTTAAAGAGTATCAAACCACCCACATTCTTTCAGATTTCTATTAGAAGCTCTACTTGAACAGCTTCTTCCTCTAATCCAGGATGTTTCCTACTCACTACAATCTTAACCTGTTCAAGGCTACAGTTGACTGGTATCTTCCATTCCTATCCGCACAGATGACCTTCTGATATAACCATCTACCCAGGCCTTGTAAAAAGTGAACTTTACTGTAAAAAAAGAAAAGAAAAAATACATTGAAATAAAAAAAATAAGAAACAGGAATTTTTTTTTTAGAAACAAAGAAAAGAGTGCAGAACTGTTATAGAATATTTGTTTTTCCATATGACAGTGAATGCTGGGTAAGCATATCCCAGATGTAGAAGAGACTTGAGGTAACAAAAATCTGATTCCTACAGAGGTATGCTAAGAATACCATAGCCTGAATATATAATAAGGGGAAAATATTAAAGAGAATAGACATGAAAAGCACGATTTCACAAAGAATTAGAAAGAAGTAAGTGATAAATCTAGAGTTCATAAAAAGGACTTAGTAAATTTGACACTCACAGGGTTATATACTGCCGCTGTTCCGGATCTCGACAAACAGCGATGACGATTGTCTTGAAATATAACAGCGAACAAAACCACATATACATATATAAGAAGACAAAGTTTATTCTTCGTCAGTGACGATTGTGTAAAGTGGAGTGTAGCCAGAAAGAATCACACACATACGAAGCAGTTGTCGGAAGCCGTTAACCAGAGGGAATTGTCTTTGCTTTTTTTCCTAATCTCTAGGTTCTCTCAGTTTTTTGATCTCCACCAGAAAACCCCGAACCTGTATAACCTGAAATATTCACGCATTTCTACATTATCAGATTTTGGTTTAATTGTGTCATCTTTGACCAGGTACATCTGTCTATCATATTGGCCGGTTATTGACTTTCACACCGGCTGCCTTTCATGTCAGTTACACTTTTGTCGCTCATTGTTTGTGTTTTCTGCTTTTGATGTTGATCATACTTTTGTCGGTCGCTGCTTTTGATATCAATCATATTTGTGTCCAGGCACAGGAATATATTACAATAGGAAGTAGCAATTGCAATAGTAAAGGAGAAAGAGTTGTGTAAATGAATTGTAATGTCTTCAGCATTCAGGGCTTTTTCTTCGACTGCTGCTGCTTTCCAGATTTTTTATTTATGTGGAGCCTAGTGTAATTACATAACTTTTTATATTAGTGCAATTATATATCTTTTTATGTTAGTGGTTCTACAGATGGTTAATTACATTTTATTGCTTTTTGTTATATTGACCTCTTTTTAGTTTGCTATGGTGCTGGCAGGGGGTTAATTACATTTTATTGCTTTTTGTTATATTGACCTCTTTTTAGTTTGCTATCGTGCTGGCAGGGGGTTAATTACTTTTTATTGTATTAACTTCTTTTGGCCGCGCTTAAGCGGCAAAATTACAGAAAATATAATAAAAAATATACTAGTCTTTGCATTTAGGTAGCAGTCTCTACTTTATGCAGGTTTCATTAAAAATGTCAGAAAGGTGTGATAGCTACGTTTTTTCATATATTTTTTCAGGTAATCTTATGAATTTTTGCGAAGCATTAAAATAAATATAAAATATTTCTATGGCTTTTCATACATTCATAAATTTATCTGTATATTCAGTTAAAAGTAAAATAAACTTCATCCTTGATAATGACTAAAAGTTTAACTGAAAACATTTGAAGAAATAAAACATTTGAACATTTTTATATAGTTTATGTTCTGAAAAGAAAATAAATTATAAGATTACTTGAAAAATTATACAAAAAGTTAACCAGAGCAGAGTGTCTATCATTTTGAATTAAACTTGCATATATAGATAAGGTATATACATTATATAAATATATGTTTGTGTATTTAGGGAGCAAATTTTCCTTTAGACATGTCAAATTAAATAAATTGCAAACATAATATTCATTTCTCAAAGTTTACAAGTACTTTCAGTCTCCTTCCGAGATCATCTTCAGGGGTGTGAGTTGTGTTAACAAAAAATAACTGCAAAACTGTGTTGCTAAAAATTACTGTAAATTTTCTTCTTGCTTCAAATGTAAAGGTTAACAAATTGCTTAGCGTTGATTACAACGTGAAAATTTTTCAAAATGGTATTTTATATTGTAATGTCATGTTCATGCACGTGTTAAAGCATGAAGCACACACACACACACACACACACACACACACACACACACATATATATATATATATATATATATAATGTAAATATGAAGTAGCCACAGTAGACTGGTTAAGATACGTTTATAGGTTTTGACTTATCTTCTAGTTCTGGATCGTGAGAATTGAAAAATTAAATGGAATAAAACAAAATGAAAAAGAGTTCTAGTATCAAGAAACTTAATTTTTGCAGGTTTATATGATTGCATATTTGATTGAGAAAATACTTTTAGCATTATCGGACCAAAGCTTTTAATAATATGCAAATGGACCTGGGTAGTCAAAAATGACGGCAAATATTTATATCGATATCCTGTCTAAAAATATATATATTGATTGTTTAGTCACTTAATTTCTGGACATAATAAGGTTTGACCAGTGCACATTTGTATTAACAAGTGTTCAGTACAATTATATTGTAGAACTTTTGAATATTTTCCATTTGTAAACGAGTTATTACGCGACGTAGGTTTTTACCATGAGTGAGATCTTCAGGCAATTTGCGATAACTGATTTTAGCTTTTACTGTGTTTTTAAGAACGCTAACGTAAAAAAGAAATTTTTGAACGAGCCATTTTTAAAATTACGACGAATTATGGCGTTTTCATCCATGGTTGTATGAACTTAAGAGGTATTTTTGAGTATGGTTGCACTTCGTCATAATGTCCGTTCTTTCATTCAATAGTTCGCTTTTGTTTGGGAATAGCATAATATCTGATTTTTCTTGGAATACTCTACATATTTTGCCACGGTTGTAAGGTTTGACTGTTTTTACTATACTTCACGTTATGTCTGGGTTTTTACATATTTGGATTTTAATTTCCACACGTGGCTAACCAATTTTATACAGTTTTTTAGGTTTTCTATTTTAAATGTAGATCTGTGATTGAACCACCTGGTCTTAATGGTGTCTTTAGTTGAACCTAAATATATTTTATTTTGGCCATTTTACAATATAATTCTCAACCAAACAGACAAAATAAAAACGATAGTAGAAAACGAAACATTATCTGATTCAACCCACCATTTAATTTTGAGTACAAACCAAAATAAGACAAATATTTTAAACTGATAGAAAGACACTTTCCAAAAGGATCAGAACAAAATTTTCAACAGAAACACAATCAAGCTAAGTTATAGTTGCACTAGTAATTTAGATAGTTTCATGAAAAAACAAAACGCAAGCAACTAAGATAACAGTGTAAAAAACAAAACCAGTAATAAAGAATGCAACTGCAGGGACAAAATTAATGTCCACTTCAAGGACTTTGCAATACAAAAGAAATTATTTACATAGCAAAGTTACATGACCCAAATGACCCAAATTTGTAATTATAACAAGAATATCCGTGAATATCAACGGATTTTGTTAAAAATAAGCAGACACAATTTTTTATTTAAGCAACAAAACAATTATAATTAAAAGATGTAAAAAATGAGCTGTAACGTCGACAGATGTTATTATCATTCTTTTCTCAAGTTGCTCAAGTATTTTAATATCTTTCCAAGATCATCATCAAGAGTGTGAGTTATGATAACAAAAAATAATCGCAGAACTGTGTTGCTAAAAATCATTGTAAATTTTTTTTTTTGCTTAAATTTAACAGTTGACAAATTAATAGAGTTCATTAGAAAGTGAAAATGTTAAAAAATGGAATATTTTTATATGTTGTAATGTCATGATCATGCACGTGTTAAAGCATGAAAAAACTGTTCTTTTTACAAATATTTTAGACCATTACTACAGTATTCATAGCTGATTCTATTAATTGACGGCTTAAGTGCTTTAATGAATATTGCCTCGAGAATATGAAGTTTATTTTTGTTGTTTTCTTGGTTTAGGATAGTTGCGTAATCGATCATTATGTTTTATATTGTGAGTGTAGATAAAAATGTTGCTGTAGATGTCTAGAAATGGACGAATAGTCTGATAAACGTAATGTTAAACATCTAGTTAAATAATAAAAAGTTTTCATTGGTACTAATATATCTCCCGTTGATCCTAATACAAATTTAAAATTAATAATATATTATTAAAAGTACAATACTAGTAATTTAACTATCCGTCAAAACTCCTGCACACCAACTGATGTGTTACGTAAAACCAACATTATATATCAATTCAAATGTTCCTTGTGAGAATGTATCTCCGCCAAAAAAAAAAAAAACAAAAAAAAAAACAAAAAACAAATATATATGTTGGGTTTACAACAACTTAATTGTGAACGGATTTTATTAAAAATAAGCAGACACAATGTTTACAGTTTATTTAATGTGATATGTCTAAAAAATATTTACTATCTATCTATCTATCTATCTATCTATCTATCTATCTATCTATCTAATAAAAAAGTGAAAGAACACGTATATTATATTTTATAACGATTGCTCGATACAGAGTAGTGTTTAATAGCTTAATTTTGTTAATCTAATGGTTTGTATATATACACAGATATTTTTTGATTATGAGAGAGCGTATATATATATATATATTGCTCATTACTCGACGAAATAGTTATTGCAAAAATAAATAATGAATTGAGGTATTGTTAAAGAACGAACTTGATACAAGAGTTTTCATAACAGGTAGTAAAGTTTAATAACTGGTCGTCAAGGGAATTAATTGTGTAGAAACTGCCTCACTATAGCCTCTCTAATGAGCTGAGCCGATACTGCCTCGTTGTTTTCTCTGTCTTCATAAGCGTGACAGAAGGGAAACACACATATATGTGTGTATGTTTGCGCGCGTGTGTGTGTGTGTGTGTGTGTGTGTGTGTGTGTGTAAACAACGGTCTATATTTATTATAATAAAGAGTTTATTCATAGCGTTATTATTCAGTAGTCAAATAAGATTTTTCCTAGGTTTTCTATGACATTCCGTCATCTTTCAACCAAATTTATCTGCTGCCATGAAAGAATAATTCGTAATTTGATTCTTCGAGAAATTGTTCAATGTCTCCACTTTGTTGTTAAAGCGACTTTTTAAGTTATCTTGCCTGAGTGATGATATTTTGATGGAAGATATAATCTGCATTTTGGAGAAACATCTATTCCGAAATACATGATCGATTGCCGTATTGCATTTGGAACGTATAGAATTTCTCTGTCATCTACTAAAGATTTATTTCTCGGAAAGAAAATGCACAATTCGAACGAGCTGACTGATTTATCTTCGATTGTTTCCCTGAAAGTTCGCGCGTTCCACTTTTACAATTATTCCAATTTTCAAATTCTGTTGTTTTTTCCATAATGTCGAGCTAAGAATATTCTTGTCGGAAATATCGAAAACTATTTACGACACGTGGTTGCAAGTGCTGTTAAGTTACTATAAGATTAATGATCCTCGTTTCCGCTGAAGGATAACCATAAAAATATAAACAAAGAAAAATGTTTGTTTTATAGACAATTTTAATTATAAAAAGAAATAAAATTATAAGATTTTACAAACGATACTCGAAGTATAGGAATGCGAAAACACAAACAAATTCAGCTAACCTTCCCTTATGAATAGCATTATTAATATTAATTTTTTGCTGGTATTTTTACTTAAAGAAAATCTACTTATTCTTATTAGAATATTGCATTAATTTTTTAATCTACAAATTTTGTGGCTCGGCGAAAATTGTGAAAAGACAGTTATTATGTAATGAAAATATATACTTTATGATTAGAATGTTCTCAAATGTCAATTTGTGGCTTCACATATTAAATTTTTAACAATGTAGAAGCATCTAAAATTAAATATAGACAAAGACTTTTTCATTCTTTTCGTGAGAAAATGAAAAAAATGGATGTAAATGACACATATATAAAAACATACAACAATTAAACACGCACACAAACACACACACACACACACAAAACCCGTAAATTCTCAACCAATTCGACACTGGACTCGTTAGGAATACCTACACCAGACTTCCCACCCAGAACTAAGGCTCAACTAAATAACGTCCACATTTCACCCTCGCTGGTCGCCAAGATAATTGCGCAACTTGACCCACACAAAGCGAGCGGCGGTGACGGAATCCCAGTCATAGTACTGATGAAATGTGCCCCAGAACTCTCCTCTGTCCTCTCTAAACTCTATAACCTCTGCCTATCTGCTTCCTACTTTCCTGCCTGTTGGAAGTCCTCCTGCGTAGTACCTATATTTAAGAATTCTGGCGAACCCTCAGACCCCGCCAATTACCGTCCTATTAGTCTCCTTCCAATCTTTGGCAAAGTTTTCGAAGCCATTATCAACGCCGAGGTGATTCAGCACCTTATGACCAACGGGCTTCTCTCTGACAAACAGTATGGGTTTTGCTTCACCAGGTCTACTGCTGATATGCTAACGACCATTACCGAGTACATATACCAGGCACTCGACAAGAATGGTGAAGCCCGAACCGTTGCCTTGGATATCTCTAAAGCATTCGACAGGGTCTGGCATGCTGGCCTTTTGTGCAAACTGCGGAGCTATGGGATAACTGGACATCTGTTTGACCTCATCCAGTCCTTCCTCTCTAACCGCACATTAAAGGTGGTATTAAATGGGCATGCCTCCCAAAACTACCAGACGAACGCGGGCGTCCCTCAAGGTTCTATCCTAGGTCCCACGCTATTTCTGATCTATATTAATGATCTCCCCGACACCATTAGATCCCAAGTTGGCATGTATGCCGACGACACAACAATCTACTCCTGCATCGATCAGAAACCAGGTCTGGACGACAAAGTGAACCTCGCTGCCGCACTTGAAAGGGACCTCCAATCCGTAGTGACCTGGGGTAGGAAATGGTTGGTAAATTTCAATGCCTCCAAAACAAAGCTGTTATCAACTAACCACCATAGACAATCGCATCTACCTCCCATTAGCATGGGACAGGCTAGCCTCCCAGAGAATAAAATACTACGCCTCCTTGGCTTTACACTCTCGGCGGACCTCAAATGGAATGATTATATTGAATCCATTGCCAAATCTGCTGCTATGAAAGTCGGCTCCCTGTGCAGGGCCCGGAAATTTTTCCCACCTGAATCTATTCTGCACATATACAAATCTACCATCCGCCCGTGTATTGAATATTGCTGCCATATCTGGTCGGGTGCCCCTGCTGCTCTCCTTGGGCTTCTTCACAAAATACAAAGGAGGATCTGTAACGTGGTTGATACTGACTTGGCAGACCGGCTGCAGCCGCTCTCACACCGGCGTGATGTAGCTTCCCTGTGCCTCTTCTACAAGTACTTTCATGGCTTCTGCTCCGATGAGCTTAGATCATTGGTGCCGCCGAAGCACGAATTTACACGAGATACTAGATTAGCAACTAGGTCCCACCCTTTTACAGTTAAACAAATAAGATGTAACCGTAAATTCTACTCCAACAGCTTCTTTTCTCGCGCTTCCCGCCTGTGGAACTCCCTTCCACAAGTCTGCTTTCCCGACAGTTACAATCTCCAGGTGTTTAAATGTAGGGTCAATAGACACCTCCTATCACACTAACTCCCAACTATTCTCACAACACTCTCATCTACCCAACCCTCATTCTCGGTATCCTCACCCGCCTATCACCCACCCTCTGTTATTTCCTATATTTAATCAGCCTTTCTCCACTCTACGTAGCCCCCTGCACAGTAGTGGCAGTGACATGCCTTGCTCGGGGTGAAACGCTTATAAAAAAAAACAAAAAAACAAAAAAACACAGATCCTCTCACCATAATGACTTTCAAAAAATGTTCATCTTCAGCTAAGGTTAGACTTTAGGATATGTATCTTCATGAGGCTCAATTTAGATTGTTGGGGTAACAGAATAAGAAATTAAAGCCATAAAACACTATTAAGAAACGCATAAGCCAAATTCATTTCTATTGTTATTTAAGGATAATCAAATGAATATGTATTGATATTAATATGAGAATTGTTACTGTAATCAGTACCGTATGGCGACACATTCTATCCTAGATTCATCTCTATCCTTGATAGCAAGCACTTTTACGCATACTCATAACTAAGCTTAGAAGTACATTTCTATCACACACACACACACACACACACACACACACACACACACACACACACATATATATATATATATATATATATATATATATAATTCAGCCGATTACTCAACCTTGGTTTCAACATTTCTGTATCTTCAGGCGTTTTATATCAACTGATTTTCCATAGTTTTTTTCTAACGCACAACAGGAACTTTCAGAACGCATGACTAGGATGTTAAAATAAGGGAGGATCTGATCAAGAATTGTAAACATTCATCATCTAGGTTTGAATGATCCCCAAATATACTTTTTGATGTGTTTACGCTCGGATCTTTCATTTAGCTACCTTTCTCGTTCTGTAAATGATGTTATCGCTTACTTCTCTTCTTGGCACAATCTGCAGACATCACCACTGTTGCAATGTCTGGCATTTTCATATGCTCCAAGTTACGTAAGGTTCTTCGCCATTTTTTCTTTTAATTTCCACACATGATTGGCTAGATTGGTACTATTTTTAACGTTCTTCAGCGTGAATGTAGACTTTTGATTATACTAATGTATTTTTTCTAAATTTCCTTTAGTACACCTTATGTAGGATGTGTGTTATGGTGCAATGTATATAGGCTCGGAACGAGAAACTAGGGAGCCGAGTTCGAATTCTAGTTGAATTCATTGCAGTCACTTAGGCACAAATAACCTTGGGAAAGGTATTAATCCGTCTCTTCCCTCCAGTTATGGGTTAAATAACAGAACAGATTGGATAATCTTCTGCCCGTCCCAGTGTTTCACGTATGGCCTTTAACTGACTGACTGACACCATATGTATATTTTTATGTTCATCTGTATCTTGTATTCTGCTTTGTAAATAACTCTTTTTGTTTTATAAACTCCGTCAAGTGGACATTTGTTTTCTCTCTGCAATTACATCTTTCATTAACGATATTATACTGCACGTACTTTTAAATTCTTGGCGTTTTACTTCTTGATCTAATTTTCTAAATTGAAAGCGCAACTGTAACTTAATTTAACTGTTTTTCTATTGAATATTTTATGTAATTCCGAAATTTAATGAAATGTTTATTAATGAATTTGAAAATTTCTCTATTTTGAACTTTACTTTTAAAGTAAAAAGTGGGTTTAACCAAATATATGTTTCGTTTCCTCTCATTATTCATTATTTGCTTAATTATTTGAGATTTATATTCTAATTTTTCAAGGCCATTTTCATTTAAAACCCTTACATAATATTTTTCTGTTCTTGAAAATTGTTTTAGATAACCTGTGTTTTACTCCATTATATATATATATATATATATATATATATATATATATCAAAACTAAAAGGATGATAAGATAGATATATCCCAAAACCCAGATCCTAATTAATATTAGTTTCATTAGTATTAAAATTGATCAAAGTGGAGGGCTCAATGCAGATATTGCATTCTGTTCATAGAGTCAAATATAAAAAACAAATATTTCTAGATTTAAATCCGTTCGATAGCCATTTCTACAAGGAAAGCCTTTATATATTGTTGTGGGTTCCCCCTTTTGTTGTTATAATAATGGACTCGGCTGAGTGTACATATAATCCTGCCTATAGTGAGACCGGCAGAGTTTGGTTTAGTTGTAAGTTGGTGCAGAGTTAGTTGGAGTTGGTTGGATCTAGAATTAGTTACCTGCATATACTATTTCACTTCAGGACTGTATATATTTATTTCTACTAATAGTATTCCTGAATTGACTAACCCGCGTTCCAGTTTGTACATTTCCTTCAATATAACTTACATTTTCTATTTCCATATCTGTTTTTGTTATTTATTATTTTGTGTGGTTTCTCACCCGGAATCCACAATATATATATATATACTTCTAAGTTGCTGATCGTTTTTTGCTGTCTATTTTGAAAAGAGTCGTCTCATTTTTAAACTGATATCTTCGTGAAAAGATTTTTGAAAAAATATGAAGCTGACGTAAATCAAAATAAGCAAATTTAGAAATCACATTATCAACATATCTCTTTGTAAATGATTTAGGAAGGCCGAAGTAGATACATTTTGCATAGTGTATATTTGAATTCACACCAGAAATCTAGGGAAGGGTAGGAAATCTAGAGATATCAGTTTAAGCACACACACACACACACACACACACACACACACACACACACACACACACACACACACACACACACACACACAAAAGGAGCTATACATAAATTGTCGTCTAAATTTGGTAAAAATTAACATATCACTGATATCTCGATTTTAACAGTTATATTTAACAAAATTAGACAAAAATATCTTAAAAGATTTCATTTATTTAATAAAATCACCATTGGCTTCAACTGCAGCCTCCGGAATTTCCTGCACCTTTTCTGAAGGGTCTCCTTGTTTCAGGTGGAAAATGCTGTCCAAATCCTTTGCGAATTATAATTCTTTTTGGTGTAAAAGTAGTTTTGTTGGTTTCCCGCTCAACTGCGCACCACGCATAAGTGGTGCGCAGTTGAGTTGTAGTCTGAGGAGTTAGATGACTAGATATAATTGGTTATGCGGTTGCAGAAATTATCTAACAGCCATGATTTAGTTTTTTCTAATTGTGTCCCATGATGCAGATCGCTGTTACCAAATATAGGGTCTTCTAACAGCCACCTTCTTGACGCAGGGCAGCACTACCATTTCAAGATATTTGATGTAGGTCATCGTGTTGAATCTGAGGCCCTCACGAACAAATTAGGGAGATCTTTTATCAAAACGATCAGACTGACACCCTAACCCTCTGAAATGTTTCTATTAGAGCTTCCAGTGCGGATGCCAAGTAGTAATGCATGTCGTTTCAAAATTTCTGGCTAAGTGAATTGCATCATGTTTTTTTGTTCTTTCACACAGAACGGTGTCCAACTCCCTCTATTTTACTGTGCTGATGACAAAATAAAAATCAAACAATGATCATGCGGGAAATTAAAAGTATAACATTGCGAAAAACACCCAATGAAATCGAACTCAATAGTTAGTCGTAATTGATTCATCGAGACAAGATTGTAAGCCATTATATTGTCTAAACTATTTTTAATACATATTTATATATGGTTATTTTCTAATCGTAATTTAGATGCGGAACAAGGCCAAAAATATGGATCAACCAGTGAGGCTCACTATTGAATCGCAATTAACCTGGCGAGACAAAACTGCTAACCATCACACAACGCCGACTGCTTTCATTACTGGTCGGGCGCTCCTACTCTTCATCTTCAGGTTTTCGACAAAATCCAAAAGAGAATCAGCAATATAGTCGATCCAGACCTGGCGGCTCAACTCCAGTCTCTCTCTCACCGAAAATATATGACTTCCCTATATTTCTTCTACAAATACTTTCACAGATTCTGCTCTAACGAGCTTAGTACCCCGAACCAACGCAGGAATTTACTCAAGCTACTAGACTAGCAACAAGGTCCCACACTTTCACTGCGAAAACTGTCAAGTGTAACCCTAACTTCTACTATAACAGCATCTTTGTTTGTAATTCCCACCTGTGGAACTCTATTCCGTCTTCTTCTTTCCCTGATAGCTATAGTCTCTAAGAGTTTAAATGCAACGTCAACCAGCATCTCTTATAACCTTGACTCTCATCGGTCTTCTCATCTTACATTTTCTTCTTACACGGTTTTTTCACACCAATGAACTCGTCATATATCTTACCCATTCTCCAACACCTACTGTGACCTGTCTAAACTCGCCTATTATGTAACCCTCTACTCATCAGTGGTAGTACTGTCTTGCTTTGGGTGAGACGATTATTAAAAGAAAGTGCTCCTTAAGTGTTTATGTATCGTTATTTTCTAAGCATACCTTAGATGCGGCAGAAGATAAAAAGTATTGAGAACCAAGTAAGGCTCGAACTCACTCTTCAGTCGTGACTTCTCTAGCAAGCAAGACAAGCTTGCGAACCATTACACCGCATCGACGTATCCTATGGTGATTTTCGAAATGAACGGCAAAATATTACATTTTTACGTTCTATTGTTCTGCGGATAATGACTGTGTGCACTTGACGTATACTTATTTATTTCTAATTATTTATCAGATTCTGTCTGCTCCACAGGTAACCTTTGCAATAAATCTCTTAAGAACTGTTCTTTCCACTTCTGCGCAATTCAGACAAAAAAATAATCACATGCTTCATAATACTTCTGGAAATGTTGTGTCTTTTTTAAAGTTTTTCTTTCGGTTCTACGTGAACATTAATATTTCACTTGTTTATAAGCTTCTATGTCTTTAACGTCGCGTTGTTTCCTTTTATGCTTTGCGTTGTCGTCTGTTTTATACGCTAAAATAGAAACGGTTTAAACGAAAACTTGTAAAAAAGAAGAAAGAGAAAAGTGTGCAAATTCAAAGAAGATATATTTTTTATTTCTTTTTTTAACTCAAACAAAAAATGAAAGATTATTTCTGATTTGTTTCAGTTTTATTTCTGTCTTTCTTTTAGGTTATTCATATCTATCTATCTATCTATCTATCTATCTATCTATCTATCTATCTATCTATCTGTTGTGGATTTCGGGTGAGGAACCACAAAATAATGAGAAACAAAACAGATATTTCAGACAGAAAAATACGTTATATTAAACGTAAAGATACAAACTGGAACGCAGGTTAGTAATCCAGGAATACGATTAGTATGGAATATATATATATATATATATATATATATATATATATATATATCTTTCCAGGGAAGCCGTGCTGGAAATAGTATATCCCTGAAATACTATTCTAGGTGAGTGGAGC